>JAFBJS010057759.1:0-213083 GCA_016785265.1 Paraplagusia blochii
CTGTCCACCGAGACCAGAAGACAATCTCTCCCATTCAAGACGCTGGTTTTACTAAACGTGCGAGTTTCTCGGGCCGTTTTATCTTATGTCTAATCGTATTTGTATTAGTAATGAGTATTTCTCGGACATTTACCAGTGTAACGCCGTTCGGTGTCGTCTCTCATGTCATCATCGAGAAGAGTCGTTTCGGAAATGTTTTTTCTCTCATTAAAGAGGACTTTTTACTCTTATACTGCAGCTGTTTCTATCTGTGCCCATTTATATTGACTATTGTTGTGAGGCTGAATGAGCCCAGTTTATAATGTTAATCAATGTTTTTGGAAAGTTCTTCTGTCCAACACTAGACATTTCTTGTTTCCATCAAATGATGCACAAAGGATCATAGGACTGTTTCAGACAAAATGGTAAATAAATATGTTAACGTGTAATTTTCTATAACTTATATTGAAGTAGTGTGTTTATGTTGTACACAGTTATTTATAGAATGCCTTTATTCTGGTATCACACCAATTCAGGGGAAATCACCCGCATATATCGGTATCGGTTAATATCGGTATTGGAAGTGAAGTGTTTAGGAAATATCGGTTAATATCGGACAGCGCTGAGTAATACGTACTGGGCTTTAATGTATTGTTTTGTTTTATATATAAAGAACACAAAATGCCAAAGGTAAAGAGATGCGATTGCGATGCAATTTCAAACTCAAGGCGAAAATCAAGTAACAGCAACAAGTCTGACGCAGATGATGAAAAGTCGGACGACTGTTAAACTCAGACACTAAAGCTGCAGAATTTGATGGATTTGTAGAAGAGGAGTGAACTGAGAAAGTGAGTGTATTGTTTTGTTACATTTTCTGTTACAACTGAACAGTTGGATAAAGCAAGTCTGACTTATCTGACTATTTTGTGTCACTAAATTTACCTTATCTGTTGTGCCTAATGTATTACAGAAGATCGAAAATAGACAGATCAATGACCGCGCCCTTATAATCAGCAGTTTAGGCCAGTATAGGCCCGCGTGCCATATGTTTGGAAACCCTGCTCTTATGTCTGCACTCCAAAAAAAATGCAGAACCTTGTGGTTATCTCTGTGTCCTTCTGGCTGCTTCAGTTCCCGGTTTATTCTTCATCAGGTTTATTATCGTCCAATCCATCTGGGATGAAGGAAAATAATAAAAATAATAATAATTGTGACGTATTTCCAGACTTATATAAGACCGAAAGCCCTCGGAGGATGGATGGGGGAAAACATATAAACCAGGCGTATCAGGGCTGACAGGATTATACTGGCCTTGTGAAGGAGAAAGTTAAAAGGGGCCCCGCGATGCTCATTCTGGGATTTCTAACCCTTTGGAGCTGCGATGTCTGTCCTTCCTTCCCTCCACACCATCTGTTTACTTCAAGCCCACATGTTACTTCTTCTCCTGATTGCTCAGCCGGTCTCCCCCAAAAGGGTACTCTGTTGTTTTAGTCACTCCACCCCTCCTCCTCCACAGACACCTCTGTGAGAACCTCGACGGGCAATTTTGCTTACCACATGTGCGCGGGGGAGCAAGGGCGTCGGGGGCAAGAAAGGACAACAATTTGCGACGCGGGGCTTCATAAACATTCATTTTATTTTCATTTTCTTTGCATGTGTTATGAGGAGAGAGTGAGACTGATGCATACTCATCCCGAGCAGCGCCCCCTCCCACTTCCTTTAGGAAATTGAGCACATGACTCCACTCATGTATGAGTCATTGTCTTTGCTCCCTCCATCTCGTTTTTTTTTTTTGGTTGCTTTACTTTGCTATCCATTTCTCATTGTTTCAGCCGTGGTGGTTCCACGCACAGCTGCCAAAATTAATCAGTTCCAGATATTGCGCATATGTGTGTCCACGGAACACCTCCACCTTCCTTTGGAAACTGCAACTATTTTTTCCTGCCTTACAGTTAACCTCCTTCTGCTGTGTGGTTATGTAAGAGTTATAATTCTTTATCACATTATTTAAGACATGCAGAACTGAGTCATGATTGATCTGCTGCCCCCTGAAGTCCACTTCTCTAAGTGCACATTTTTAGCTATTCAATTTCTTTATAAAAATTGAAAAGATCTCTATTCTCTATGACTTCATCCTCTTTTTTTTTTCTCCTTTTCCTTCAAAAATCCTCTTCTTTGTTTTAGTAAAGTGGTCCACTGGGGTCCGCAGTCAGATGGCTACAGTATTACTGAGGCAAACTCAAGCTGTGAGGCGTGCAGAGCTAACTGTCGCCCCCCGGGACCCAGCAGACGTGGGACATTGGTTCCAGATGAAAGAATGATCAGGGGAAGGACGGAGAAAGGAGGGAGGAGCCGAGTTGTTTTCTCATCTATTGATATGAAGCCAGCGACAAGCAAATCTGTATTTGCCTTCAAAGCCGGCTGTAATTGCTGCGAAAAGCTGCTTTTTAATGGAATACATTATCATAAAAGCCAGAACAGAGTTTAATGAGTATAAATAACATGAGTTGCAAACTATTTCAGGCTCGGCGGATGTGATTTATATTCAGCACCGAGCTCCAAACAAAATGAGTGTCTTTTTCTACTTCTTGTTCAACAATAATCACTCACCGGGTGTTTGATCTGTTCACAATGCTGGAACATGAAACGGAAAGTGTTTCAGGTTCCATTAGAGTTCTGCAAAGCATTTCACACAAACAGGCTTCATTCTCACTGACACTCCTGACCTATTTATGATTTAAGAGTCCGGGGTGCGACACCTCTTCTTTCTTTCCCTCCGCTGCCTATCTTTCATCTCTGGCTGCCATGATCTCACTCCGCTTCTTTATCAGTGTTTACAACAGACAAAAGACCCACTGGGTGGAAAATGCTACAGCAGATAGTGGGAGTGTGTCACCGGAGTTAATTTGATTGTTAATCTGTGCCGTTGCAGTACTGTAAAATCAAATATTCACAGCAGAGCGCACCGAGCAGCAGAGTTATGAAATTATAAACGTTTTCTTCTCTTTCAGAATAACGACCCCCTGACCCTTGGTTACCATGGTTACCCTTCTCATAGTCAAGTAAGTACATAATTTACATTTTAACCACCACGCGTACCCGTCTTTTTAAAACACCCCAGCATCCAGTCTTTCACTGTCTGTCGATTAAAAAAAAAAAAAAAAAGCATTGTATCAGGCTTTGGCGTTGCTCGCTGAAGCTCTTTAAACCACAAGGTGGGGGTGTAGATTATAATATGTCAGTTGTATAGAGGAACGTAAGCCTCCACACACTTAACTGTCCTAGTCAATCCCTCCCTCTGCTTTTTGTCTTCAAATCTCCCAGATGCATTGTTTATGGTGTTGGAAAGCTTATATTTTTGTTTTTGCACCTTTATGTTGACAATTTTTGCTTATTTTTGGCTGAAAAAAATGCAAGTGTGTTTGTTAGCCTCACTGGGAGCCTGCCATCTGTTTACTATTGTTTGTATTAGCCTACTGATTGTGTTATTAGACTGTTCAGTTTATGTGGTTAATCCCTAAATCATCCCCTGTTCATCCACTCATCCTCTCATGCTCTGCCCATAATCCCCTCATCCATCTCCCTCTCTCTCACTGCCTGGCTCCCTCCCTCTCTCCCTCACTCTCAGTAATGCCCATCTTCTTATCTCACCCCTCTTATCTGCACTTTATCAGACTAAAGCCTTCACTTGAAGTCTATTTCCTTGAGTATGAGTGTGTTTTCACCCCCGTCTGCGGTGCTGAGAGGCCAATTAGCCAGTTTTCAAGACGATACAGTGTCTCTCCTTAATTACACTGTTCAAAGAATCACCTTAACAGTACTGTGCTGGGAAGTCATCAATCAAAGACCGTTTCAGGACCGGAGAAGCGCAAACTGACTTCAGACCAGGGCTTAAAAATTAATAGCGGAAAAAAGTACCGTAATGTTAGGCAGCGTTCATTCCCACCACATTAAGGTGATACACTGTCAACAACACCGTCAATATGATGTAATGAAAGTCTCAGGTAAGAAAAATCCTGGAGAAGCGCATGAGCCCAGGGCTACGGGCAGCTTTTTTATTTGTTTGTTTAAACTATGCCTCAAAATCTCCGGATCAACTGTCATTCAGTCTTACAGAGGATTCTGTTGACCGTAAGAACCAGAGATGTTTAACCAAGGATATGTTTTCGTGCAACTGTGTCCAGGTGTGTGAGGGAAGAGTGAGGCACTTAACGGCGTTTATTTCTGGCCGATTTATCTCACTGTTGAGCACATCGTGCAAAACCAGCAATTAGCCTGATTTGTTGTGCTGTTTTTGTTTCAAAGTATTTTTTCAGTTAACGCAGTTTAACGTACTGCTGCAGCATTTCTCAGTGGGACGACACGCCGGTCCTCCACCAAATGTTTTCCAAAAAAAAAAAAACGACATCTTTTCCTGTGCATAATCAAATGTGTTTCCAGGTTTTACAGAGAAAAAAAGTCTTTGTCCTTTCTAAATCATGTGTCATCATGTGTCAAACTCATGGCCCGGGGGCCAAATGCGGCCCGTCCAGATGATTTGTAAACCCTGCAGAAAATTACAAAACATTTTATATGTTTATGCAGCAGATTTTCTCAACCCGATAAATCCAACGTAGTTTTATTACCCATCATTGGGCAATATTAAATGAAATATTAAATCATATTTACTTGCAGTAACATCTATTTATGAGGTATGAAGTAGTTGCATCTGTATATTTCCAACCCTCACTTCAAGAAACATGTATTGTTGATGTGATCCCTTAGTAAAAAAGGGTTGACACCACTGATTTAAAGTTCCTGCTTATGATTCATGGATTTTTTTTCTTTTTTTAAACAGGTGTGCCTAGGGCACATTGCATACAAAAACCTGGGGGCCTGGTGGGGCCCGTTAAGCTTTGTATTGAGTTCAGCCTAACTCTCTAAATTCTTAAATCAGTTTGTATTCTGATTATATTTCCACCTTTTTCCTGCAACTGACTTGTTTTTCTTATAGATGGTACACAGAATAAAGGTATTTTACCCTCCTCTGTGCCATTTATAAGAAAAAAAATTTAATAGGTTTATATCGGTTGACATGAACACTTCATCTACATGGTCTTAATCCTGCCCTCGTGTTCAATTTTAGGACCAGTTGTGGCCTGCAAGTCAAAAAGTTTGCCCGTACCTGTTCAAGATCATGTTAAATACATTAAAAATGACAAATTTGTGGCTAAAGCATCGACTTTTTACACATGCAATATGTTTGTTTTCAGCACATGTTCCGTGCAGATGCACCCATGACAGAAAGAACAGGGAAAGAGCGTCGATGCCACTGAGGAACGTCAGGAAAAACTGCCAAATGAAATACTACTTTAAATTACAGGCTTCATTTTTGAACTTGTTTGGCATTCTTATAAAATATTCTGTGTATGCTGAATATTTCATAGTCTCCATCCGCCTGCGAGCATAATTAAAATAAAGGATAGGCTGCAGCTGTTATTTTGTTGCTGTTTACTCTAACATTGTACCTCCAGCATTTGGCTGCCTGTTTTCATAATGCAGCCAGAATGAATAAAAATGAACAAAAATAATACATCAGCGGAGACATTTTCTCGATTAATCTGACACAGAAACTTGCATTCGCTTCATTTACAGTGGCACGTTATACATTATTCATAAATAAGAACCACTTAGAATTGTTAATGTGAACCCTCTCAGGTCAATATGGCTCCATACATTTTTTTGCTCACGTCTTACATCTTCTCTCCCAGACCGAAAGTACAGATGTCACAGCAGCGCTTGTTTCCCCGTGACTGCAGTGTTGGCTGCACTGAAGGCAAAAGGCTGGTGGGTGACGTTATTGTTACCATGGTGGAGGACTATTCTGTCCTCTTTTACGTGTCCATGAATTTGAAGAGATTCCCATATTTGTTTCGTACAGCGGCCTAAAGGAAGCATGCTTCTGTAGGTGTACGGAAATCCAATTAAAATGTTTATTAAGCCGCTGAATTTACCTGGTTGTTGTGAAATCTGTCTGTGTGTGGTTGGTGCAGGTTGTGTTTACAGGGACAGATAATATTGGGTGAAGGATTTGAGACTTTGTGTTGTTATTGTTATATGTTCTAAGTGAAGAAACCCTGGTAATTATTGAAAAAAAATAGTTTTTAGCAAACTGACTTGAAAAGGCATGGGCAAACTTTTTGGCTTGGTCATAATTAGTACTAAAATTTCAGAGGAGCAGATGGATGGAGCAATCATCTGAACTAAGATTAATGACTAGTTGAAGTCCTGCGTAGAGGCTAAAATTATTTTAGTATTTTCAAGTAGAAGTCATGAAAAAATGATTAGACTATACTTGCTTTCTTCATTTTCTTGTTCAAAAGTCTGGTACCATTAAATTTTACCTTATAGAATACAATAAACATGAAAACATGAATGCCTTAAAGCAGGGATTCTGAACCATTGGGCCCCGGCCCAAAGTTGGGCCGCAGGCGCCCCCTAGAGGGCCGTGAAAATTTTAAACTGCGATTATTAAGGGCCCCAGGTCACTCGACACTGAAAAATTGGGCCTCCGTGCCAAAAAGGTTTACCGGTCCCCGGCCCAGTGGTTGGGGATCACTGCCTTAAAGCACTGTTTTTGACAGTACAATGTCATCACTATTAATGTGAGAATATGAAGGATTTTGATTACCATCCAGAAAACCATGCAGTTGGCTAGATATCAGCTCTGAAATTAAACCCTGAGCTATTTTTGTTGTTATCATTATATCTGTCAAACAAACAAATGCACCTTTAGTGGTACCAGGTATTAAAATGATCAAGAAATTGAAGAAAACAGGAGGGTAGTCCAATGATTTTTTCCATGACTGTATAATGACATTCAGAAATGTTTGGTGGAGTAAAAAGCTAAACAGGCCGCATCCAGGCCCCGAGCCTTAGTTTACCCAATCCTGGACTTGAAAGAAAAGGCAAAGAGTCACTTGATAAGTCACTTAATACTTATTTTGATACGTTTTTTTATATATTTCCCCCAAAGATTTGCTTAACACATGGTTATTTTAACCACATTATTAAGTACAACTTCATGATCTCACCTTGATGTTGGCAGCGCTGGGATTTTAGCCGCGATGGTAGTGATTTGAGCAGGTCAGCGGCTGGTACCACTGCTCCTCAGGTTCTTGTTTAAACCTGAGCCATAAATGTGTAATTGTCAGCACATTTACGTAACAGTCTTCAAGCCCGAGAAGGGACCAGATTTAGAGAAGTCTTCCTTCTCTCCCAGTGGTACCAGCAGCCCCAGTTAACTCACCTAGATGGAGAAAGAGAACAGAAGGAGAGAGAGAGTTGGAGTGAGCCAGCGAGAGAGAGAGAGAGAGAGAGAGAAGGGGAACTGCGTCATGAGAAAGAAGCAGGAGGGAGGGGAAAGTTTGCAGGTGTGACAGGGAGAAGTGGGAGGAGGGAGGTGTCGGGCTTTCTGGCTGGGAGAGGAGGAAGACTGGAGACGAGGCAGAAGAGATGAGCAGGCAAGGGCACAGCAGCAAAACAGAAGGCTGGCGGTGTTAGAGCAAAAAAGCAAAGATCTAGTGGGAGAGTAGAAAGGGAAGAGCGAGTGGGAGAACGGAACGGACAGAAAAAGGACAGAGAGAAAGACAAGGAGGGGGAGGAGGAGGAGGACAGCAGCAGCAGCAGCAGCAACGAAAGGAAGAAAGAAAAGAAGTAAGCAAGCAGGGGAGAGTGACAGGGACAGAGGCCAGCAGAGGAGGTGGGGAGGGGGGCGGGGAGCTGGCAGGATAGACAGAGCGAGCGGGGGCAGAGAGAGGGAGATTTTGAATCTGTGAGACAGACAAGAGAGACTGAGCTGGTGGAGTGACACAGACTCGAGGAGAGGGAGAGAAAGGCAGGCAGCGTGATAAGAGGAAAGGAGAGAGGAGCGACGGCAGTTGGAGTTGTTGCTCAGAATACGATGATGGGACTGTACTATCCTTCCGTGTTGTCGGTGAGTGTGTATCCTGATATCTTCCTCCGTAGTCTCTCGTCTTCATGAATGGGCAGCCACCACAGTCACTGAGGGTGAAATGTTAATTAATGACTTTCAGATGAGGACTCTACTTGACCCTCTTTACTCCAGTCCAGTCCAGTCCAGTCAGGGCATTTCAGACTCTTGTCAGGACTTGGCAGGCAGTTGCTACAAGGTGCCTAGAACTGGGAGCCTCAGTTGTCAGCGTAGATGACAGTAAGAGATCGCAGGCTGGAGATTGTCTCTCTACAATTATGATGTGTTATGGTGAAATGCACAATTGGCTATGTATAATTGCACGCCGTCGTTGTGGCATCTGTTCTGCTGCCTCCAGCTAGAAGCGCACGCAAGCTGAACATCAAGAGCTGTTACTGCCAGAAACTGTGCTCAGCCATGTATTATGTATGCTCCGAAGAATCTACTTGAATATAGAGTACAGCATGTTAGTTTGTGTTGCCGCATGAAACCATGGACTGGGCTGCCGCGGCGCTGAACTCTTCAGACATTACTGGGAGCAAAAGAGTGGAAACACAGAGGCAACCGAGGAGGAGGAGGAGAGATGAGCAGAAAAGTCATTCCTCTTTATTGCCCCTGCAGCTGTCTCTGTACATCCTTCAGGACTGTGACTGAAAAGGACAGGTGTCCACAGAGCAGTTGTTCCTGCCTATTCTTCTCTGTTTCTCGCTCTCTCTCTCTGTTACTCCCCATGCAGCTCTGCTGTTTGGAGAATAACACCTCCTAACTGTAATTTGTGTGTAACGCATTTGACAAAAACACACACAGAAGCCCGGGCAGAGTGGGCTGCAAAGTTGGTGCATGAAGTGTCTTGCTGAAATCGTTGCGTTTGGTTTTTGGAGTGAGGAGCAACGCAAGCGCATGGGGCTTCGTCTCGCGCTTGTGTGTTTGTGTCTGTAAGCGTGTTCTCTTTCTGTCGTACCTTAGATTCCTGCTTTCTTTTACTGTTTGACCTCTTTTCTTCCTCCTCTTGCTCTCCCTCGGGCCGTGGCAGCTGTTATCTCAATATTTTCTTTTAAGAGTCCTCAGAAGTGAGGGGGATGGGTTAAGAGGGAGGGAGGGAGAGAGAGAGAGATAGAATGGGAGAAGGAGAAGAATACAAATTGATTTTTTTTTTTTGTAGAGGTGACAGGGCAGCCTTGGTCAGGGAAACCCGTGTATCTGGAAGGTGAAATTATGTTGCGGCTGAATCATGAGAAGAGGAGTAAGAGAAACGTGACAACATTGTAGGTCAACTGGAGGGAAATAGTTTTGCTTTGTGACGCAATTTCAGGTCTGTAGAGCTGACTTTGCACATCATGTGTGTAACAGTTGCCTCACGGCAGGCGCAATTTATTAAATCCTTCACGGCCTTACTTTGTGCTAATATTTTTGGCCCGTGCAAAAAAAAAAAAATAGGACAGAGTTGAAGAAGTAGACTGTGAAAGCCTGAAATATTTTCTCAGGCCCCACCTAGGCGTGTGCCCTAAGGCAGGGGAGAGACGCCTACCTGCTGCAAAACCATACTCTCATCTCAGCCACGCTTACATAAACTGCGGGCAGATCGTGAGGATTCACCCACTCGCCTAACCACTAACCCTATCAATCTCCTCCTCCTTCTAAATCTAGTTATTGATTCTGTGCAGGGTTAACAATAATGTCTGTAAAATGATCCCAATGAGCCATGTTGCCATGGAAACTTGCATGAGTCATTCATTTTGTGGAGATTGTTAGATGGTCCGAGACGTGAGGGGAAAACGTTGCACGAGCCATTCAAGGTAAACACCTTTGCACTCCGCTGGAAAAAAAAAAGGACATAATGAAACTGCTCAAACATCAAGTTGCCAAAACAGTTTTGCCTTTTAGCCTCCATTTGCATTTGTAATGTTTCTGAAAGGATTTGCTGGGAGGCATTTACATGGCTTTTAAAGGAACCTGCCTTTGAAACACACAGGGATTACGCTCTCCGGCTCATTGGTGGCGTGGTTGACGGTGACAACAGTGCGTTCCGGCTGCCTTATGTACACTTGGAAATGAATTGGACAAACAGATGTGAGCTGGTTTATTAGGAAATTCTCAACAAGACAAACTTGTTCCATGGCCGTAGCCGATGTATTGAAAAGGGCCCTGTGTGCTCAGCTGCAAGTGTTTGCCATTAGAAGACAGTTGATGGTTAATGACGGGTGGATGTAGAAAGAACAAATCATCGTCTTTTTGTCCGCGATGTTTGTTTTTCATATTAGTCCGCAGTGTCATCAAAGCCACCATTGACAGAAACGGAAGGAGATGACGGCGAGGCCCGAAAAAAGCAATATGGTGATAATATAGTCGTCTGGAAAAAGTTTTTCTTTTGAATGTATATAATACGAGAGTTTAAGTTTTGTTCAGCGCAAAATGGCTGCATCCTTGAGCCCCATTATCAGTTCACCTCACGACAACATCTCATACAAGACTGTAAATACACATATTGAAAGAAGTTTCGTTAAGCTTACAGCAAAAAGTTCTTCACAAAAAAAAAATCCTGTCTTTTTTACAAGGAGGCATTTTTTTGCAGAATGACAGCCTCCGGTGGTTTGTCTTGATTTCAATACATAGAAATTCTCCTAAAAGTCCAACAAATTGATTCTAAACAGTCATTTATCTGTTTGCATGAGTGAGTTCAAACACACACACTTATCGAGGGAAAGTTATGTTAATGGAATTTTATGTTTTGTCATTTTAATTTAGCAGAAATAGTCGTTTTTATTGAAAACACACTTTTTTTTGGCCTTACGTCCTTGTGTACTCATGGAGACATGTTGGTTGGAACTGAATTGAGAAGGTAAGCAGTTGGTGGTGGTGGTGGTGGTGTGGGGGTATTTGTGTCACCCTACATAGAAAAGCATGGGGGCGGGGGGGTCACAGGGAGTGGTTTTGTTTGACAAGCAGACACGTTACCCTTTAAGGAGATAAATATACGTGTGGGAGGAGGAGTCTGAGCACAGCTGATATCCTGTTGCTATGAAGCAAATGGTCCTGATTGACACGTGTGGGGGCGGGACATATATGAGGGTCCCGTCTGGATTTTATGAAGCGTAAAGCAGTGAAGCACACTGCAGAGAGAGTGGGAGGATAGGGAGAACAGCAGCAAGAGGAGCAGAGAAGAAGAGCAAGAGGGGGTGTAGGGAAAGTGATGAAGGAGGAAGCGGTTTTGACGTGGGATGGAATAATTTAACAGGAGGGTGTCTCCTGGCTCATCGCTATGCAGCACACACGCCAATGTAAACGTTTCTCCAGCTGTTAGCAGCTTAGGTAACAGACTATCAAAAGCCAAGGATCTGAGCCGAACACAACTTCCACAGTTAATGCGATCACCGGGCCAAAATATGAGATTCTGTAACCGTATGAATCACACTTTCCATCGTCAAGTTTGTTAAATTAGGCTATAGACTAATGGCTCAAGGCCCGAGAAAGTAAGATCTTGAAATGTCATTATTCATGTGAAATGACCCAGTGCTGCCCTAGTTAGCTCTCAGCCACGCTCCTCCTCTCCTCCTCTTCTTCCTCCTCCTCTCCTCCTTTTCTTCCTCTCCCTTTCTCCCTTCTTCTCTCCTCCCCACTGTCTCCTCTGGTAACAAAGTGAGGCTACTGCAGATGAGCACATTTTATAACATGCCTTCTCAGACACACTTGCTGCTGTTAACTGACCCGAAAGTAAGCCAGCCACAGCTACTGCTCTGAGTCACTGGTTTTGCTTAGCCAACATTCACTTAAACGGACTTTAATGTCAGGAAAGTAGTTTCACAGAGACACGTTGACATGTGCACGACTCGCGGAGAAACAAACGCTACCCAAAAATCATAATCTTCCCCCTCAGTGTTCTCTTTAGTTAATATTCCTGCCCTGATGCATGTGAATCAAACTAAAAATCTCCCAGCATGCCGCCCGGTAGACACTTTTTTATTTTGACCACTGAGCTGTTGACATTGTATATCAGGACAGCAGACAGCGGCGGTGAGATGTGGTTAAAATGTACCTGCACTGAAAAGGCCAATCGTCAAACACAAATACAAGTTGTTTCTTGCTTGTGCTTCGTGCTTCTATTTTTGGTCTGGCACAAGGAGAAGCAACAGCCGGGGTTGTCCACTCTCCTGCAAGGCAACACTGTGTTCTCTCTGTCTGCGTACGAGCACCTACGCCGAGGAGGACGGTCCTCGCAGCCTGACTGACTGACTGACATATCGCTGATCTCAGTCGCCTTATTGACAGAGGAAAAAACCGCAGTCAAAATAAACACTATTCCACGTATGTAGCGTCTAAATCCAAGTCACTATGGGTCTGCGTCAGAGCCTGTCAAATCCAGGACTGACTCATGTGCAGTGGAGTGAGTTGTGTCATGACTCATGAGTGTTGGTGCCGGAGTACGACAACAGTGGAGCCGTGCTCAACATTCTAATGCAGAGTAGGAGGGTATTTTCCCGACAAATTTAATAAGAGCTAGAGTTTTATTGCACTTACGCTGAACTCTGCACAGCAGTGCACTGAGATTAATGCTAATGACAGCATGAGGGTAATGAATGTGTGTACTAAAACGTGTGCGACAAACTAGTGGGTGGCCCGACAGAACAACAGACAGAATTTCTCTGCCTTTAAAGAGCTGCGCCGTTGCCAGACTTCTTGGTTTTTACCAAAGCGCGTTGCACCTCTGTCACCCGACCTTTCGTCTCCTCGTCCTCAGACTCCCACGATTGGACCATTCCTCAGCGATCATCTTTCCCTCCTTCCATTAGGATACGGCGGATGGATTCCAGTTCCTCTGTTCTGTTTGTCATCCAGGAAAGCTGCTACCTGGTGACCCAGAATGCCTTGCTCCACCCGCTATCGTTTTCACCATCGCCAAAGCATTTGAATGACGATGACCAATCCCGGAGCGGGTCATTCAGTGGATCATGTAGCGTCTTATGTATTTTCTGCCCTGATCTAAATTCAGTCAGTGTTTTCTTTTCCTCTCTCTCTTTCTCTCTCTGCGCTGAGGAAATAATAATGATATCATAAAGTGTCATTTGAGGATTGTAGCTCATGTTCACATTATTACCATCGCAGATATAAGTGGCACTTTTTACAACAAAGAGGAATCTTTTTCACATATTCGTTTTTTTTTCTTTTTCCCGACATTTTCAGCTGCTGTTAATTATCCAGATAAATTTTTTCACAGAAAAGGAACAGAAATGATGCTGAGTAACCAATAATCCAGATGTGGGAAAATATCCCGGGCCTAAAAGTGGACCAAAGTGACCGGGTTAGATTAAAATTAGATTAAATTTCTTTTAAGTCATTGTGATGTAGTGATTCACACCACAGCACACAACAAAATTTGGCCTTTTGACCGCCCGGGGAGCAGTGTGTGGGGAGGATACCATGCTCAGGGTAACTTGGGGCTGTGGGGAATTCAAACCGGGGACCCCAGGAGCAGGTTGATGTAGAATTTGTCAGAATTAAGATAACTGACATGTGAAAGTCATGTCATCTATTAGTTGTAGGTTTAATTTCAATAAGAAAATATAATTTGGTGGGCTATGGGCTTTGGCGGCCTACATTCGGTCCCCGGCCCTTAGTTTTCCCAAACCTGTCTGGGTCATGCAGGAATTAATTAGAATTATTTAATTTCCCTACTTTTTTTCTAGTATTACTAAAATGATGGTTACTTTGAGGGCAAGTGGACAAAGTTTTCTTGAAGATGTTCCACCTGATCCTGATGAAGAAACTACGTCCAGTTGCCCTAAAGTAACTATTTCTGGATCAAATGACCAGAATGACTGGACCGACATAGACATGTTGCGAATCTACGGCTAAAATTAGGGATTCATCAGGACACAGATGAGAGAAATGTTCACATTTATCAAAGTCTTCATGTGGATGTTTGTGAAGGGGATAATAAGAGGTGTAAACAGCTATGGGCTTCAGACAAGTGGACGCAGCTGCTGCTCTGAAAATATGAGTAAAGATGAATCTGGTAGATGTGTATAAGAGACAGTGGACCGACATAGACATGTTGCGAATCTGCGGCTAAAATTAGGGATTCATCAGGACACAGATGAGAGAAATGTTCACATTTATCAAAGTCTTCATGTGGATGTTTGTGAAGGGGATAATAAGAGGTGTAAACAGCTACGGGCTTCAGACAAGTGGACGCAGCTGCTGCTCAGAAAATATGAGTAAAGATGAATCTGGTGACGGTGGTCAGAAATCCTCCTCCTTTTTTCTTCAAGTGGCCGGTGTTGAGAATGTAGAAAATGATCTGCTGCCTTGGCCAGAGCGGTGACTCTTCACCTGGCAGCAGCCGAGCAGCAGCAGTGCAGAGGTTCAGAGAAAGTACAGAATGTGAATACGTGTGTCCATAGTTCTCCATGCCAGGTTTACAGTGCAGAGATTGTTAATGAGCCAGTGTTCAATGTGTTATCAGGCAGAGGAGGCAGGGAGATAATGGGATTGCTGTAGGTGATTGCCGTATGCAGGAGTCACGACAGGGCTGCGGTCGTAAAAGCTGGAGTTCAAAGTGTTCCTCCTCTAATGCCCCGCATTCATCTACGGAAAAAAAATGAGGAGTGGCCACTTGGCTGAGACACCCAATTCAATAAATTCAGTATACCCGTGAAAAATTATGCTCCGGGACGTGTTTGCTGTCCTTCGATTTAAAACTGCACAGGGTCGTTATTTAGGAAAAATGAATCTCTTTTCAAAACAACTCCATTTTCTGTTAATAGTTTATCACACAGAAGGAATATTTGTCTGAATCACAGGTCACTGCGGCAGGAATCATTACCACTGCTGCTAGGAGTTAAGAACCAACCTCCCTTTACAATAAGAACCACGTTATACTAAAACCTCTGACCATCAGTTTTGGGCTGTGCAATCAAAAATCTGTCTATTAATGTTCTCAAGTAGCTCCAGCCTCAGAAATACGATGGTTTCCTAATGGGTTAGTGGTCGTTTAAATGGAAATAAGAATAAATGCAACCAAAAAGTGGTTATTTTCCCTACATCTCAAAGATGTTCACAAAATATCAATCATCCAAAAGCCCCAGTTTCCAGGAACTCCAACCCCTAAAACATCTCACAGTCACTGCAGACTTTTAAGTCCTTCACGTACTGGCACTTTGTGCCTGTGTTTATTACATTTGGCAGCCATAAAGTACCAATTTGTGTGCAGGAACTGGTACCTGGTGCCTGCAGAGTACCAATTTGTGTGCTTTTATTACTAATTAATTAACACATTACTTCTGTTTTAAATCAATGGTTCAGGAATAGTTATTTGAAGGAAAGACAGGAGGGTCTAAACCTGCCCGTCTTGAGTTTTAAGGGCAGTAAAATTCAAGCTACCATGGACTCAAATAATCTCTCCTTCTTTAATCGATATGTGCTTCTAAAAAGGTAGTGTCAATGGAAATGTTCATTCATGCAGCCATACAATTAGTCTTTAAATGATAAGACATAATATGATATTTACTTTTGCCAATATTGGATTTTTCCAATATCTTCAATGTCCCGATACATATATGTACATATGGTAGAGTTTGTCCCTAAAACTGAGGTAAACGTCTTAAAACCCTATATGTGATTCCAGTAATTTTGGCAAAACCTAGACACAGGGTGAACAGATATTATTGAACATCCTTAGTGTCAATATATTAAAACAATAATGTGTTTAATTATATGTTGTTAGAATAGATTCACAAAAATTCGATCGACATATGCCAATCTGTTCCTTTAAAAAAAGTCACCAAACAATACCATTCATTAACAGATGTTGCCATTAAAAAATTAAGTAAATTTAAAATCTTGCTAGCGGCAACATGTCCATGCCCCCTATGTTGAGAACAACTGCACTACGTAATGATTGGAACTAGAGATCTCTGATTATATTGGTCAGCGGAAATTATCATAATAATGTAATATTGGTAAGATTTTTATCAGTTTTTCCGCCGATAATGATAACCCAATAAAACAGTTTCTGCAATCTGACAAATTTGACGAAATCACACAAAGTGTCCTGAGTTTTGGAGGCTACATTTATCGGAATTGTTAATAAAGTTTTCAGACAATATCAGCACCGTCCTACGTCAGCAAAAGGTAAAACCAGACATGTTTTGCTGGGTCCATTTTTACATGTGAAGCTACTGAGAAACTCTTTTTCTACTCTTTGATATTGCATAAAACACACTAAAGCAAACTAGGGCCCGAGGGCCAGATTTGGCCCGGTTAACACAATAACTCAGCCCACCAAACTTTTCCAAATTATACTATGTATTTATATCATCATTGTACTTTTGTCTTTTACGCGCAATACCTCTTATTTTGTCAATACATGGCATTCAGCCTTTATGCAGGACTTCTACATATAATTTGTCTCAGTTGAGACACCTGAACGCTCCGTCTTTCTGCTCCGGTGTCAAATTCTCAGACCCACTGAGGCCGGCCTCTGAAGTACAAGGTAAAAAAGTCAACCTGGTAATTAATAATTGTATTTATATCGGTGTCAACGTTTTTCTTCTTACCCTTCACCTGGTGCAGCTCATCTGCCGCACATGTCAAAACACTGATGTGATCCATGCCGACCGAGTGCGTCCCTCAGTCTGTCACCGGGTGACTGGGAATGGCTGCCATGTCACAGGTGTGATGCTGAAAAATGTCAAAATCTAGGAGACAGATGGTCGCCACGTGCACACACACACACACACGTGCGCTCCCTCTCTCTCACACACACACACACACACTTTAATACCCCCAAAGGGACATTGATCTATTGTGCAACTCAGATGGGCATCAGTGCCTGCTGTCAGTCTTCCACCCACCACACACACATATTGAGACAGGTCTTTTCTCTTTTTTTATTTTTTTGGGGGGTAAAATTGTAGACGTTAAATTCAAACCCTCAATCCTCACCACTCCAGTCCAACGTTGCACATTATTTTACTCATGTTGCCAAATTAAACTGATTACATTTTGGAACATGCCATTGTCAATTATCTGAAATGTTTCCCCAGTCGTAGCTTATGACACACACACACACACACACACACACACACACACACACACAGTAAATCTGCGTAGTAGCCGAGCAGATGTTGAGAAGAGCCTGGAGCCATTGTAGAGGCAGAGGGAAAAACACAGTGAATATTACTTTATTGTTACTGTCTGCATGTTATATAACAACAATAAAAGTTAATTTGATATGAAGAACAAGAATGAGAAATGAGACGGCAGAAAAATTAAAGTCAGTTATTATTCACCGTTGGTTTCATATGATGTTCATATATTAGTCTGTTTTTTTTGTTTCCTTGTTTTAACTAGTGTTGTGTCGAAATGCACTGAAATAACAGAATTTGAGTAAAACTGAAATGTTTATTCTTATTAGTTCCATAGCATTTACGGCTGTGAGTAAAAGCTGAATAAATCAATACAATAGCATAATTTAGTAATTTATTAATAAAAAAACAACTATTAAAATCGAATGATATTCCCTCTTGGTTTCATTTGATATTCACATTTTTTGTTGTTGTTTGTTTTAAACTGGTGTACTGAAATAAAAATTCCGAAATTGAGGACACCAAAGTTATTATGCCAGTTTTTAGTTCAACAGCATTTTCTGGCTATGACTATATATATATATATAATATTTCAAATAAATTAGAAAAACAAAGCTTTGCAAAAGCATTAATTATTAATAAATTAAGAATAGTCAAATTTTTTTTTTAATTAAACAAAAATCTGTCGTAAAATGAAAATAAATTTGATAAATTTAAAAAAAAAAGGATAGAGGACAGAACAAGATACCAACCTATTTTCATTATTATATTAATATAAACTATATTTATATATACATTTTAATTAATTTTAATGTTATTATTGTTATGTTTGAGTCAACCAGGGTTCCTGCCCCTCATCTGACACAGAGAAACCAGTGCTTTTTGCTGCATCTCCAGAATTCTCAGTTTTCATTTTCACATTTTGTGCTATATATTGTGGTATATATTGAACCGCACATATATTAGTGCTATCGTCTATGTTGGAGCAGGCTGCAGTTTTCCCTGACGTGATCATAAATTCCCTTAACGTCTTAAATGAATCATTTTAATTACAGTGTCCAAGAACTCGGTGCATGTTTAGTTTCAACCATAGTCTGTTAAACTGAAATCTTATTAACAGGTCCTTAAATTAAACACTGGTGCAGACATTTGTTGCCTTCTGCGGCTGAATCCCTGATCTCCTGACATTTCCACCCAGACAGAAATCTGACTGCAGTTAGAAGACACTAATCCCCCGCTCGATAAATAAATCACAGTAATCTTTCCGTCGTATATGCGTTGTTGGGTGCCGTTATTAAAGTCATAAGACGGCGTCTGCTGACGGCGATGGTGGTTTTTATTCTTTTCACCCTGATCAGCTCTGTTCAGGAGCCGCCGCTCGTGCCGCTTCCCTCCGCAATCTCCCATCATGCCGCTGTCTGCCACTGCTCTAGCTGTTACCATTTAGGGTATCCATGTCTGAGTGCCAACACGGAGGAATGTTTGAGTGTGTATGTGTGTGTGTTGTGTTGTCTTAGCATGTGTCATGTGTTTGTCTCCCTGCCATGTGTTTGTGGGTGAAGTATTGTTTCTCCTACGCACCCGAATGCGTCGTTATAGTATTTTCTGGGGTAATAACGTACACTCGCTGCTCAGGCAGGCCGCCTCCAGAACAGCTGGTCTTTTGTGAGAGCATGGAGGTGTGTGGGTGTCGGTGTGTCAAAGGTGGTTGGTGTGCAGCAGCGTACGTGAGTGTGTGAGACACTCACCATTGTACAACACTCCGAGCATGGAGGCATTTGACCCCTTAATAATAGATGTGGCTGCAGTGAAAGTTTAATGAGTGGGGGTGTAGATGCATGCTCATTTACTCCGGGGAAATACAAATATAATATCTCTGCCTTTATGACTTCTGGATGCAAACTCTCAGGGAAATTCTCTGCGTGTCTGGGTGATGCTCCTGGATGGAGATACTGCCCCAAATATACGTTATCTGCTACGTCTTTATCTCCACCACCTCACTCTTGATTCTCCTTCTCCAAACAGGGCTCTCAGGATAGTGCTGGTGGTCAGGAGGGACTCGTACCCCCACCTTTCGCTGCCTTTCCTCCACCTCCTCCGCCGCCCCCTCAGAACGGCTTGGCGCTAGATTACGGGGGCAGCCTGTACACAGCAGGGGCCGTGCAAGGTCCCGTGGAGGCCAGCGGAGCAGCAAACAGTGCGGCCAACGCTGCCAACAGCCTCAGCGTCCCAGTGAGTAGCAGAGTCTGTCCTTACACCCAGCACATATCAATTAGACCGCAGTAAACAAACTAAAGCAGGATAAACATGTTAACATTTCACATCAGTGCTGGATCCTGTTGATGGCGAGCAGACAGTGGGGGAACAGAGAGGACCGCACAGCCACACAGCTAAATAATTCATCTGAATATGGAATTGAAAATGCCATTTGAAACAGTGTTGCAAGCGAACAACAAAGCACTTCAGGAAACGGTTGCAGTGGTTACACTGGAATGTTGCCTTAATGGTGAATAGTATAGTGCAACATGGACTATACAATCCATATATATATATATTTATTTCCATATGTACATGTATAAAAGATGACTTGACCACAAGTGTGGTCCAATCTGAAGAAATAAGATGAACACGAAAGCTTAGAAAGCCGGAAAAGCCAAAAAGTTTTGGGTTACTATCAAGAAAATCAAAAAAATTGGCTCTTATTGTTGTTTCAGTAGATGATATATCAAATGGATATTGATATATACAGTATGTATATTTATATGTATATGTGTGTGTATATATGTATGTATGTATATATGTATATATATGTGTATATATGTATGTATGTATATATGTATATATATGTGTATATATGTATATATGTATGTGCATGTATGGATATGTATTTCTACAGAAAAATGTAGAATTGTAAATAGTACTTTTACTCGTGACTAACCTAATTATAGTCAAATTAGTACTTTCACTAATATTGTTGTTTTTAATATTAATATTATTATTGCTATTGTTACAGCAAAGTCTGCAGTCAAAGATATTGTATTTTATTGATTATAATATAGTATTTAATATGCCATGCACTGACTTGTAGGTCCCAAAATTTGGGAGCAGTGAAATGGATTTGTGACAAAAAAAGCTCAAATGCTCAAATTCTTGTAGACTCTTTCATGTCCTTCTGTGGACAGTGTGGGAATTGCAGGAAAAGGGAGAATTGTATTGATCATAGAAATACATTTGATATCATATGGCCCAGATTTGAAAGTCCAACGGCCACATCCGGTCCCTGGGCCATAGATTTTCCATTTCCATTATTGATATTTATATATATCTTGTCTGTACTGTCAAAGGTCAATGACACAGCATTGTTTCACATGAACATTACCATAGTTGGTCAGTATAACAGTAGGTGATATAATTATATGTTACAGTTCTGTTTAAATATAGGACACACACTGCCATCAGTCAACTCAGGCTCCAGATCCTGGCTGTGGATTGATAAGAATACAGCTTTGAAAGTAAAAATCTAATTGCTTGCAGAGGTGAAGGCTGATTTAAACACGCTGACAAAATGGAAACACCAGCACTGTAGGGAAGGACAACGTCCTCCTTTCACTTGTTCACCTCCAGGCTGGGAGGAAAACCTCTGGTTCAGACAACTGAAGACAAACAAAAAAAGAGCTGACCTGTGTTTTTATTTAAATTAAAAACATGTTAGAAAAATGTCTCCGTACCGCCTTTGTTGGCTCAAAAAATACACTCTGTCAAAATATGGAAAGTCAAGCACTTTTACTGAGGGGCTAATGACCAAAACCAGATCGGGTCGAGGAGGAGACCATGAGGCAATAGGCTGCAAGGTGGGACAAAGAAACACACAAAAAAATTGCAACGTCTCCACGTCCTAAGTTGTCTGGGCCAGATGAAAAATCTGCAGCGATCGATAAAATCAAAGCAGGGATAATATAATATAATATAAATATAAAAAATTCTAATGGAAATGCAGATTTGTTCATGTCTAACTTCACCTCCGTTCTTCTTCTTTTGTGTCTTTGCCCCAGCAGTCCGATGGCTCTTCTCAGATTGACGGACAGTCAGGGGTCGGCTCAGGCGCTGGAGGTGGCGCAGGCGGAGGTCTGGGAGACGATTCCGACTCAAAACTGACTCCAAAACGGCTGCACGTGTCCAACATACCCTTCCGCTTCAGAGATCCCGACCTTCGACAGATGTTTGGGGTTCGTACACTGCAGCGATGCTTTTTTTTTTGTCCTCCATTAGAAATATTCGGAGGAGTGTTGTTACCTCAAATGACCTGGTGCTTTTACACTACCTGTGCCATTGTATAATGTTCCATGTTCCTATTAAAACCCCTGTAGCAGCTACAGTATAATGAAGTCACGGTTTCCTGCCAGTCTGTTTAGATCAGCTTTTTAATGTCTGCTGTTATGTAACAGTGATTTCACCAAAAATCTGGTGCATTAAAAATGTGGAGAGGCAAAAGAAATGCAGAGAAAAATGGCCCAGCGTCAGGCTGACATAGTTGAACATTGCTGCCACCCTGTGGCGGCAGTACAGCACAGCAGAGCACTGGTCTTGATGTTTTTAATGCTTTTATTCTTTTGCGTTTCAGCAATTTGGAAAAATCCTCGACGTGGAGATCATTTTCAACGAGAGAGGATCCAAGGTAGGTTTGCTGGGGAAATAAATAAAACCAAACATCTCTCTCTTACGGTGCCCTGATGATTGCTCTTCATCCCGTTCCTGCAGGGCTTTGGTTTTGTAACATTCGAGTCGAGTGCAGATGCAGAAAGGGCTAGAGAGAAGCTGCACGGCACACTGGTGGAGGGCCGTAAAATTGAGGTAACCCCATTCTCCCCGACCTCCTCTGAAACAACAGTGATCATTTTCCCTCTGTTTTCCCTTCCATGTTAAATAAAGTGAATGAGTTTGTTCTGGTAGATGGTTTTCAGATGGCTGTATGTTGTGGTGGGCTCTCGACCCCTCTGGCTTCAATCTAGCATGGTGCTGTGGTGCAGTGCGCACGGACATCTTTTTGGCAGCACTTCCTGTTAATGCCTTTGCTTGCGTTGCGTTACCGTTGTTGACACTGCGGGCCGTCCACTGCACTTTGATGGGAAAGCTCTGTGGTTTGCAAAGCATGCTGGGTGGAGTGGCTACACATCAGGCATGGCGGCTTAAAAAAACTCACCTACACGGTTGGAGACAGACGCGCTTCTGCGGCAGCATGTAGGATCTCACTGTTACTTTCTGATTTCCTGCATCTCCTCCATCACCATCATCACTTCTTCAACGATTTCATGATGAGTGGCTTCTTCTGTTAATGGTTTCCTTTATGACTGGAAGGGCAGTTAATGGCCTCTCAGTTACTGTTCCCTACACTGTGCTTGCTCTATGATGATATTGTATGTTGCATGAATGGATCATCAGATAAAAAGTCGTCTCGGAGTTCCTTTTTCTTTTCCTCTCTCATCCTAAGTTTAACGGGTGATTCTTGGTTGCGGTATATTTTATTTGTGGTTCGGAGACTGATGCATGACCAGGGTGCGTTCAGGGGCAGTTTTTATTTTTCGGGAGGGGGAATGACACTTCTGCGAGAAATGTGCTGTCATTTCTGATTGCTTCAGAGAGCTGTTTTCAGACATGCAATGATGGATGGTTAGACGGTGAATGTGTTGAAGAACATGCTTGTGTCCAGCATTCCTGGAAAAAATGAAACAACACCAGATCTTGCGGGATTGCATTTTGTTGTGACATTTTTTTTTTTTTGTTTTAATTTGTCAGCATGAGCTTGGGTTTCAGTTGCAAAATGGTCTCCCCAAAACCAGAAACACATGCAATCAAGCCATTTGATCGAGCTCTTGGTTTCAAAGGTCCAGAGTGTAACAAATGAGTGTTTCCTAACATCATCAGAGCTGTTCCATCGACAATCATGATACTCTTCAAAATAAATGAGACTAACGTGGTAATTCCAAACTCTTACATCACATCATTGCTTTAAAGTGCTGCGCCTGATACTGATGTGCTCATCCTTGACCCAAAAAACGTTATTTTACACACACTTGCAACGTTTACAAAAATATCCTTCTACGTACTCCATATCTCAGCAGGTCCTAATTTCTTCACTCTGTGTCTGAAATATCAACTCCACCAACAGAATCTGTTCTTTTTCACGTCGTGAGTCTCCAGTTAGGCCCGTGGTTGATCTGGTATTCGCAGAGTTGAACATATTTAATCTTTCCTTTGCACATAAGGCTGGTGTCAGTCCGAACCATAAACCTGATTTGTTCTGCACCTGTGCAACATTGCAGCTGTTTTGCTGCTACGACTCAGCCAGTGACAAATTCACAGTTTATGTGCAGAGGAGTGTGGAAACAGTCTGTCCCCAGAAGACCGTCATGGAGTAAAGTCTGCCTAATGATGTTTTTTTTTTCATTGCAGTCTGAGGGGAAAAAAGTATTCAGTCATGTTAATGTCAGAAATAAGGCGTAATCCCAAAATTTTAATTAACTTTAGAGTCCTTCTTTTTGCAGGGTTTAACAAACAACACCTTACTCTAAACTTTGTGACTGAAACAATGGCCTGAGGACCATAAGCAGTCCAGACAAAACGCATTCCGGTCCTCTCTGTAGTATGATAATAAATTCTAAGAGAAACTTAAAGTAGGACATTGAGCTGAAAAGATA
Organism: Paraplagusia blochii; assembly: GCA_016785265.1. Taxonomy (NCBI): domain Eukaryota; kingdom Metazoa; phylum Chordata; class Actinopteri; order Pleuronectiformes; family Cynoglossidae; genus Paraplagusia; species Paraplagusia blochii. The sequence continues at coordinate 23,730 of JAFBJS010057759.1, forward strand.
TACTACTGTAAACGAGAAAGGACCATGAATGCACCATTTTTCGTAGCTTAGCGAGCTGCAATCCACAATGTATCTTCTCTGTGTGGAAGTGTTAGCAACACAGGACAATATAAATCAGGTAAAAGTTGCAAGGAATCATTAAAAATTGTATTTATTAGTATATTTTGTAGGTTTTTTTGTTTATTAACCATAGAAAATGTCCATCTCTGTTGTCCTAACAGGATAGCCATAGATAGCCAAACGGGAAGTAGGTCCACTGCTGAACATGGTCACATGATAATCAAATCATAAACACCACCACACAACAACAACAATTAGAAAATATAGTTGTTTTTCCAGAAAATCCGGAATACAGGAATGTTACACACTGGACCTTCGAATCTTGCTTCTTCTTTAACTGCTTCTCAAGTTCTCCTGCATGGTCTTGAATATCCTGCACCTTTCTCTGTCCCTGTGTGTGGGTGTGCAGAAGTAAAAAAAAAAAGAAAGAAACATGGAGGGTGAAGAACAAATGAAGAGAACGCCATAGACAGCTGTCCTCCCTTCTTCTGTCCTTTCCTTTTGATATATACCTATACGTATATGTTTGTCCTCCCACCATCTCTCTCTGCTCTCTTTCACCAGGCCAGTCTGTCTGTCTGTCCGTCCGTCTGTCTGTCTGTCCGTCCGTCCGTCCAGCTGAGCCTCCCTGCTGTCCATCCCTCCCTTCATATTGTTGTCCATTCCCAGTCATGTGATTCAGTCAGAAAGTCCTATAATAAAAAATAAACAGTGTTTTGTGGAATATATATATAAAACAATATATATATATATATTATTATTATTATTCCAACATCTCAATGATAAAACTAAGCTTTAGTTTCAATTCTGATATTTATATTTTTTTTTTCACCCTAGTCCTTAGCTGTAGATCAGTTTGTGCAGAGGGTCTAAACTGTGGAGGTTAGTTTGTTGTCCAATGGCTGATGCGTGTACTTGACTGTTGACACGTGACCTGTGACATCACTTCCTCTCTGCCACAGGGTGGGGGGTTTCATTACCTCATTTTTTTTTGTTTGTATTCAGTTTTGTTTTGTTTGTTTTTTTTCCTTTTGGTTCATCATTTCTTTCTTACATATATTTTCTCTATTTCCCTGATGATTTTTGTATGTTGTTGTTGTTGTTGTCAGTCTCCACGATAACTGCTCGCGTGTCCTCACGCCGTTTCCCTGGCAACGGTAAGTTGTGTACACATGGCATCATCTTTGAATGACCCCTCCCCCCACCCTTTCGTCCAAATGAAATAAAAAAAAAAATATGCACCCAACATCCAAATGAAAACTCCTGTAGTGAAGGAGGGCCTGATTTGGTTGATTGATTGATTGGTTGGAAATAAGCTGATTGGCTAATCCTGTGATTGATTGACTGATCGATTGATTGGGGAGGTGGTGAATGAAACAATTAAGAGATTAGCCATTGACCGCATGGCAGTGTAAAGGCCACCTGTGAAACTGAATGTACAGCATCTCTCTGCAAGTGCAACGACTTTGACTTCCACTTCTTATGCATTCATTCCAATCAACTCTAACTGCATTCAGCATTTAATTCCAGAGCTGTATCCTGCATGATTGACTCTCTTTCTCGTCATCTGTATGACGTCATACTACAGAACTGTGTCATCTATGTGTCATGTGTCAGCCAATAGCTGCATTTCTTTTGCACCTTAGCGGGACGGCATGCTGAAGCATGAGTGCAATGTCAGTCTTATACTGGACACAGGAACCTAGTTGTCTGTGTGGCACTGTATCGCTTGACTATCTGCACTATACGTAGCCACTGCAGCTGGTTGTGCAGGTATCGCTATTACTTTAGAGAACAAATATTAGTGAGTGATGTGTGCAGGGTAAACCATAGAATTTAATGTTGATAATAAAGTATCAACGTCAGATTTTCCGTTCCTTCCTTCAGACATCGTCTGTTCTGCTGCGTTCCACGTATCAAGCAAAGAGAGAAAAAAAAAAAAACAACCAATGTATTATTAACTCTGTTTCCGCATCGATCGTCCTCATTCCATTCGAACATGCACCAAAACACATCTCCCCCTGCATTAGCTGCAGTGCAAAGCTGCGTCAGCTGTTCACCGTGCCTCCCCACAACCTCACCCCCTCCTCCCCCAACACACTGCGGCACGCGAGGGGCCGTTTGATGCTGCTGCAGCTTTAGGTGTAGCGCAGATTATTTTGTCTCATGCAAGAGTGCATATAAATAGTATTTATTTGCTAAATCAACGAGCCTTTGGAATTCTTCATAAAAACTGCCGTGTTTGACGCTTTGTGCACTAAGAAACAAATGCAGCTGCAGGATGTGATTAATAGGAATGACATATGGACTGAGGTGATTCTAATAAATTGTAGCACCTTTGTGTAGTCACACACAGGAACCCAGGGACTGTCACAGAGCGGTGGCCACAGACGCGGTCACATCTCTTCCCAAACAGAATTACTGGCTTCTCCTGCTTCAGGGATTATGGGAAAAAAAATACTGTCAGGTTGGTTTTTCACAGCTGAGAAATCAGGAGTGCTGGGTTTGTAACATCTTAACAAAATCCTTTCTTAACCCTGGCCCTGGGGTTATTACTGTAAGTCAGGCAAATATCTTGACTGCCGGTCGGGGACAAAAATTTGACAGCGGGGTCGAGTCAGGAGCAGATAGATTGAACTAACTATTTGTACGAACTCAGATACTTGATGTGTGAGAGTCATGAATAAAGGCTAAAATAGTTCAGTGGTTTTGGCCTTTTTAATGCTAACTTTTAGGGAAATGTTGTCGTTGTGAGCACAAGGCAGAAGAATAATGATTATATAAATTTATAGCATCATTTGGACAAGTTTGGCAGGGCCGGACTGAAATGCTAAAAGGGCCACTTCTGGCCCCCAGGCCTGAGTTTGCCCGGGTCTGCTGTGAGAGTAAGGGATAAGTCAATGTTGTCTTCCTTTCTCCTCTGGAACACGGTTGAGTTGAGTATTCTACCTAGAATTATCATGGTTTCTCATCAGAATAATTCAGCAGTCTAGCGCCCCCTGTACTATCAGCAACAGACATAACACAGTTGGTTCTCATCACAGTCTGGAGATACGGAAACGTTCTTCTTAGAGAGCAGCCTGTTCCAGGGCAAGAAACAGAAGAACATTCTTTTTTTTTGCACTAATTATCAAATATTAAAAATAAAAATCACAGTTAAAGTAAAAGTTTAACCCAGTCAGTAGTTTGTGGTGGTGTGTGTGCTCGTGGTTGTGTGTCTTGAGGATTTTCCATTGTGTGTCACTGGTCCATGTTGCCTGGTAGCGTCACACAATCATGGTTTGATATCTGCATCCCTCATCCTCGGGCCTTTATCCAGACTCCTTGTTTCTGTATCGGACTCCTCAGCAACAGTCAGAGCAGATACAGTCAGATACAGCCGAGTGTCAGGTGTATTTCTGTGTGCGTGAACTGCATCGTGTTTCCGTTTGAGAGCGGAATTTCACATTTGGATGAACTGTTCACTCTCACCGTATCTCTCTTCCTCACGTCATGTACGTGTTTTATCTGTGTCTTTTCATGTGGACTGGCTCCTTCTCCTCCTCTTGCTCCTCCTTCTCCTCCTCCCCCTGCATCCCTTCATATTTCTGTCTATCCTCTCATTTTTGTCACTCCCTTGCCCGCCTTTCTCTTTTCTGAAGATTTGCATTTGATTCTGGAGGCTGTCGGCCTTTTTTTTGATTGGTCTCTTGCTGCATCTGATGCTTGCTGATTGGCTGGTTTTGCTCACTTCTGGTGACGTGATGTGCTCTTGACTGGCTGTGCATAATTTATTTTGAAATAACTCGTTGACTGATGTTTTCCTGCATTGTGTTTAACTGAGGATTCTACTGCTTAATTCACATTTTTCTCTCCTTTTTTCTAAAAAAAAAAAAGGTTAGCAAAAAATACCCAACAACCAAACGAGTGATTTGATTTCCGTTTGTGTGCCCTCCTTTGGAAATGTAGTCGTTTTATTTCGTTCTGTGTCGATGGTTGCACTGTTTGTCAGCTAAACTGCCTGATTACTGACAAGGATCCTTGGTTTCAGTGTCTCTCTCCTTTCCTCCACTAGAGGCGCATGCATCAATGCCATCGCTGCTCATCAACAAAAATTAACCTTTGTCACAACTAAAAGTGTAAAAATGTATGAAGACGTTCTGTACATCAGGCTCGTCTTAAGTCACACAATGTGTTGATTCCATGTCCATCCTGGTGTCTGGTTGCTGGAGTCTGATCCCTGTGTCTGATGTCCAGGTGAACAACGCCACAGCCAGAGTGATGACGAACAAGAAGATGACCACACCGTTCTCCAACGGAGAAGGACTGGCTGCACTGCCTTATGGTAAAAACACACTCTTCTTTATGACCAATGTATTTATTTTCTGTTCTACATGATGTAAAAACAGAGTGACTTAGTCATGCAGTGCATTGACAGATATTTTTTTTTCCTTTGGTCACTGTCTGCATATATAAGAGGACAAATCTGAAATTATTTCCTCTTATTTCTGCAGGAAAATGAACTTTACATCACTGTACTAGATACATACTACATATCTATGAAATCTATGAAATCTATGAATGGAAGAAATAAATCTATCTATGGAATCTATGTCAATAATGCAACTATATTTGATTAGGAAATATTTTCTCAGTGAAGACAACAACAATAAACTCAAAATGACGCAGAGTCATTGATACAAGATTCTAACTTTTTACACCAGTCGGGTAGCAGAAAGTTCTAGGCTGTGTGCACTTGAGGAATCCTTGTTGTGCCCATGCACAGTTAATTCGGGTAGGAAGATTTTTTAGGTAGGAAAATATTTCAAAACACAATTTAATGACCGGTCCGTGGAAATAGTACGAGACATTTAACCAGTCTGTGGCGCAAAAAAGATTGGGTAAGACTGATCCAAAAGACAGAAAGTCTCTCAGTAACATGACACCTCGGCTATAAATATTTAACAGCGACTCAATCAATACACAGTTCCCTGACATTGATTCGTCTTTGCCTCCACTGAGTGAAGACTCCCTCTAATGTGTCCTGCGCAGACACTCTTCAGAACTTTCCTACCGTCTGCTCTCCACTCGCTCTGAATGGAGAACCAGGCAGCACAGAGTGCCACGATTCATTTAAAATTCCATTTGCCTGGGTGACTCACCTTTGAAGCGGTGTCTCAGACATATGTTTCATTTGTCTTCTGACAGCTGGCTGGAAGTTGAGTCCTATGGTCGGAGCGATGTACAGCCCTGAGCTTTATACAGGTAAGACGGCATATTTGATCTCCGTATCCAGGGAGACGGAAGCTGCGTCAACACACAATAAAGTCTCCTGTCTTCCTCACTTCTCTCTCTCTTCCTCTCCCAGTACCAGGGTTTCCGTACCCGGCAGCAGCAGCCGCCGCCGCAGCCTCCACGGCCGCCACCTTCCGAGGCGCTCACCTCCGGGGTCGGGCTCGGCCCGTCTACAGCGCAGTCAGAGCAGCTGTGCCACAGCCTGCCATCCCGACGTACCCTGGGTAAACACACTCATACAATATGACTTCTGACTTGTGAAAATCCTCGTAATTGTGCATGCAGTGTGTTTGAAAAGTTTTTATCGAGATAATGACTCTGATTGGCTGCTGGGCTGAAATACCATTTCCTTGTATATTTGGTCGTATCTACAGATGAACGACGTTAGCTTATCCCAATACTCGAATTTGCAAACATCGTCCAAACTTTATTTACTTTACTTTATTTACTCTGGTATAAGGATATATTTCTGGTATCAATTGCGCTATTGATATATTTAGCCGTTTGCCCCATAAACGTAAATGTCACATGACGTCACACATGTGCAATTGTAGCAGATTTTCATTATCTACGGAAAAATCATCATGATCATGCCAACATTACACAATTATGCTAATATAGATTTTTATATCTGCCAAAAAATATTAATTAGACCTCCTGGGTATTGGTAAGTAGTATTAGAAGTATTTGTATAGTACAATTACTGGCGTAATTGTACTATTCTGAAATGATACTAAAAAAAACATTTAAGTCCGATTTTGTTTTTACAATTTTTCTTGTTTAATATTAAAGTAAGAGTCACTAGATGGCAGCATTGCAGCCTATTTATTTAATCTTATACTCATACAGTGGTTTGTACCAGAAAACAAAGCCAGGCCTATATGGGTATTGGCCAACAGAAATCATAAAGTCAATGCATGGTTAATAGGGTAAACCCTAAAATGCTTTTTTTTTTTTTTTTTTTTTTTACAACTGTTTTTTTTTTTTACAACTGTTGTTGTGTTACTGTGTCGTAGTCGCAGTATCCGTAGTATCACTATGAATCCATTGCACTGTAATACAACGAGGTGGTATTTTGTCTTGCATGTTGCACGGTGTGTAATAATCTCACACTTCTTTCTCTTCTCTCTTTTCACATTCTGTTTGGCACTGTCTTCTCACCTCCTCCTGTCTCCCTATCTGCTGTTCTCCAAATGCCCACACCGTGGCGCATTCCACGCTTTTCAACCCCTCCCCCTCCATCTATTATTTATTTTCCCCGTACTTCACTCCTTTTCTTCCCCGTTCCTTCCACTACGTCCTCTCCTCCCTCTCAGCGTGATGGCCTATCAGGACGGTTTTTACAGCGCGGCCGATCTCTACGTAAGTATGCGTCCGTGTGCTGTCTCTCTGCCGTCTGACTCCTCCCTCCACTCCCGCCCTCTTGCCTGTGGATTTTAAAAAAAGTGTGAAGCAGCACAGACCAAAACCTTCCGAGTCGTGTCTTTTCGTAGTCTTTTAATTCCGTCCAAACAGAGACATTCCAGGTCCCCCTGTGTCTCCAGTTATAAAAGTCACCAGTTTTCACTCGCACCATGTGACACACTCTCTCAAGATGCCTTCATTCATACCCAGGCTCCTCTGGGGTTTGTCTCTGTGCTTTAGTGACGTAGTGTGAAATCATGTGATTTTTTTTGAGTACGGTGCCTTTGTGTTTGCGAGTGTGTTTGCGTGTGTGTGTGTGCGACCAGGTTGACAATAGTTGTTTTTGTTCTCTGTTCTGTAGACTAGTGTTTCAGGACATTAGTGGCAGATTGCCTCAGGTAGGGTTTACACACTCTGTGTGACAGCCAGTGTGCATCCTCCTCGTCTCCAATGACTGCGTGCTGCTAGACATTGACCATCTGAGATTGAAATGCCTTCTCTGTCTTCTACTAACTCACTGGATTCTGACATGGGTGGAGTTGCGGAAGGGGGAGAACACATAGTCCAATTCACCAAGTGAGAAGTGATATCAATTAAAAGCATGATATCAAAATAAAGGCAGGAGAAATAAGTTTCTATTGTTGGGGAGAATTAGATGCAGAGAAGGTGAGAAGTTGATTGATTTATATCTGTAACAAAACACATTTATTTTTAAGATAAAAAAAATCTGTCCATGTGTTTGAATGGTTTACAGCTACATATATGAAATAGAGAAGGAAACACATTAAATATATACAGAAAGTCCTCACATCTTTGCGTTTTTTTCCTTTCGTTTAGAACATTGCAGGGTTTTTATTCCAGTCCCACTAGTTTCATTGTATTGCAGTATAGTAAAATTTCAGATATATTATTTTTTTCATAATTTTTTCATTTCGTGAAATTATACTTAAAATTAACAGTGGTTTAAGCTGCAAACTAAGGTCCTCAAGGCTTTAGGTTTCGAGTCCACCAGCTGCCAGGTTACCACTGAGGTGATCTGAACATGTCACGTCATCTATTGGGGAAATGCAGGCATTGCAGGGAAGAGGTATAAGTATATTAATAATATAAATAAATTATTTAATTTGGACAAGGTTGACGGGCCACATTATAAAACTCAAGGGACTGCATCTGGCCCCGGGGCCTTAGTTTGCCCATGCCTGACCTAGAAGGACATTGACCACAGCCTTCAGTATGCTCTTCTGTTCATCAGGCTGATGATGGATTGTAACACCTCCCAGTATCTCTTCTTGTTTGGTCACCCTACGCTGACACAGCGTATAGTTAAATGCGTTTATTTTTTTGCAATAATGCACAGTCGGTACATTTTGGCCAGTAGGCGTTGTCCGCTGTGGTCCTGTTCCTATTAATATAGAAAGATCTTCAAGAGCAAAAAATATAAATAAATACAGTCAATTAATATCTTCTGTAGGGTCTTGGGACTCGTTAACCACGACACCAGAGGACTTTCTGTATATATAGATTATATAATCCACCAAAATTCTTCATATTAAATTAAAATTTTGACATTTGTCATCCAAACATGGACAACTGCGTAGACCAGGAGCAGCTTCACCGTAGCCACAAACAGAGACGATAATAATGATAAGAAAAAAAAAAGAATCGGAGCCGTCAGTGAGATGAAGGATGAGAATATTCATTTTATCACTTCATTCAGACCCCTTCCAGGAATCTCCCTATCTGTTTCACCTGTGGCATGCTAACTGAATCAGTGTCAGCATGCAGACATACTTACAAGGCTGGCTCCTCCCCACAGACCTCCTCCCTCCTCTCTCTTCTCTTCTTCCTTCTCACCCTCTCATCCACTCCATTCCATCTTCTTCTGAATTCTAACTTCTTTACCATTGACTTCGTCTTCTTCTGGTCAGTTCTTGACATTGATTGAGTGACTGATACAGGACACGTTCTTAGTAATAAATGTATTATGTGTGAATATTGGCCAAAGTGGACAATGTCTCTGTTTGGAGTCATTGAGGCTCAAACTGGACACTGAAACAAAAATCTGTGTCCATGGTCATAATTATTATAATTGATAATGGTATTTGTATCTTTAGTATTCCTAAGGTGGTAAAAAGAATGTTTTCATTTGAATTAAGTTTAATAATTTATATATAATTTTAAAATTATTCAGTATCAAAATGATCCCATTATGTAGGAATACATGTTATATACTTTATATTATTTATTTATATTAATATTACGTTATTCTTTTTTACAAAAATTAAATAAATACATATAGATAAAAAAGTTAAAGTTTTATTAAACATCTTTACCAATAAATGCTCAGTGGACCTTTGGTATCCTGGTGGTTAGTGGATTCAAACCTGGAACCCTTCGGGCCCAGTACGGTCCCTTAACCACGAAGTCACCACAAGCTTACTAACCCAGTCTTTTCAACCTGAACATGGAAATTATAAGCCATTTTGTGTAGAAACATTTAGCCGTTGTATCACAATGTTATATAAAAGAAATGTAAGTAAACGTTACATCGTTTGATGTAAGTTTTTCTCTGATTTCTGGTCCTTGCAGCCCACACTCAGGGTGGAACGCAAAACTAGAAATGTTAAAATACTGTTACTGTTCCGAACAGATTGGCAAAAAAATTCTGGTTCAAAGTCCTGGACTTTTTAGGAGATAAATGACAAACAAAATAAAACAGAAATAGAAATAAATCACTTCTGTTTAGGAATCAAATCTTGACACAGTTTGTTTCTTGAAGATGTTTCACGTCTTCGTCCAAGAGGCTTTTGTAGTTCTGCGCTGAAGAAGCCTCTTCAATGAAGAAGTACTTAAGTATCACTACCTCAAAGTTACTATTTTTAAACCATAAACAAACTTTTAAATCTCAGATTGACCCAAACGACGACCAGCTCTGTTCTCTCTTCTTCATCCCTCTGTCTCCATCCTCCTCCTCCTGTCCCCCCGCCCCCTCCCCAAGTCCAGCTTTTCTACCATAGCAGCAACTGTGTGGCCCTGAATGTGGGGACGTGGTCACGACTGATTCTTTAGGCTAGACCGTGGCGGTGTGTGTGTTTGTTTGTTTATTTATTTTTTTGCATTTTTCTAGGTGTGTTTGGTCTAATCCACTGTATGTTCAGAGTTTGGGAAAGCATGCTGCGTCTGTCAGTGATTGGTCACTGGCCCTGCGAGTATTATTGTGTGTGGGTGTGTGTGTGTGTGTGTGTGTGTTCTCTCTCTGTTTGTTTTTGTTCTCGTATGTTTTTGTTCTCGTATGTCTGTGTGTGTGTGTGTGTGTGTGTGTGTGTGTGTTAGTCAGACTGACTTCCTCCTCACACCTGTAGTTCTGTTTGTGGTCATCAGCTGTTCATCCAATCATAATTATTGACCCCATCATCACCTGCTGCCCCTGTCTTTAACTGTGTGTTTTTGGTTGGGGGAACAGGGTGGGGGCACAGTTCCAGGTACGACGTCTCTCTTCCTTCAAGTCCAACGAGGAGCAGCTAAACACAGAGACACTGGTGTCAGGATGGGGGAAGAAAATGTCCCATTGGAAATCCTGGTCTTGGGTTGGTCCTGGAGGAAGAGAGAGGCGGAGTCTGAGCTACACCCCTGTGAATGCTGGACTGCACCAGATTAGCCAGTTTTGCTGACTGCCTGTTAATCTCTGCCTTCCTTCTCAGCATTTGTTCTTACAACTTAACCCCTTAGATTCACTACCTGTGTGTTAGTCTGCAAAGGGGAAACAGAAAAAAAACAAAAATCAAACGCTAAATATCAATCTGCTCCTCTTGCTGTCCATTCCTTTTCACCTCTGTCCATCATATCTCCACTCTGTTGCACACGATGCCCTTCCTTCTCCTCCTCCTTCTCCTCCTTCTTCTTCTTCCTTCTCCTCCTCATTGAACCCTCACAGGGAGGTTACGCTGCTTACCGTTACGCACAACCCGCTGCGGTAGCGACACCTGCAGCGGCTGCCGCAGCAGCAGCCTACAGTGACAGGTGAGTTCTCCCTTCAGAAAGGAACAAAAACTGAAAATTAATTAAAAAACGTTTAATAATCAATAATAATAAAACATAGGATTCCTGGTTTTGTTGTTGATGATGTTTTGACTTCTTTGTCTCCAGTTATGGACGAGTTTACACAGCAGATCCCTACCACGCTGCACTCACTCCTGCTGCCTATGGTGTTGGGGCCATGGTAGGTACAACAATTCCTAGAGCATTCCAAGTTGACATTCCAAACTGTCTCCGAAAAAGTTGTTTTTGCATTTTCTTAAGAAGAGTCAGTGTTGCATCAACAAAACTAATCTTATTTAAAACATGTTTAATCAAATAATAATACTTCCGGTAATATTCTGTATTATGTTGAAATGAGTATTTTGGTCTGTGGTGGAGGGACACCAGATGGGTGTCCAGAGGGACAGATGTGGCCCTGGGGGCTGTTAAATGGTACGGTCTGGTGTAAGTAATGTAGAGTCTGTGATGTGAGGGACAGAGACAGTTGAGCAAATAAAGAAGTCAAGTCTTCTGTGAAGGACACTCAGCGTCTCAACACATTTACACAAATAAAAGGGGAAATTCCTTTAAAACTCCAACCCAGCAAATTACAAGTCAATGCTATTTGTATTTAGGTAGAAATAAAGGAAATAATAAAGTGGAAAGTATTTGCCCTGTTGTCTGTTAGTATCTGTTCCACTGCATTGGACATCTGTAGTGTTACAGTAGGGTTTGAAGATTTTTTTTTTTTCATCAGTTTTTCTTTCTTTTGTTTTGTTAGTATTTCTGAAAATTTGATATAATCACATATATTTATATATAATTATATATAAAGAATATGCACTATATACTATACTATTAAACACTTGTGTTTACACAGATACTGTATGCCCAATATATTTTGTATAAATATATGTATACATAATGTATATACACAGTATACACGTATATATGTCAGGTTTAGGTTTTTTTGTTTGTTTTTTTTCTTGTCAATTTTTCTTTTTATAATTTTTTGTGTCTCATATTAATGAAATATTTCAAGAGTGTCTTTATGTGAATATATGTAAACATAATGCATGTGTGCATACACACAAATATATCAGAATATATTAATATATTAACATATATTAATATATATAAAGAATAAAATGATATAAAATATATATGGCTATATACAATTGTAAGAAATAATTCTATGTATGTATATATATATTGAAATATGTATATATTTACATATATACGTGGAAGTTTTACACAATCTCACTCAAAATATGAGTTCTTAACATTGGTATCAAACTAAGCAGATATTGACATTTCGGTTAATATCTGTTTATATGACATTACGTGAGCCTACAGTCCAGTTCTATGAGATATGTTTTTATATATATTTATATTATGTATATTTATATTCCTAGTTCAATTGCAGCTTAATTTCCTCCTCTTCTTCTTTTCCCACAGGCCACGCTGTACAGGGGCGGCTACAGTAGATTCGCCCCTTACTGAGGACATTACAATTCCCAGGAGCTCCTCCCGTCCCTAAAAATTCTCTAACGAGAAGAGCTCTCTCTGCTGTCAAGGAAGGGAACTGCACCCAGTTTTAAAAGCGTGGATTCCACCGCAGCAAAGAAAATTCTCTTCCCGCCCCAGAGTGGTCCCCGCCCCTTCCCCGTGTCCTTCCTTATATACTACCACAGAAATAGAGGAATGCTGTATTAAAGACTGACGGATGGCCTGTTATAAAAAAAAAGGAAAAAAAAAACAACTCTGAACGGCCACATTCCCTGTTGCACGGCTGTATTATAGTCCCCGACTTTCCCTCTGCAGCACAAGCCTGGAGACGGAGCCCAGACGTTCTTCCAAACGTGTGTTTGTGTGTATATGAGTGTGTGAGTGTGTGTGTGTGTGAATAAGTGATATTTAAACAGCTGTCAGCCATGTGTGGGAAAGAGCTCGGTGCTGCTCCAAATGAGGGGTGGGACAGAGCGGGAGACTTGAATTGAATACGTCTGCGAAACGGAGGTGGGAAAGAGACGCAGAAAGAAAGAATCACTACAATAATCACAACACAAACACAGACAGAGGCCAAGACTTTCACAGACTGAACGCGGTGGATTTCAGAGGTGTCACGTGACGATGGACGTGAGGAAAACAGGCAGGAAAGCCGGAAGAAGGGAGAGTTTTTAGAGATGTTCCTTACCTCAAGATTTGTTAGGACGTGGAAATGGTGAACCTTTAAACTTAAAATGATTATGATATGCAATTAGTTTAGAAAAAAAGTTACCAAATTTATTATTATTATTATTAAGAAGTCATTTTTTTTTACTCAGTTTCACAGTAGTTCAGATAGCGACGCCTATTTAAGGTCCTACACAAACTTCGCCACACGACAAGACACAAGAAATTTCACTTTTTTTTTTTTTTTGCAAAGCACCACTGAACACTACAGAAAGAGAAACACTATAATGAAATACTAAAAAAAAAATCTTTAGTTCCAATCAATTTGGAAAGGGATGTCCAATAATATCGCAAAATCCCTGGCCCGATGTTAGCATATTCACGTGATATGTGTAAGATCGATATTATAACGCAATGTCTGGGTTTTGCCAAATTAACCAAAATCACACATAGGATTCCAAGACTTTTACCTCAGTTTTGGAGGCAAAGTGCTGCACATGTCGGTATTGGTCGATATCAGTCTCGGAAAATAACGTTTTCGGACAATATCGACAAGAGTTAAAATCCGACATCCCTAGTTTTGGATCTATACCCGGCCCCGGACATCGAGGTTTCCGTTCCACTTGAACCTTCAACATGTTTCAATCGATCCTTATTTTATTTCAATTTTTTTTTCTTCTCCGCACTCCGTCTTTTTTAGAGAGCAAAGTCCAATATTAAGTCTTCCTGAAACAAACTCCAGTGGGTTAGCGTGTTTGCAGTGCTGCCAACGGTAATCACTGAGCAACAGATACAGAAGAGACGTCGGCAAAAGAGTTGACAAAAGATTTTTCTTTCCTAAATGCAAAACACCTTACTGTTGTGCATATTTCTATAGAGTTGTATTTGCAAAAAGTGGCTCTTTTTTGGCTTTTGTTTTTTCGTTCCAAAGATTTGTAGGAAGCACATTTTTCTGCCGTATGTATAAATATATATATAAATATATATATAATCTTTAAATCTTTGCTATGACCATAATCCTTGATAATTGTATCGATGTCTGTGTTTGCTTTCATCTTCTGTTCCTTTTTCCAAAAATCTGTACATGTTCTCCGGTTCTGGTTCTCGAGGTTCCAGACCTCGGGCGCCGAGACGAGCCGGCGGCGTGCATGTGACACTAGCGTACATTTTATTTCCTCTCGGTTACAATTTCAGGCAAACCAGACAGCTGTTTGTTTTGGGGGTTTTTTTTGTTGTTGTTTTGGTTGAAAATAGGATTTGCTGATGTGACTTTTTATTGTGTTTCAAAATATGCAGGAAAGGCTGGATTTTTTTTATTTTTTTTTTTGTTATATCCAAGTTGATATTTTCCAGGTGACCGAGATGTTTGGACGCAACAGGCCTGTAGCACTTTGGTTCAAGCCAACTGTGTTCTTTTAAAAACGTTTTTTTTTTTAAATGCTTGAATTTTTGTGTGTGATGCAAAATCCTTACATTTCAGTGGTGAAACCTGTCAGTTCTTTATCCAGGTCGATGATGAGAAAAACAGACGTCTGAAAGTGTTTTTTTAATTCACAGGCAGGTTGAACGGTTTCCCCGTTAACCTGCAGGTCCTTCAGCTCAATGCAAAGAGACTTTTTTGTGTTTGTTTTTTTTTTATTTGCTAGTGTCCATTCTTTCCATCATAGACTCCTGTCAATATCAATAATCTACTCCTTATACCGATAATAATGAATTTTCTAAAGGTCGATGGAAAACTACAAAATTAACGTAACATTCTACATTTCTGCCTGTTGATGTCACTAAAACCTACAAGCTGGTTCATCAACATTCTAAAAAAGAAAAAAATCTGCGAAATAAACCGATTTGTTCTCACTTTGACGGAACCCTACAGGTCACGGAGATGCTTTTATATCAAATGTGCTGCTGTTGGTTTTTCCTCCTGAGATGTAACATTTCTTTAAGAAAAAATAACGTGTATCTCCATATCATGGCAGAATGAGCTCTGGACAAAATGGAGAAAAAAGAAAATATAGCCAAAGATGCTAAATATCAGTCCCTGAAGCATGTTCTGGTTCCCGACCTTAGGAAAAAAAAATAACCATAGATGGACTTTTGGAGCCTCTGGACACAGATAACCAGCATGAGTGAATCTTGTCAAGTAAAAAAAAAGTTTTGCATGAATCTTGTCTTTCATATTTGACCCATGAGCAGCTGAGATGCACAGGCATGTTCTACGAAGCCGACACTCTGTACAGAACGAGGGGCAGCTGCAGGTTTACAACAGAGTCCAGTGTTTGGTGACCGACACACAGCTGCTGCACAAACGTCATTTTCCTGTCGTGGTTTTTATCGCCACCGTGTTGTAGTGAAACTGTGGCCATTCTTCATAGTTACTATGGTTTCGATCCATAAGTAGGTCCTGCTCCTACTTCATGTTGATATTCCCTTCGACTGCCATTGTTTTGTTTTGTTTTTTTGGTTTCATTTTGTTTGAGTTTTTATTTTCTTTTTTGTCAATGAATGTCCATATAAAATGTTTTATATAAAAATGTTTTGTTGTGAGGAAGTTTCCAGACTCTTTACTTGGCGACCGCCGACTCCTCGCCATTACTATGTTGTAGCAACGCTGGTACCAAACTCATATGTCCATAGTTCTTTACCTCTGGTAGTTCTCTACCTAAATAATAACTCTAAACCTTTTTAGTTAGGTTACTAACCAGTATCTGTCCACAGAATGGAATTATGGATCCCTGATCTAACCATTCGTCATAGCATATCTCACTACAGCCCCACAAACCAGTGTTTCCCCAACTTTCCAGTGGACATTATCATATATGTCACAAACTGTCCATCCATCCGTCTTCGTCTGTTTATCCAGGGCGGAATCACAGAAGCAAGTGTCAGAAATAGTCACACCCAGACTTTCCTCTCCCTGGACACTTCCTTGTGATCCTAAAGCGCTCCAAGGCCTGTTGAGCAACATAGTCGCCCCACCATGTCCTGGGTCTTACTCTGGGTTTCCTCCCAGTGGGACAGGACAAGAGCACCTCCCAAAGGAGGCACCCAGGGGGGCATACGATGTGACCCTAGCTGTCCCATGTGGAGGAGCAGTAGCTCTACTCTAAACTCCTCCTGGTTGGCACAGGTCCTCACCCTAGCTCTAAGGGAGCGTCCTGACACCTTTCGGAGAAAGCTCATTTAGGGGTTAACACTATTTTGGCAATTGTTTGGCCACAGGTGAGGGCGGGAAGGTTGCAAAATCGGATATCAACCAACCTAATATCGTACAACCAAATTATCAGCATTTGGTTTCCAATAACAGACTTGGAACAAGAACTTCTTTGGGTTCGGGGTTTATTTATTGACACTGTTGTTCTTCCCAGATCCTATTGAACGTTAACATTCACAAGTTTCACATTCATGTTTCATAAAAATATAAATACATCTCTTTGTTTATAGCAGCTGTACATCAGGAAGGAACCGTTTCAGAGAGGGGCGGTCAAAGGCAAAGTTGGGTGGGGGGGGTTATATAGGCATTCCCTGTCAGGTTCAGAGGTGGATGACACATATGTCATCTGGGAGGTGGAGGAGAAATGGGGAATAGTCGGACTCAGGGTGGGATGGAGAAATAAGTGCAGGAAGGTGAAAGACGGACAAGGAATTTCTAGACAATTCCATATTTTGCCAGGTCGCTCAGCTCCATGTCCCCGAAGGCTTCCCATGGGCAGACCACCGTGATGTCCGTGCCCAGACCCTCCATCCCGGGAATGTCGTCTCCGAATCTGAGAAAGAAAACCACGTCGGAATTATTAACCTTTGACAATCGTTTAACATCAAAATTGCTCATGTTTTTGGTGTTGACTGTGGCAGATTTCTGACCCCTTCTGGCCGGGTTTGGGAGCTTTGCTTTTGAAGGTACGAGTTGTCCTCTGCTTGAACTTGGGTGGTGCCTTCTTGTCAGCAGGTGTAGCTACAGCTGCGTCTGCCATTGTTGTGCACTGAGATCTGTTGAAAAAAAAAAAACAGTGAATCATAACGTGGTAGAAGCCTCGTTCTCCTCTCTGCTCCTGATTGTTGGGATGATATAATCCCAGCAGATTAGGGATTTTCAGAGAGTGAAGATGTCGCACAGATCTTAAAGACTGTGTTACACAAACAGCTTTGTCTATTTTTACTCCTCGGCTTTAAAGATTATTTTGCGTGAAGTTAAAGCCTGAACATCTTGAGAAGAGGATATAAATAAGTTCATTTAATTCCGCCGTCGGCCTGAAGTCACGGAGCCAACAGAAATAAACCAAAGTCTCAGCAGATTCTGTTCTGAAACGTCTTTTAATCTGATTTAATCCTATCAGCTTTGGACCAAGTTGCACTGTTTACAGAATTACCCCAAATACACCCTGACTAATATTTAGTACTGTATTATTGTCAATTTAATCGGTTAAAATCTTGTGATGACTGATTGACTGTTAACTGTTTGCCTAAATCTGTCACACTTATAATTTCCCAACACTCAATTTTCAATATATCCGGAAATTTCCGAATATTGACCTGGTCAAAACACTTTAAGAGGATGAAATTAATTAAATGAGCTGCAATGCTGCCATCTAGTGACTTTCACACATATCATTCTGCAAAATCTGAGATTTCTGTTTTGGGATTTTCATTATCGGAGGACAAACCTTGATGACGATCCTTAGAGATGAGGTAATTATAACAATATCTGTCTGCATGTTTAATTAACCTAAATGACGACAGTTTTCATCCTTAATTACAGTTACTTTGCAAGTGCAACGATCCGATTCATATCTCGATTCACAGGCTACGATCCGATTCAGGAACAATTCATAAAATATATTAAATGATCGATCCAGTTCGATCCGATTTGGTTCAGTTCGATAACGATAAAACGATAAATTTGCACACCCTCAGTAACTATGTTTTTCCGACGTCCAGCCCACTCCCAGCCCACATTCACACAGCCGTAGCTCATTCACGATCACAGTTTACGCCAGTGCTTCTTAATTATTTTCTGTTACGCCCCCTAGCGAGAAGAAAACAATTTGCATCCCCCAACCCACTACCCACTCTCAGCCGAACTATGAATAAATATGAATTCAACTTACAAGGATGTGCAATTACACTTTATTGTAGTACGGCGGGAAAAAAACGTTCCCCAGGGAAACACGCGCCCCCTCAGCATCCCACCGCACCCCCCAGGGGGGCCCGCCCCACTATTTGAGAAGCACTGGGTTAGAGTGTAATCTTACCTGCCGTTACAGTCCCACTCCGTCCAAGGTCTGCGTTCGCCTCTATGTCTCCGTATGTCTCTCCTTCCTCTGCCCCCTCCTTATATATATGCCCATCTGTAATCCCTCGACACGCTCATCTATAACCCGGCACCACCCAATCCCATCATCAGCCCCTGTTCTGTGTTGGATTAGAGACGTAGGTGTCAAACATCGTGACCTTACATAATGTTGCCTCCGTCAGATGCAGATTAGGAATCTGTTTTTGGTTGTTTTCACCAGGTGTTTATTTGTATAGGACAGCACCTCCTGTCCTCCGTCTCTCCTCACCAGGACGTCCTCTGCCTCTGTCTCCACTTCTGCTCTTTCAACAACAGGAATGAAATATTTTTTTCATCTAGATGTTCTCATCGCAAGCATTGATCCTTTTCTTGTGTTGCTCCGATTCCCTTGATTTTATTTGTTTCACTGTTTTTTCCGTTCTGTATAAGACGTCGATCATCTGAGAAAAAACTAATTTTACTCCTACAGTTTCCCGACTCAGGATTACCACCACAGATTAGGAATAAAAAATGATGAACTTTGTTCATAGATCTTTATCGGGGCAGTTGGTGGCCTAGTGGTTAAGGAAGTGGACTTGGTTCCGCAAGGCACTGTCCCCACTCACTGCTCCGCAGGCGCAGACCCAATCTGTTTCCTTAACCATTAGACCACCAACCACCAGTTTAGAACCATTTTTAACCTCTGGTTCTATCTTATCCAAGACCTTTGGTTGTGTCTTGGAACTGGTTTTGTATTAGAGTTCTGGTTCAGCCCCAGGTCTCTGGTCCTTGAAATCTGGTTTGATCCTGGACCTCTGGTCCTGTTCTGGAAATCTGGTTCTGTCCTAATCCTCTGGTTGTGACTAGACTTTTGGAGACTATTGGTCCTGTCCTGGATTTTTTCCTTCTGTCCTTGAACTCTGGTTTAGTCATAGAACTCTGGTTTTGTCTTGGACCTCTGGTCCTTTCCCAGACCACTGGTTGTGTCCTAGACCTTTGGTTTTGTCCAGCACCAGTAGTTTTATCATAGACCTCTGGTTCTGTCCTAGGCCTAAGGCCTGTCCTGGATTTCCTTTTTCTGTCCTGGATCTTTGTTTCTGTCGGAGAGCTCTGGTTTTGTCTTAGAACTCTGGTTTTGTCTTGGACCTCTGGTCCTTTCCCAGACAACTGTTTCTGTCCTAGACCTTTGGTTTTGTCCAGCACCTGTAGTTTTGTCCTTCACCTCTGGTTCCGTCCCAGGCCCAAGGGCCTGTCTTGGATTTTTTCTGTCCTAGGCCTCTGGTCATGTCCTAGATGTTTTCCTTCTGCCCTAACCCTGTCCTGGTTCAGTCTTAGAACTTTGGTTTTCTCTTGAACCTCTGGTTCTGTCCTTCCTAGTGTGAAGGCTCAGGGATCTTCACCTGTCAGTGTCAGTCTGTAGATTACTAGTTTAATTTAACAGATTATTGTGTAATCGTCCTCCATTTATGAAGACAAGGACAAGGACTTTAAACAGATTTGTTGTAATTTTAAAGTTAAATTACGGAACGGTTCTTAAATATATTTTCTATCTATATACACATTTGTATTTATCCAATATGTCAATATAGGTGTGTGTGCCTTTTTACTCTTATCAGGATTGAATGTCCAATAATATTTTATCTAGTGATATTTCTGATATGCTCATATAGTCCAAACATGAAATATTACATTCCGATATCAACCAACATCAATATAACAACTGTGAAATTTAATTATTATATTTAATTACTGTAGAAACCTTTATGAGTATGAGATGCTGCCATCTAGTGTCTTATATTTTAATAAAGTTGTTCATCCCAAAAAACTATTTTTTGTCCCAGATGTTGCTTTTGTTCATTGTTATTAAAGTAAAAAATGATCACGATTCTTTCAGCGATGACATCATAAGCCGACAATATCGGACACTAGCATCGATTTTAATTGTTACGATTCACTTCTCTGTGTTCGTTTGTTGCTGTTATTAGAGAAAATACACAAAGTCATTCATCTCTGGGAAAATAAAAACGTTTATTTCTCACTGACCTCGGGGTTAGACTATTTCACTAACAAAATAAATCTTTTTCCCTGGAACCAAGAAATAAAATATTGACAAACAACTGTTTACATTCATTCCATGGATTGGGGGGGTGCGGGGGTCGGAGGGGGGACAGGGCTGAGTCAGAGGGTGAGGACATCAACCAAGTCAAAGTGCTGAGTTTGTATTTAAAAGACGTTCAACGGTTTAACAACACGTGGCTCGTGTGTCTATGGGTGGACGAGGACCGGAGTCACGGGGAAGTGGACTAAACGATTCCATATTTTGCCAGGTCGCTCAGCTCCATGTCCCCGAAGGCTTCCCATGGGCAGACGACCGTGATGTCAGTGCCCAGACCCTCCATGCCGGGAATGTCGTCTCCAAATCTAAGGATGGAGATTTGAACAGAGGGTTATTTTATTATTTAATTTTTAATGTTAGTGAAGACGTCAGGGATGTGATCTTGAGTCCAACTCACCCTTTCTGGCCTGGTTTTGGGGCCTTGCTCTTGAAGGTGCGAGCAGTCCTCTGCTTGAATTTGGGAGGTGCCCTCTTGTCGGCGGGAGCTGCAACAGCAACGTCTGCCATTTTGGATAATTACTGGTCACAGAAACAAAGAGAAGAGACAAAAAAATCTGTTATTTCACTGCAAAATCTGTGATTTCTCCATTTTTAGGGCCAATCGTCCCTGAGCTGTCGTCCCCATCTCTGGCCTGAGGCAGTGGCTGAGATTTGACCTTTTATTTTCACAGAAAAAAAATGAATTCATTCATCTTCTCCTGTTTGTTCGTTGCCAGGGTTGCAGGGACAGCTGGCGCCACTTAAATCACTTTGCACCATATTGCTAGCCTTCCTGTGGGTGGTGAGACCACAAGAGCAACTTAGTGGCAACCTGGCAGCTGATGGAATTGAACCTGAAGCCCTGCAGACCCAAGTCTGCTTCTTTAAACACTTGGCCACCGCTGCCGACGAACATAAACCATAACATTGTCTTTAACTTTCTTCCTACTGTAGAGAAGTGTAAATATCCTTTTTCATTATAGTTGCAGATGCTCATAAAACATTAAATCCAGGCTGATCTACAGATCATCCTTCGAGGATTGGGCTCCAAAACAATGAAAACTAACATTTCAGGCCCGAAAAAGAAAAGCTGTATCATCACCGTCGCAGCAGGAGTGAAGGCGGAGTGAAAGGACGGCCTTACCTTGAGCGGAGGTTGTGAGCGTGAAGTCTGAAGTCCAGTCAGTTTCTGCTCTGTGACGTTTGGCTCCCGCTTCGCTCCTTTTTAAAGTCCCCTGAGCGGCTAATCCTGGTCGGCTTGACGTGCGCTGATGTGCCAGTTCTTCACCAGATTATCTTCAATTAGACAAAGTAAGGACAAGGGGACATAAATAAAAGGACTTTTCAGAGTTCACAGGGGAGAAACGGGCCTGAAATATGTTTCACTGTGTGAGTGAACGTCACTGAGGGATGGATTTTTGGAAACAAATCACAAACTGAAGCTGTTTCACAAGGTTTGATTAAAGAGAAACAAGATTATGCTTTTATTTTGATTTATTAGAGATGGAGAACCGAGTTGAACAAAGTTCTTTTAGTTTTGTATTTATCTTCCTTAGCATCATCATCATCATCATCCTCTATTAAATTAACTTGGGATAATCTGAGGTTATAGTTTGCAATATATATATATATATATATAATCTACATATATAAAAGGGTTATATACATGATCCGTGATAGTATAATAGTCTGTAATAATACTATTTTGATTGAGTTAATAGAAAGTAAATTAAATACTTGAAATACTAAAGGAGTTTTATTTTTTTTATTAAAAGTATATGTTTTGATTATGTTAAAAATTTAATATTTCACACAGTTTATTAACATTAATTCTGCATTTATTAAATATAAAAAATTACGTTTAACGGAAAAACAATAGGAACTGGTGAAAAAGCAATCAGAAGTTGGGAAATAAATGCTGTAAGAAACTTTTTCTCCAACATTTTTCCTTCAACAGACTTGGTTTGAATGACTAAACACTTCCTTAATAGTTTTTCCACTTCTTCTGGTCTTTGGTCTGTTCTTGTTAGACTGATTAATGCTCAACACTGTGGTGGAATCTGGAGCAGCTGATGTAACAGCAGAGAAACACCGTGTTCTCTTCTTATCTCATCGACCACTTAGAGACAAGAGGAGATCACCAGAACCTCTGAACTCCTAATCCCGGCCTCAGCAGATTCTGCTCTGAAGCTCAGAACAACTGTTTGTTTGTGTTTCATTTATAGGTTTGAAGATTACAGAAGATTCACGTGTATAAACAAAGATCAGCATCACGACAAATGAACCGACAACTTAAGAGATCAGAACACTGTCCCCACGTCTCCTCACGTCTCTGTCTCTGCGAGGAATTCCCAGACGTTCCCAGACCAGCTGAGATCAGACCCTGGAGGCTCATCCTGGTGGGACGTACCAGGTGAGTTCAGCTCATCACTGTGCAACAACCTTTTTGGAAAATACTCATACTACTGCAGTACTCCAGGTACAACACTACAGCTGGTTCTGTCCCTCCCTGGTTGTTGGACTTTTTAACATCTTCCCATCTTTACAATTCTTTTCCATAACTTTAAATGTTCATCACAGTACGGATGAAACATCTGTATTGTTCCCGGAAATAAATACAAAATGTGTTGTTAAATCAGATCATTAACATGAACAATAGCAGTGAAACGCAAACCATTGAAATCATTGAAGACGACAGTTGGAAAAAAACCTGCTGGACGTCAATCCATCTATTCATCCGTTCTTCCTCCCGTCCTTCCATTTTCCTAATTGTTCATTGGTCCTAACATGGATCAGTCCTTTCATTTGTTTCCCTCCAAAAACACTCTCCATCCATCCATCAGTCTATCCATGCATCCATCCATTCATCCATCTATTCATCCATCTATTCATCCATCCCTCCAATACATCATCCATCTGTCCATCCATCCATCCATCCATCTGTCCATCCGTCCATCCATCTATCAATCCATCTGTCCATCCGTCCATCCATCCATCCATCCATCCTTCCTTCCCTCTTCCTGATTTCTTACTTACACTCTTATTCCTACTCCCAATTATTACAAACCAGTCCATTCAGCAATCATTCCCTATCTCCTCTCCATCCATCCATCCATCTATTCATCCATCCATCCATTCATCCATCCATCATTTGTTTTATCAATCCATAAAACTATCCTTTCTTCATTACCTCTTACTTATTGTTCATTGTTCTTTACTTTACCCCTAACCCTAATAATCCTAGTTGGACCAAACCAGTCCATAAATCCTCTACTGTATTCTCCAAAGACTCTTTCCATCCAATGGATAAACATCCACCCAACCATCCATCATCCACCCAACCATCCATCATCCATCCATCATCCATCCATCATCCAGCTCCTCTGAGTCAGACACAGTAGTTTTTTCTCCTGTCACAGTTGTTGGTAACAACAGCTGATAAAAGTCTCAACAGCTTAAAAAAACACAATGTTTAAAGAAGACTTTAAAGAAGAGGGACACGTCTCTCCAGGTTTGGCTCCAGACAATTGTCTCTCCTGTTCATCCACGAAGCTAAAATTATCTTCCTCCGTCTATTTTTACTCTGCGTCAGTGGAATTAGAATCTGAACAGACACAGATGTCAGCGTCGACCTTCACTTGTCTTATTTTGTACTTTTCCTAATTTTACGTATCGACTGTTCTGATTGGTTTGATCGTTCTCATCAAACCTCACTTTCTCTGGACGTAGCAGAAGACGCTGTCTCTGTGATCTCCATGTTGTGACCACAGGACGTGGAGCTCTGCTCTGACATGAAGCTCACTCTCACAGTGACGCTGCTGGATGAACTGGCCTTTACCAGCTTTAACAGGATTATAGATGTGGACCCTGGTCCAGGGGGACATGGCTGATTTGTCCTTCGTCAAGAAAACAATCTGTGCACGTCTATCAGGAGATTTGATTTACATAAAATGAAACAGAAATTGCACCACCATCTCCAAGTCATTCCCGCACTGTTCAACATGGTGGTTGGAGGACTGTGGCACGACACAGGATTATCTCCACCTCCTCGTTCCATTGTCTCCTGACACGTCTCTGTATTTTTGCATTAGGAGTAAAGCATCAGCGAAGCTTCTCAGCATCAGTGGGAGCAGCAGCAGCAGCAGCAGAGAGCGGATTAGCAGCGTGCTGTGTCAAAGATTAGCCAGCTTTAAGGTTGTGTAACGTGTGATTAAAAGAAAAAAACACTGACCAGTTTATCAGTCACCTGGTTCACCAGGTTCACCTGGATTATATTGTTGATCTGTTCCAGCAACTTTCTCCTCTGCACAGACCAGTAGAGACTCCTCTGAGTTTAAAGAAATACATGTTATACCTTCATCTTTTATCATTCATCCATCCATCCATCCAAAATGTCCATCCATCATTATAATCTATCATCCATCATTATAATCCAACCATCCATCATTATTGTAATCCATCCATCCTTCATTATAATTAATCCAACCACCATAATAATCCATCAATTTAATATTATAATCCAGCCATCATTATAATCCGTCCATTTAACTCCATCATTAAAATCCATCCATCCATGAATATAATCATCATTATAATCCATCCACCCATCAATACGATCAATCCATCCATCTATCATAATTATAATCCATCACTTCATCATTTTAATTTTTCCATCCATTTAAATCCATCATCATAATCCATCAATTCAACATTATAATCCACCCACCATTATAATCCATCCCGCCATCATTTTATTTCATTAATCATTATAATCCATCACTATAATCATTGTGGTCAATCCTTCAATTCAATCAATGCGTTGTTATAATCCATCAATTCAACATAATAATCCATCCCTCCTTCATTTTAATCCATTCATTATCATAATTATAATCCATCCATCCAACATTAAAATCAATCAATCATTATTATCCATAAATTGAACATTATAATCCATCCATTATAATAATCCATCCATCATAATAATCTATTCATTACAATAATCCATCAATTCAAAACTATAATCCATTCCTCATCAATTTATCATTATAATCCATCACTATAATCCATCCACCCATCATCATGATCCATCCATCCATCCATCGATCATTAAAATCCATCTATCACTATAATCCATCCATCCTTCATTTTAATCCATCCATCCATCATTATAATCCATCCATCCATCATTTTAATCTACTTAATCTACATCCATCCATCCATCCACTGATAACATTTGACAGTCATCATTCCCAAGTCTCTACATATAAAAAAAGAAATTCTAAAACATCCAACGTGAGTTCTTAAAAATGACGCTAAATAAGCAACTGGGCCTAGACTGCCCCCTGTGGCCAAGTGCTAACACTTAACACATGTACTGTAAGTGTAGGGACAATAACATATTTCTGTTCCATCCACTTCCTGTCTGGGTGTGTCAGCTGTCTTCTCCATCCTAATGTCTTCAGTTTGACTCAACAGTTGATCATGAACGACCACAGGTGCGGAAAAATGGAAAGTTTTCTCATTTGTCTCGTAGACGTTTCCTGCTGTTTGGGCTGTTAAATAACTCCACCGCCCGGTGTGTGCAGCCAGATCGGTGGTGCCGCCCCAGAGGCAGACTAAGTGTTTGTTCAGTCAGTCGATTTATTTTCAGACGTCCTCTGCTGAAGAGGTGTCAGCATTGTGACGTCTGCCCGTGCATCCGACTGAAGTCATGAGCGCGTGACGTTAATCTTGTCCTAATTTACACCTTCAGTGAAATCCCTGAGCTCCTTGGGAATAGGACAAAAACAAAAGCAGCATCTGTAAAGCAGGTCAAACGCATCGGAGTGTAAAGATTGTTTATTTCAGAACAAAATATTTATAGAGCGCTCATGTAGTTACATAAAAAATATGAAGAGTTTGTGTGGATTTTTATTCTGAGGTTGTTTTTGAGGATAGTTTTCTCAGGTATAGAAGAAAGATGTCACTGTCGATTCTTCAACTTCATTTGTGTCGCCCCCTGTGGTGAACCCCGTTTAAGAGCAGAAAGTTTACAGAGTTCACCCTGAAGTGGAATTGTCCTTAAAGAGTTGATTGTATTTTGGTCTGTGTTTTCCTCCTCTGTGGTCGTCTGAATGTTTGGACCAGCTGCAGCTCTGAGACGACTCTCTCTGTGGGAACAGAAGGTCAGATGTGACACAGAAATATAGTCACTTTTTCAGCGCCCGTCTTTCTGCTGCGGCTCTGTTATAAATGTTCCTGTTTCAGACCTGTTGCGTTTTTTATTTTTAAAGGGAAATAAAATAGAATGACTGGAGATTTGAGTTCTTCCCTGTTTTCAGTTTTTATTGATCCACCGATCCATCAAACATAATGTCCGCTGTGGGTTTTTATATAAATAGAAGCACAAAAAGTGATGCCAGGGGTCAAAGGGTAAAAAAGGGTTTAATTCATGAAGCACAAAGAATAATGTGTCCAGGATAAAGCTGTCTGGAAATTAGAAATCAATCAAGTAATTGATCAAGAAGACACAGACAGATAGATAGATAGATAGATAGATAGATCGATAGATAGATAGATAGATAGATAGATAGATAGATAGAACAGACGGATAGACGGACAGACAGACAGACAGACAGACAGACAGACAGACAGACAGACAGACAGACAGACAGACAGACAGATAGATAGATAGATAGATAGATAGATAGACAGACAGACAGATAGATAGATAGATAGATGGATGGATGGACAAAGAGACACACAAACAGACACATGGACACACCATCTACTCTCATTCCAGTCATTTGATTTGACAGCAACTGTTTCCCTCCTGTGGTGAAATGACAGAAATGCAGCTGCTCTGGGGTTTTTCCTGGACCTGCCTAAGTTTGATCATGAACTTCAGATCAGATATTTCTAGGATCTTACTCCAAATGCTATGATGAGGAAAGAAAATGTAGTCCAGTACGTGTGAGGAAATCACTCAGTGGGACTCTTGGGGACACAACAACAGACAGTATCTAATAACTTTCTGTTTGTCATCAGTGTGTCTCTGCTGTAGACACCTGTCCTGCCTGTCCCGCACTGACACGTCAGCCAACCTCCCCCAACCCCAACTTATCACCACCACCTTGCCGGTTCTCACAAGGCCTCCAATCACATCAGAGCAGAGGTGCAGCGGCCGCCATGTGGCAGGAGTCTGAAGCAGCAGAGAGGTGACGCCACCATCTGACTGAAGTCAAAGTGCTATTAAAGTCTGCTGGTCGTCCCTCGGTCTGTCCTTCTGTCTCACTGTCAGTCCCAGCACTGAAACATGCTGACCCTCGTTCTTCTGGCCTTCCTGCTTTCTGCTGCCACAGCGAAAGGTAAAGTGATTTCACATGTCTGATATTAACTTTTAATATTAACTATTAACTTTTTGATGGCATCTGTCCCAACAGTTAATTGTTTAATTAAGATATCAACCAATATTGACATAGGACTGGAAACATTCATTCATTTATGAATATTATTTATCCGTACAAACCACTGTATTAGTATGAGATTATTAAATGAGCTGCAATGCTGCCATCTAGTGACTGTCACTTTAATATGGAGCTGTTTGTCTCCAAAACTATTTTAGAGCACACTTTATTTGGTAAATTCCAGTTTTCATTATTGGATGAAAATCACAATAACTTTTCTTTCTACAGATTTTAAATTGTATGGTAATATTGGGCTGATAATATCAGTCATCAAAATGTATTACATCCCTAAACAAAAGCAATGTTGATTACTATATATTAATCAATATAAACTATTGATTATTAATAAACTATCCCGTTTTTCTGATAGATTAATAAATTGTAGTGTGTTTCAAAGTCGATATGTAAAGATTTTAATTGTATTTATTTATCTGAAACTCTTTTGACAGCCAGTTAATATAATAACTTAGAAATAATACGTCCTTCACTTCATGTTAGTCTACAAATTGACTTTCAATGGTCAGTTTTGTCTCTATACGAGACTATATGTCCATACACTGTCCTTGGTCAAACTGCCCAGTTGTCCAAACTGTGGTTAATTTAATGAATCTAACGCACACTTGTTGTTAAACTGTTTTCTCAGACAGCGCCATCCTCAGGCTGAATGACACCAAAGCTGCTGAAGCGTTCATTGACTCTTCTGAGGTGGTGGTCGTTGGATTCCTGGAGGTCAGACTTGTCAAACACATTCAGATCACATTCAACTCGACTTGCTTTAAACTGTTAACATGAAAGGGACACTGCAGGCATGCTAGCACAGAGACCGTGCTAGCTCCAAATATACTGCATACGTCTTCACACCCATATGTGGGAGACGCTGTTTCCAAGAATGGATTTTCGAAGAAAGATGTATTTCCTGTGGCCCCACCTTTGGCAGAGTGGGTTCTATGAGGACAGCGGTTGGCTGAGTGTCCTGCAGAGGCGAGACCTTTGGCTCGTCTCAGCTCTGGAGGAAGATGGCTGGCCTCCGGACAGGAAATGCATGTCTCTGAAGTCTGTGGCATTGGCTACGGTGACTCTCACCAAAACAAGTGCAAATCCAGAGCCGGTTCATGAGAGGAGAATGGAAAATTGCGGAGGAGTAGCCGGAGAGCGCATGAGGATAACATGCAGTTGGACTGTAACACCCGGGCCAAAAAAGGGACCAAAACATTGGTGCTATGACTCACAGTGAATAAAGACACATTACAGGCTGCAGAATGATAAAACAGGTTTCCAGAGCTCGTGCAACGCAGGCTCAGAAATAGACATGAATCATCCTTCCTTGAGTCAGACTGGACTCGCTTCCTGCGGCGTTTATTCTTTGTTGTTTTCCCCTCAACGTCTGTGTCACCTGAACTTGTGTCTCAAATTCATTACATCTGCGCTGACTTTTAGAAACAACTGTCAGGTTATCATAACAAGTGTCAAGAGTTTGTAATATAGTGTATTGAGGTGCTTTGGTCCACCACCTTTGGTGTGGAACTTCAGGGTTCCCCGACTGGCCAACATAGAATACCACTTAGGGTGGTCCGCACCCTGCAGCGGGGTCAACACTCACAGAAAGGTTCATGAGGGGCCCCCACAACATAGTAAAGCAAACAAAGATGGATCCATGAATATATCTAGTCTAGTAAAGGTTTTCCTCTTCTCTTCTTGTTCTTCTTCTTCTCGTGGATATTTTGTTCTTGCTTTAATCCTTTGAAAGGTTCCCCTTTCCTTACTCTCGACACAGATTCAAATATCAAGTAAACCCTACTCTCTAAGCTTTCCTGTAGACCTGTCAGTCACAAATATGAGATGGAAGGATCCATTAATTTCCGTCATTTTGTCCCAGAGGCAATGTCTCTGACAACGGTTTTAAAATCTAGAATACACCTCCTGGGCAAGTTAGGATATCGTTTAGGGCAGTTGGCTTCCAGTGGGATCAACACCCCCACAACCCGGTTAAGTTGGTGATAATGGATGGATGGATGGATCCCTGAATGATTAGATGCTTTGGTGATTTGACCTTGTTGATCCTTCAGCCCATCTGTCACTCAGATTTCCCATTTCTACACAATCTTACACCACCATGTACTTTTCTGCCACTCCTGACCTCCTGTGACTATAAAAGTATTTGCGCCTCACACTTTCTCCTCCTTTACATGTAGGGAGAAGACAGTCGTGGCTACAAGGAACTGGTTGAAGCTGCAAAGCGTGTTGAGACGGTGCCTTTTGCCATTTGTACCGTGAAGGAAGTATGGACTGAGTATAAGATCCCCTCGGACACCATCGCTCTGTTCAGAAAGGTATTCCACTTTAGGGCTACTCCCCAATCAACTGTGATGTTGCCTTAACTGTTATTACTGGTGAGGGTCACGTCCATGTGTGTCACATGATCAAGGCAGACAACCACCAGGATAATCTCGTCATCGCTGAGGCCAAGAAACTGGAAGCTGATGGAATCATAAACTATGTGAATGTCAATGAAGTTCGATACATCACGGAGTACAACCAAATGGTAGGCATGCAAGTGATTTGCAACAGTACTGTTGGCCCGGTTGTTAGTGGGATTAAAACTCGGATTAAAAATATTTATGTACATATTGTGCTAACAGGACTGACCACTTGTATTTTCAATGACTAAATTCATACACGTAACATAAGTAGAATTGTTTCCTTATGGGAAAAAAAATACAAATTTGAATTTAACTGTTTCAATTGTACAATAATATAGTACAATAAGTTGTTATCTTATTATTAAATGCCAATCTGGACTGCAGGCAGGCCAGTGCAGTAAACCATAGTCCAAAGCTAAAAATGTGCATTTAGTGCATAATGAGGATGATGATTATTTTGAAAATCTACTATTTTAGTTATACATTTGTTATGTTAATGGCAGTGAATACCCTCAACTATCTATTTATCTGTGTTGTTCTTGTTCTCAGACAGCAGTGGGCCTGTTCAATTCAGAGGTAAAGGTGCACCTCTTGCTATTTGCCAATAGGGGGACTAAAGAATTTACTGAGCTCAAGAAGAACCTGAGAGCTTTGGCCCCTGAATTTACAGGCAAGGTGAGAATATATCAATAAAACAGTATCTATAGCTGCAGACTTGTTACGATGAGGGAAGTACTGTGTCGCTGATCCTGGGGACACTGAGGAAACATCTTGTTTTCCAGTTCCTGTTTGTTTTGATCAACGGAGCCGTGAGATCCAACTCTCGCTCACTCGGCTACTTTGGCCTGAAGACCCAAGACCTGCCACGAGTGGGTATCTACGACGGCGACTCTGACATGAAGTGGCTTCTTCCTGAGGGCGAGATCACCAGTGAGCGAGTGCGGGAGTTCTGCCAGTCCTTCCTACGGGGAGACCTGAAGGTGAGCAGATGATCGGGGTGTCCTGTTTTGAGTTATTTATGTTTTTAATTTTTAGGAGATTAACAGCAAAACTGACAATAAAACACGTCGTCATGTTACACACTTGTTCAGTAGGTAGCAAACTGCGAACAGTTCTATCATTTTGATGAAGTAGGAGGAGAACAAAGTGTCATATTCTCTAATCAAGGCATGGGCAAACTTCTTGACCCACGGCCACTATTGGTCCTAAATTTGGACACGGGCGGCCGAGTCGAGAGCCGAAACATGAAGCATTCGTTTGTACTAAGATAAATATCATGTAAAAATCAAGTATAAAACCTAGAATCCTACAATTCTATAACCCGTTATGATGTCATCTACTGGGGAAATGCATTATTACAGGGAAGCATAATGATAATATAAATAAAGTTCTTAATTTTGACAAGGTTGGCGGTCCGCATTAAAAAACTCAACGGGCCACATCTGGCCCCCGGGCCTTAGTTTGCTCTAAAACATCAGTAGATCAGATGGAGGTCTAGGTCAGTTGGCCAGATCAGTCCTTCCCAACCTTTTGTGAGCAATGGTATATTCCATCAGGAGGAACCACCAAACAAATGTTTAGTGGAATGAAATAATCTTCAGTTGCAGATGTGGCCTAGTGGTTTAGGGTTGCCATTAAGGAGTATATCTCGATCAGCACCCACAGGAAGTATCACAGTATGGAGCAGTGGGATTTGGGTGGCAGTTGTGGAGAAACCAAACCAAACCTGGGACTGTTTAGTTAAAGGCAACACTGATGTGTTAGCAGGAATTAAAGAAAGATCAACACAAAAATCTTCTTCCACGGCTCTGATTTTCTTTAATCTTTAATATTTCCAACAAGAAAATCACAGTTTTGGAACAAATTAAGCAATATCTTCTACAGAACATCTAATGATCTCAACAGTATCTTTGTGCCACAGCCCACAGGTCTGGGATCCCTGCACTAGAACAATAACTTAGGCTGAAAAACTAGAGGTACGGCTGGTTTGACGGAGACATGTTAGAATTTAGAAACCAAAACACAGTAGAGGAAGGAGTAACTGTATGTTATACAGACAGAGAAGAAGATAAGGTGGACTCAGTTGGAGATGGTTAGGTTAGGTGGTTAGGTAGACCAGCCTGGAGACCTGGAGATACAACATAGGGTTGGAGCCCCTGAAAGAGACTAAGAAATTAAACAGACAAAAACATGAAATGACTCTGAACTAATAGGTAAAACTTAATTTTATCTTTCTTATAACAACATAATAAAGAAAATATAAAAGATCTATATTTATATACTCATACATATATTAGGCTCTAGTTATATGTAATGCATAGAAATATATAGAAAATTTTAAATTGTCTCTTGGTGTATACCTCTTCTTTTTTTTCTAAACTCTGATGTCTCTGTTCTGTCACTGACCTTCATATTTGGTAAAATCTCAGTCCACAGAAAATGTTCTGGTCTTGTTGTGGCTGCAGTTTGTTTTCTTCATTTCCCTTCATCACAGTCACATTTTCCTCTGCCGTTCTCCAAGCACTGGAGTCTTGCCTGAGAGCAAAAGGATTCGACTGTAATTTCCCTTCAAAAGTCCCTGTAATTGTAACCATACAGTATGTTCGCTTGACAAATGTGCCGTTCTCCTTTTCAAAATAAATGAATAAAGTCCCGACACGTGACATTTCCAAGATAAGAATAAGCCTAAATGAATCCAGGGCCGTTCGTGGAACCAGGTCCCGTTGACAGGTGCAGTAAATTTCTGAACCGAGACAGTTTGGCAGCTTTTTCTTTAAATAATATCCAGTCCAGCTCCACCATGTCCATGTCTCTGCAACAACAAATATATAGAGTTGAGGTTAACTGAGCTGAGCATGATGCCAATGTTGTCTTGGAACTGTTTCTCACCTGTCTTGCTTTTGCATTTTTCAGGAGGTGAAGCAGGCTGGAGCTGAACCCAAAACTGAACTCTGACAAAACCAAGAAAAATAAATTATTTTACACTTAATAAAACACATTTAAGTTTTAAGTTTGTTTTTTTAATGGTATAAAATTATAGAAGTTGAATGAAACTCAATACTACAGTACAGATACTGATGCTACGGACATGTGGCACCCAAGCTGATCATTTGATAATTATTACACTTTCAAAATAAAATATCTTTAAGACTCTTGTCTGTCGGTATCAAAGTCTGGATGATGTTATTTTGGAATTGCAAATGAATTTACTTCAATTGTCTATAAATGTAAATTTGTTATAACTTTTCTTTGAGTCGCACTTTGGTTCCGATACCAAAAATTAGACCAGGGGTTGAGAACCCTTATAACGGGCCATTAACATTACAGTTTTCCTGGAGAAGAAGTATTACTTTGTGCACATCAACCCAGTTCCTCAGTTATGTTTTATAAATACTTTTGTTGATCAGTGCTATAATTGGTATTTATTAACAATGATAACTTTTTGGGGCGTTTTTTTTTATTGTTCTTTATAGGAAATATTATTATATTATGGGCTGATATAATATAATTATGTAATATCTGTAAGAACTAGTTGCGTAGTGTTATAACACCAATTACCCAATAATAAAGTGTTTGGGGATAAACGGGTGTAAACTGAAGTGAAAGCCACTAGATGGCAGCATTACAGCTCATTTATTTTATCTATGTGGACAATCAGAGGGTTGTATGTAGAATGTTTAATGTGCCAGCAACACGTTATTGTGGTTTCTACAGATAAAGAAATATTAAATTATATCGGAATTGGAAAGTGTTTTGGACATTTGTTCAACTTTATCTTCCACTGGAAGTTATGTATGTCAGGGCTGTGCTATGCTAGGTGGCATCCTGGCAGCTGGTGGATTCAAACCTGAAACTTTGTGGACCCAAATCTACTTCCTCAACCACTAGGCCACCACTGTTGCCAGTGTTTGGACAATGTCGGCTAATTGGATAGTGGCAACAACTGTTTATGCAACTTGTCTGTATGCACACAGTGAAAAGGAGATGAGTTGGAGGACAGTTTAAGACGCTCTTCAAAGACATGATTTGATCTAATAAAGACAGTTGACAACAGTATAAGAAAGACTAAGAAGTGGAGTCAAAGTTGTAGTGATTTTGTATTCCCTGTGTCCAAACTCACTGTGTTTACCCTCGTATGTTATGTTTTGTGTGTTTTGACGAGTGCGAGCCCGTCTGTGGGCTGGACGGCCGACCACAGGTCACTGGCCACAAGTCACAGGGATCTGGCGGCGTTTGTCAGTCTGTCCGCTAATGTTATTGTCAAAACCACCAGAGTCCGACCTCAGAGAGACTGACAGAGAGCGGGCTGGGAACATCTAAGCCCCGGCGGTCCGTGCAGGGCTCTTTCATATGATTTATATCGATCCTAAAGAGTGTAAATCCAGTGTAACGGCTGCCTCTGTAAAACACGGACTAACAAGCGTTGGTGAAAAGGGAGACTGAGACGGAGTCAACGAGGTTGTGATAAAAAGTCCTTCAGAAAAACAACCAAATAGAAAGAACAATGGAAAGACTGTAGACCTCAGGATGGAGAAGGTTTGGGATCGACTCAAAAATATTCTCCCAAGTGAGAAGGGAATTTCAAACCCAGTCTGGGAATAGGCTAATTAGTGGTGTGGCGTTGCCAAGTGAATACATCCGGTGGTGTTGGGAAAGTCTAGCAGGTGGACGTTTCCAAGAGACCGGATGAAAATACATTACATATATTTACAGAGATATGTTGAAACACTCAGAATGATCAACACATGCATATTTTTTATATAGTTCACTCTAAATTACAGATTTACAGTAATATGGTTCACTGCTCGTTGATATTGTTTGTTTAGTTTAGTTTGTACGTTATATATTTGTTTGTATTTCCTTATATATGTTCCTATGATTAGACCAATTGGCATTTGTTGGCAATTCTACATCCTGAAAATTCAGCCACAAATGTAATTTTTTTTACTAACTGAATGTTTAGATTGGTGGCAGCGGTGACCAAGTGGTTAAGGAAGCAGCCTTAAGTCAACCAGGTTTCAGGTTCGAATCCACCAGTTGCCAGGTTGCCACTGAGGCGCTCGGGTCGTAGCGTTGTCCTGACCCACAAAACTTCCAATGGGAAGTGCGAGCCTTCCCACCAACAGGAAGGCTCGCAAAATGGGTGGTATGATTTGGGTGGCAGTGATGGAGACTGTCGTCCCTGCGACCCGCTAACAGAGGATAAAGATGAATGAATGAATAAAATAAATGTTTTGATTTACACTAATACAATAAGAACATGGACTGTAGTCGATAGATAAATATTTTTTTTCATTAAATAAAACATTTTTTTTTCGTCAAAATTGTTATTTGTATCTGTAACGGCTCAACGTCTGTATATTTTCTCATGTCTTACGCGTTTTAATCCTGCTTTATTTTGGACATTTATGTCAAATTTATCTTTCGTTTCTAAGTGACATCTTTGCTTTACCCTTTAACCTCGGTAAGAAAGAAAGGAGACACTTTGAACCCAAAGAACACCTCCCCCACAGTTAAATACAGGAAGAAGAGGAAGCAGTCCAGTGTGTTGAAGATGTTTTCGTACACCTTGTTCAGAGAGAACAACCAGAATGAATAAATAAAGTAAAAAGCAAAGAAAGACCTGAACAACAGTCGACAACAGCTGAAGGCGAGAGAAGAGGACAGAGGTTACGACCGTAGCTGCAGAGGTTGGAATGACAAATGAGAGCGACTCTCGGGTTGTTGTTTTATCTTCCAACTAGACAATTACCCAAAGCAAACATCTTCAGAATGTTGAAGTGAATAACTGGTCTCCAAAAAGCCCCAACATAAATCTCCTTTGAGCCAGAGGAGCTTCAAGAGTGGAGGAGTTGTGATAAATCACCAATGAAGAATAACCTGGAGCGTCTGAGAAGAGTCGCCTGGAAATTGGAAAAGTTTATCTACAGTATTAAACTAATGCACAGAGGCTTTAGCTTAGTTTAGCTTTAGCTCCGGGCTTCACTTCCTGGACATGTTTGAATCCTGGTGATGTTAAGAAAAACACTGTTTCGTTTCCCAAACATGGCTGTGATATTTTCCTCACACTGTTGAGTGAATGACGGGCAGTGTTGGGCAAGTACCTTATTACTTTATTAGTTACTGCTCTGAAAAAGTAACTAGTTACATTACTAATTTCTAAATCAAGTAACTAATAACTAGTTACTTTACTTTAAACACTCATTTTTGTGTTGTGTTCTGTATCAACTATCATAACGAAATGTAGTGGAACAATGAAAAAAAAAAAAAAGATGTTCAGACATTTTGACAGGCATCTTTATCGTATCCTCAACTTGACACTTGCCGTCATCTTCCTTGTGGGTGTGTGCTGCTGTATCGCATCGCCTGTGTGTGTGGGACTGTTTATTTCCCTATAAGGCAAGAAGACCCGCCCAGGTCTCTTTCTGATTGGCTTAACATGAAATGTTAACCTATGTCAACCAATCATCGCTCCTTTTGTAACGCATGGGTTCAGTTAGTGTGCACGGCCGTCTTTCACTCATGACAGTGAGAGTTACCACACACACACACACACACACTGACAGGCAGCAGACAGGCTCCACTGACACACAGTCCTCTCTCCGTGGCGCCGGGAGAATCCGTCCATTTGGACCACAGATAGTAACGAGTAACGAGCCCCTTCGGGCCCAATTCACCAATCATGGCAAAATCGTGGTTAACTTTCCGCTGGATTGGCCTCCAGTGGGTTCACCACCTGCAGGAAGGTTCGAGAAGGTTCGTGGAGAATCTTACCTCACTGTGTTAATCAGTATCATCAAACTCACCTGTGATCATCAGTGTCACCTGGTGTCACCTGGTGACCTGTGTCTACAGACCTCTTTCTGGTTGTTCCACACTGTGCAGCCATCACACACTGTCAACTCTGTTTCTGGATCCTGGTTCCTCTCTGGTCTGGTTTCTCTTTAACTGGAGGTATTTTCATTAGAACTTTGTAATAAACTTCCTCAAACTGTTGGTTGGTTCAGGTGCCATCATCTTTGGGACTTGACAATCCAATTGTTTTTTAAATGGCATCTGATAATAACCACAAGCTGATCTCATTGGCCAAATAATATTATCGTTATGCAATATAAATAAGACAATGGTAGTTTTTGTTTTTCTACAACAATGAAAATCCATTCATACATTTATTTATTTATTTTTTTGCTAGAATTGCATGTGAAGTCCTGTGCTCTTTACCTTTGGACCCTGCCATCACATTTGGTTAAGAATTTACTATTGGAAATCCATAATTCTTATAGTATAGTGTAGTACAGTGATTCTCAATAGGTGGGTGGCAACCCAGAAGTATCTCACTGACCCATTTTCTGTGGGTCGCAGGCCTTTGCTGGGGCAATAAAAACAGAGTAAAATAAAAAAAAGTTGTGGTTGAGGATGTTTTTTTTTATACAGTTGATTGCTGTCTAGTCACACTCCTTTACAGTAGGTGGCGATAATGCAATAAACAATTCCTGTTCCTAGGTGGCGATAATGCCCTGTAATGCACATTGACTCCTGTTTTGAGTAATAACCAGGGGAAATTAAAGTGTTTTGTTAGGAAATTATTTGTTTTTATTCTCATGTTTTTACTTCTCTCTCTGGAATGTGATTTTAAAAAATTCTCTTGTGTCTGAGGGTCTGAGGTGAAGAACATCTTCAGGTCCAGCTTCAATATGTTGTTCTGAAGCCTCATTAAAATGTGGTATAATTCTAAGCAATTTATTTTTTATTAAGTATGAGACTGGAGGTAAAATGACAGTCTAGAAACCTGAGTTGAAGCAAAAGCCTCCTCACGCTCACTGAGGTAATGGTTGGGGGGAAAAAAAAGGAAGTGCTGAACCAGCGTCTGCTGCTGGTTATTTACAGGTTGTTTGTGGCAGTGATATGGAGCGTGTTTATCATGCGAGAGGAGAAAAGCAGGTGATGAAAGGAAACGTAGTCAGATAAAAAAGTGACTGTGCTACGTATGAGACTTTCACTTTAAAGTTTGTGTTTTTGTGCGACATTAACACCTTTACTGTTTTTTCGAGGTCAAAAAGCTTTTTATTTTCCCGATTAAAGTCGCTTTTCATGCTTTGTTTTTTAGGTAAATATTAAATGGAAAAATGCAACGTAAACAACCATTTTTCACTAATTACTACACGGCGTAGTTCATGCAGCAGTTTGGTGCAACTGCACAACAGGTCCATGTTTTGGAATACATGCATGAAGTGTATGTTTTCCGGTGTCTGGTGTGAAACCAGGACAGTGAGCATTGCTCATTGTCTGGCCTGCAGTGACTGCGGTGCCAAAAGACGACAACAAAAAAATGAAACTGATCCAAAGCAAAAAGTGGGCTAGACACTGTTTCCTGTCTGTTTGGAAGCACTGTGGCGATTGTTTTCGCCGTCCACGTCCCTCGTACGACGTAGCTGCAAAAATGGACGCAATACCAGACAATAAAATTACATGGAACCCATTCCAAGACAAATCCCTGTCACCAGGAATAACAGGAGGCTGTATGGAACTTGGAGGATGCAGAGGTCACTGTGCTGCAGCCGTGCATTTCTCACTACATTTTAAATGAAGTTGTTTTGAGGCCTTTGGGATAAATATACGTGAATTGATATACGCACATAAATCTTTGGTCGCAGCACGGTTTAGGGCCCGGTTGTCAAATCCAAATACCACTTCTTCTTTTTTTTTTTATCAGAACCCACAACTGGAGCAAGAGTAGAACTGTATCAGCTTCATCCAAACCCGCATGCACAACATGGAGCATCCAACACATGGGCTTCTCCTATATTTAGTTGTATATAAGCTGAAACACATCGAGCGAGGCTCCGTGTTGGGCCACTGGTCGCCGTTTGTAAGCCGTGACCGTTCCTGGGTCTGGCCCGGGGCTGGACCGGGATGGATCTGTAAATAGTGACTGACTGTGGTTCCAGCGGGACAGTGCAACACTCTAATTAAGCTCTGTCGCATAATGAGGCTCACTGCTGTTTCGTGTCACTCGATTAGTAGCCTGTGGTTGGTTCAGACTGTAGTTTGGGGTTTGTGGGGGTGGGAGATCACATCTGGGGCAAAGGACTATAGAAACACAACAGCAACAGCAGCTCTGGCAACTGTCATGTTAGAGAGCGCAGCAGTGCAGTGGGTCTCCACCATTGAGGTCCAATATAGAAGTCAGGATCCTGGTCTCATTATAGTCCAATGATGATGGGTCTGCATCGGAGGAATTTGATGGGGGCGGTGGGGGAATATGTATAGTGTAAAAACGATCAGTTTGACCTCAGAGAATGAGTGACAGGCAGCGTGGAGTCTTTCTGTCACATGTGATAAAAATACAGGCCAGATTATTGCAGCAGGCACAGAGCGACAATTGGGGGCAGTTTATTTGACGATAATGTTTGGGTCAAACTCTATGAGTTCTCTTAAAGTTCTCGTAAAGTCAAGAGTTGTCCAATAAAAGGACAAGGATAAAATTGACATATTTGCAGGATTTTATAAACCTGTGGTTATTTTTTTTATATTCACTTACACTCTATGTATCCATGTATTTATAGCTTTGGTTTTGTATTTAATTGTGTTAAGAATACAATGGACCCCCTTACATGGATTCCATCACTCATATAATAATTTACATTTTTTTCCCCTGTAAAAATGACATTCCTGCCACTTTGTAATGCATATTAAAATACGTATTATTGTATTATTAAAACTAATATTAAAATTAAAATTCCTAAGTATTTAAACATCCAAAATATAATATTTTAATAAATAAGTTGATAACGTAAAATAATAATAAAGTAAAATATAAACTGCATTCCAGTCTGGATGTTCATTGGGGGGAAAAAAGAGTGTTTTTACTTGTTTTTATTTGTTTTTTCCAAATGTACTGTAGTTTATTGAAGTAAATCAGTAGCCAAGAATATTTTTTAATTGTAAAAAAAAATAGGTGATATAAGCAATGAAGCATGAAATATCATGTTATGTTTACGTTATGATAAAAAATTATATATTTTTTTATATTTTTTATTATTTATTATTATTATTTATTTGTTAATAGTAATGTCTTGGGCACCTTTTGTAATGAAAAAATAAATAAAAAATCTACAGATAAATACCGTTTTGTCAAAACTGTTATAAAAAGAAGCAATTCCTCTGTGAAAAATTCTAACTTTGTCCATCTCTGTGGAGGTGTTGGAGATCATTGATGTTCAGAGTGACTTATGCAGTTTATTTTTTGGTGTTTCTTGAAAAAATCTGAAAAAAAAATGACGTCTTATCAAATTATCTTATGAAAGAGTCATTATTAGATTACGGAATAAAAATGTAGATTGAGATACGTATCAGTAGATCACATATAAATTATTCAGTCAATGTGTTGGGGAGCCATTCATTATTATTGCAGTTGTTAAAAATTGATGATTAATATGTGTTTTAAAAGCAACTTTATATTGCAAACAATATTGTTGAAACCCATCATCTCAGGAATTTCCTGGAGAATTCTAATATCATTGGTTGGAGAAAAAAAAATCTCTGTTATTTCACTTCATGTTGCAGCAAAATACAGAGTTTTTTTCTCAACTAATCATGATTAATCTACAGCTACACTGCGATTAATCTTCATCTCCTTGTCCCTTTTTCAGGGGTTGCCACAGCGAGTCATCATTTTCCATCTTCCCCTGTCCTCCGTATCTTCCACTCTGACTCCAACCACCTCCATGTCCTCCTTCACTGCATCCATCAATCTCCTCTCACTGTGATTAATCAGACCTGTTATGATTAGACAGTCTTAACTTATTCTGAAAATTTTCTTTGATTAAGTTTGTGTAAAACCTTTAAAGGCTACAATAGAATCAGGTCTGAGTAAAGCTCAGGTAGCTGAGGTAGATGATGCCTTGTTACTGGTGTTGGTCTCCATGTATTGCAGTGGTGAAATGTATATTTCCATGCTGCGTTGAAGAATGTGTCAGCGACAGATCCAGAATTCCTGGCGACGGCTCTGCAGGTTACATCTGTTTGCCACGGACTTGTTTTGGAAGTTGTGTTTACATACTTACATACGTCTGCATTCGGCTGCGTACACTGCGCCGAGCAAGTGCACAAAAATTCTTGTGGCCAAAGTTTCTGAGTGGGTGAATGAGTTTGTGGATTCGGTGCCAGAGGCAGCGTGGGTGTAAGAAAAGGCTTCATGACAAGTGGAAGCGGAAACGTTGACATTTGATACCTCGTCCAATCAGAGGAGTTATCTCCGAGCGGATCCTGTCTGACACAGGACATGGACCAGAGTATAAATGTTCACCTCAGGTTTGGGGAAAGGAACAGAACAAGAGCGAGTAACTTCACCGTGCACGGGCTGAAACCAACCAGGAGGAATCATGAAGACTCTGGCTCTCCTCTCCATCTGTGCTCTTCTCTCAGTGTGCTGGTCCATGGGAGGTAACAGGAGTCTCCGTTCAACCACACTCATCAGTCACACTCTTGTCTCCTAACTAATGTTTTTCTCTCCAGCCATTGAACCAGAGGTGGTGGTGGACGATGCTGCAGACACGTCCACTGATGCTGCACCTGTTGACTCCACATCCTCCGCTTCGGACTCTTCATCCTCCTCCGAGTCCGACTCGGCCTCAGACTCCAACTCTTCCTCTGACTCCTCCGCATCCGACTCCAACTCGAGCTCAGACTCTGACTCCTCTTCCTCAGAGTCCTCAGAGTCTGCATCATCCGAGTCCTCTTCCTCAGAGTCCTCCTCTTCTGAGTCTGCCTCCTCTGAGTCCAACTCGGACTCTGCCTCAGACTCTGCCTCTTCTTCCTCATCTTCTTCCTCTTCTTCTGAGTCCACCAGCACTGAGGGTACGCAGGTGTTCTTGTAGGCTTTAGAAGTTTCTATGAAATGCAGAAATGTTTCATCTGTGACTCTTTCCTCTGCAGCATCTCCAGTTGTTGCCAAGAGAGACCTGGCTGCTGTTCTCCTGAGGAGCAGAAGAGCCGCTGGAGGAGAACTCACCCCTGTCCAGTTGGAAAGGTGAATTTATTTTACTCCTTCATCGACCTGTGAGTTTCACAATTTTATTTAATTACAGCCAAACCATTCCTGTAATTAAATAAAACCATGACAACTCTAAATTAAATCTATCAAA
The DNA here is from genome assembly GCA_016785265.1 of Paraplagusia blochii. Taxonomy (NCBI): domain Eukaryota; kingdom Metazoa; phylum Chordata; class Actinopteri; order Pleuronectiformes; family Cynoglossidae; genus Paraplagusia; species Paraplagusia blochii. Next base: position 66,038 of record JAFBJS010057759.1, read on the forward strand.
ACATAAATCCAATAAAGATCAGATTAAAATACCATCAAGCTAAAGTTCTCTCCTCCTCCTCCTCCTCGTCCTCCATCCAGCCTGAGAGAGGTGTGTGAGGTGAACGATGCCTGTGATGAGATGGCTGAAACTGCAGGTATCGTTGCTGCGTACATCGCCTACTACGGACCAGTTCCCTACTAAGTAGAAAAAAAAATCCCTGATCTCTCAACTCATTTGACGAACCCATTGTTTTTACTTTGTATATGAGACGTGCAATAACCCCTGAAGTCCAAAAAGGACCTGATAATCTAAAAGGATTTGTGTTTTGATAGATTTTTTTTTCTTGCTTTTATGTTTTTGTTTTCCCTACTTTATTTTGCACAACTGACCCTGAATGAAAATGCATCTTCCAGGCTTTAGAGCGAGGCACATGGAAACGCAGTCCTGTGGAGAATGCAGAGGCCCGTAAATAAAAAAAAAAAACTAAATTATTTTTAGTTTCTACAGTACAACAGATGGTGCTACATGTGCAAATGTATTGAAAATGTATATTTTATGCAGTTGTTGTAACATGCTTAGTTGAAATAGTCGTCGAGGACGTCATGATAAGCTCTGTAGTTTTAGCAGCCATGCCTTGATAGTGGTAGTGTACAGTAGTTTTTGAATGCTCATCACTTATCTGTAATGACTGTAACCACAAATCGCCTCTGGGTATTAAAAAAAAACACAATAAATTATTATTTGTTTTCTTTTTTTCCAATTCCAGTTTTGTCTTTTTCTTATTTTATAACTTAAAAGTTCAAATAAAGTTACCTGGTTTAGGTTCATGACTAGTAAAGTGGATCAACAAGGTAATTACTATGAATTTCCAAATAATCTGTGTCATTTTAATATTGACCACTAGATGTCAATAAGGCTCAAAGATCCGATTTTAGCCTGAGAGCTACAGCAGCTTTCTCGGTCATTCTCAGTCATTCTCAGTCTCAGTCTATCATTAAAAACTGTTTTGGTTTATTTTGGCGTATTTTGTGGGTTAACAAGCAGTAAAATTGATGAACAAATTCACTACATTGAATTTCTAAAAAAAAAATCAGTCTAAGTCATTCTTATATCCGCCACTAGATGGAAGTAACGGTCAAATGTCAGATTTTAGCCGAAGAGCTAAAGTAGCTTTCTCTCTGTCTGAGTGTGTATGTACAGTACGTGTGTTTATTAGGCTATTAAGGACCACTCCTGTTACTCCTACTGATATAGCGAGGGCCGGTGAACGAACAAGGCCACTAGATGGCAGTAACGATAAAATGTCAGACTTTGGCCGAACAGCCACAGCGGTTTTCTCTCTTTTGTATATGTATCGCTAACGGAGTCGCTGCCGCTCTGCCCTTTCCACAGCGCGTCACGTCTGCGCATGACTGCTGTGACCTATCAAAATAAAAGCTCATAAACGTATCTTAAAAACATGAAAATCCTTTATTCTGTGACTTTATTCGAGTCACAACAAAAAAAAAACCTTTAACACGTTTCAGTTGAAACGAGTTTACCAATCATGTATCAACGTCAAGCGTCCGGTCATTATCCCTGTGGGTCTCATTATTGTTTCTTTGCTGTTCAGTGATGATTCCAGCCTTGTGTTAGAAATCTCTTATATTATGCTATTTTTGGGGTCCTTCTTGACACACCACAAGAACCATGATGTCCATACACAGTATAGTACGGTATCAATGCTCCTGACTAAAGTAATCAAATCAAATGTCGTACTCAAACATTTTGATAAATAGCTTGGCCGATAATATTGGCCCGACATTAGTGTCAGGGCGGTGGTATGGTCTCTTAGGGCTCCAAGCAAGGTATCACTGGGTCCCCCACCCTGTGAATGTACGTATTTTTTTAGCCATGGCCCCCTAGTGGGCAGGGCCCCAAGCAACTGCCTGGTTTGCCTTTCCCTGATCCGGGTTTTGCCAAATTTGCTGGTATTTCATAAAGGGTTCTCAGCCAGTTACTTCAGTTTTGGGGTCAAATGGCAGTACATATAGGTATCGGTGAATATTGGTAAAAAAAAAAAAAATTATACACTTTTTAAAAACGTGTTTGAACAATTTCAGCAAATAATATTGTTTTAATAATGTTTTAAGTGTGTCCAGAAAAGTATGGTACCTCATCTACAATTAACATTGTCCAAACGGCCGCCTTGTACCTTATTTACTGTAGTATTTTGAAGTAAATTCCACTTTATTTTTCTGTTTTGACATCCACCTCATTATGGTGATTGGATGAAATGTCAGCTACTTGAATCTGACGTCTATAAACCACAGGGTTTTACAACATGTGATGAGCACGTCACCGTTTATTAGCACAGATCAAATCAGAGAGATTTACGTAACGTCAACGTGAAAAGTGCCTCGTGGCGTTGGCACAGTTGAGTGCCCTGGACATTTGCATATTGATTATTGATCCTTGTACATGGCTCACTGACATGTGACAGCAGTGACGTGCTCAGCACCACGACTGGGATTTCGTAGCCACGTTTACTCGCTTAATCCTAATCTGTAATCTGGAGGGAAATTAGGACGATTCCTGAAATCTGCTGAATCAGATTAAGTGAACTGCAAATTAATTAACTGCTAATAACGGATTGTTGTTCTTAGTGTTGGTTCTCTATGCTTTTGAGGAACAGTGTGTGGGTGTCAGTGTGAACACTGTGAACTTTCGTTGGTCATGTAATTGTTCCCTCCCTGGACAAGGTTGTCAGGAAATTCCACAGATAAGAATGATAAAAGTAATAAATATTTCATCAGCAACCAGGTCAGTTAGAAGCCTCTGTTGTGCTAATGAGTATTAAGGTTTTCCGAGGTGAATAAAAAATAAAACACAAAGGTGATTTTTCTTCAGATCTTTTCTACATTGACACAATGAAGGTTTTATACAAGGCAATATTGAACATTGGAAGTTAGAAATAGAACGTTAGATGCACTCCATCTGATATTAACCTCATATTCTTTGAATACAATCACTCTTAGCAATTATAAAATTAAATTTACACCTTAAAACGATGTCATAACTACATATTTTACCTTGTCCATCAAAATTCAAGATTTTACACCAGATCCTTGTGAGAACAATTCCTCACAGTTGGGACAGGTTCTGTACAAATCACCACAATTATTGTTGACTCATAATTACATGTTGACTTATGATCAACCATAATACTTTAGCTTTTTCTTTTGCTCTTATCATTTTGTCTGGCTCTATTCAATACTGCAATTGGTTAAATTTGGCTCATTTGGCCCACTGTTCTTCTTCCATTCCTTTCAGCTTGTCCTTTTTTCACAGGTTGCCACAGAGGAACAACGTTTTCCACCTCCCCCTGTTCTCAGTATCTTCTACTCTGACTCCAACTACCTCCACGTTCTCTCTCACTGCATCTTTATCCTTTCTCTTTTGCTCAGACTTGGTAGCTCCATCTCTAGGATCATTCTTCTACCACTGTCCTTCCTCTGAACAGCTAGCTTTTTCTCAAAACCTTCATGTCTGTGTTGTCCCTCTAATCACTGATCCTGTCCATCTTTGTCTCTCCTAAAGAGAATCTTGACATCTTTAACTCCTCCACCTCCAGCTCTGTCTCCTGTCTTCTGTCTATTCCTAGTGTCTCTATTCCATCCATCATGGCTGGTCTGATCACCGTCCTGTAAACTTTCCCTTCACCTTAGCCGACTGTCTTCGATCACAGATATAGTGGCAATGTTTAGAGTTTGTCATTTTAGCTGAAGGTTATTGTAAAAACAGTGAAAGTTGTCAGTAAAAAAATCTATGTTGCATAACTGAAAAGATAACATTATAAGATTTCAGCTATCATTGTGATGCTACTGATGCTAATGCTAGGGTGGTTCTAAACTACAGTACAGTGTGTTTTACATGATGATGTAGAAAACAAACAACATAGTGTGGTTTTCTCCTTAAAAAGAATATTCTTAAGGAGAAAGGTCTTAAATTGTTTTCTTGTTGATTTTTTGAGTAAAGTCCAATGTCCAATAATGATGCTTAATCCAACGATACCTCCACTACAGTATGGACGTGAGATTTCATGTTAAAATGTTCACTGTATGTCATCATATTCCTGTACGTTTTCGATTCATTCAAACCCTGATTTTAAAAAACAGCTCAAATCATATCTTACAGAATGATCTAAACAATAAAACATAAATAGTATGGACTCTCCTGAATGGTCCCAGAGACAGCAGGTTCCTGTCAACGTCTCAAAGGTGTGTCATTTTCAGAATATTTTGATCTAACTGCATTTCATTTTCAACTTCCTTTTCTGCGTTCATGGCAAAGTTTTCATAACACGTCACCTGTGTTTTCTCTTTGTTCACAGACTCTTTCTCACTGTCCTCTGAGTCCTCAGAAGTGCCTTGGCAGCATTTGCAGCAGCAACAGCATTTGGCAGCCATCAAACCCACCACTTTATCCCAGGGTTCCAGGGAATGGGCCCAGAGAGGGAGGAAGTCCCAGGAACGCAGCGGCCCAGGGAGACACCCAGGTCTCTTTCTTTGCAGGACGTTGATCACAATGATGATAATCAATAACACCACTATAGGAACGCCCACGCCGACTAAGACCTCCCATCCAGCCAGTGACAGGCTGAAGACAAAGAGTGGAATGACGAAGAAGCAGAAGAGGATGTAGAACCCAGCAAACCAGCGGTACGAAGCTGTGATATTGCCCAGACTTTTAGCCAAGCGGATGGGGATGCGCATGAATGGAATTGGATACCAAAGAACGATGCCGGTGATGTTGAACAGGAAATGTACCAAGGCAATCTGCAGTAATCATGGGGGGAAAAAGAACTTAATTGGAAGAATATTTACCGTAACACCTGGCATCATCTATTCTATCTAGAAGTACCGTACTTAAACATGTTATGACCAACACACTTGTCCAACACTGATATAACTAACTAGTTTTCCCTCTTTAACTAGAGATGAAGTCCAGTTGATTGTAACTAAGCTTGTTGAGTATCATTTACCACAGAAAGAAATATCAAGTCTGAGTCTGAATTACTTACCTGTAGAGCATTGCCAAGTGTGTCTCCAGGACCGGCCATGGCAGCAAGGATGGCTGTGGTGGTGGTACCAATGTTGGAACCCAGAGACAGTGGATATGCTCTCTCTATGCTGATGACACCAATACCTATTCAAAACAATCAGAGATTATAAGACGTGATCTGATCTATCAACTGGTTCAGATCAGTCAAACACTCGTCTCAGTACAGCGTCCACTAGCTACTCAGCTACTTACCGACCAGTGGAGTAATAGCAGAAGTGAAAACTGAGCTGCTCTGCACAATGAAGGTCATTCCAGCTCCAACTAAAATGGCAATGTAACCGGTGAGCCACCCAAATGGAAATGGAAAGTCTGTAGACACAACAAAAATGTTATTTTTACAACCGTCCATCCTCCAGACCAAATGTTGACCGGTGTTTCTCAGAAAGTGCTCCTCACCAGTGTTGATGACAGTTTTAATGACTCCAGCCACTTGTCCTTTCAGCATGGAGTTGAGCAATTTGACGATGAAAACCAGACAGGAGCAGAGAACCAGCAGAGAGAGAGCCAGCAGGATCAGACCAATCGCAAGGTCCGAAAGGTTCACATTGACAAAGAGGTGGGTACCTGGGAAAGTGCATGAACGTTTTAAAATGATATAATGTTCCCTGATTCACTGTAAATATGCCTTTTTCATCATAGCATATCAATAACATGTGATGGACTGACAACTTACATTTCTTTATGTTGAACGTTTCAGACACATTCTTGAGAGTGAAGGTTAAGTTGCCTTCCTCCCAGCAGAGGGCTGTAGAGGTGCAGTTCTCTGGACCAGGTACTGTAACATTCCTCAAGGTCTGGAACACAAAACAGTTTTACATTTACTAACTGAATCCTGATGAATCCTGGTTTGTGTGTCTGATCTTACCGTGTTTGTGAAGGTCTCGCACCATCTCTGTATTAGACTCTTGTTCTGGGCTTCTGGGTTTCCTGTGGCGATGTCACTGAGTACAGAGCTGTCCAACTACAAGGGGGAAAAAGAGTCTTAATAAACGTACTGTCATAACCAAGCTAACAGATGCTGATCATTTGTGCATCACATCTCTGGTGGTATATTGACAAGCACACGGTCTGTTTGTGGTGGTTTCTTGTCTCTGTCTTTGGTTTGGAACTTCAGGGTGCAACCTTCGAGGCAAGATCGGTTCTCTTTTAGGGCAGTTGGCATCCATACGTCTTTATCTGCTTATGGCAGTGCTTCTCAAAGTGTGGGGCGGGCCCCCCTGGGGGGCGCGGTGCAATGCAGAGGGGCCGCGTGTGACCTTGGGGAACGTGCTTTTTTTCCACCGTACTAAAATTAAGTGTAATTGCACATCCTTGTAAGTTGAACTAGATCTCATTCTTTTTGTTTTATTTATGTTAAGGATACGATGTTATGCAGAGGTGTACCTAGAGAGTGGTTGGGGGGGATTGTTTTCTTCTTGTTAGGGGAGTGTAACAGAAAATAATTGAGAAGCACTGGCTTATGGGTAAGACTAAACTTCCACATCAATGACAGATACTGTGCCTCAGGTATGGATGGAGGATTGTCACGATTTGTCCCTTTTCTGGACAATCTTTTTTATTAAATTCACCTCCTGGTCAAGATTGATCCCTATTTAACTCTTATCGGAATCCAGTCGGAATCCAAATGTCTTTGTCTGCTAACCCACTACCAGGTTGCAGGGTGTTGGCAAATAGGCATGACCACCACCCAAATCACACTGCACCATACCAGACCTTCATGAACTTTCTTATAGGTTGCCAGACCACTTTAATGCGGCAACCACCCACACTGAGATTGGATCTGCCCAGGAAGTAAACTAGAAGTTTGACGCCAATGACTGAGACTGTGTCTCAGGGGTGGATGGATTGACATAATTGGCCTCTTTTCTAGTATTAACCACAAAAAAATACAGCATGTTAACAATGACACCCTACCTTGATGATGGACTCGGTGAGCGGATCAGTGATCACGTTTAACAGTTCTGGGGCTTCTCCGCTTTGGATATTGAAGGACTTAATAATGAGCTCCGTGACCTTGTACAAATAACCAGACGCCACTTCCAGAGGCAACAGGATCAGCACTGACAGCCAGTTGAAGAAGTCATGAACCGTGGCTCCGGCAAAAGCCCTGCAGGGTAGGAAGGCAGATAAATGCAAAGTCCAAAGATCTATGTCAGCAGTCACTCAGGTAAATGGAGGTGAGTCAAAACGCCTCAAGACAAATGTACCAAAACTTTGTTTGAAAGACTCAGTCCTTGGTAGAGACGGAATTATACAAATATCGGAACTCCAAGATTGAAACCTTAGGTCCAACGATGGTTTCTCAGGGTCATTTTCCTCTTAATGAGTCATTCTTTATGACAGGACAATTTACCTAATCACAGAAACTAGAAGGGTACTCTATCTAAAGTGATGTGTAACATACCGCTGTGGTTCCAGGAAGTTTTTAGATAATTCTCTGTCTCTATAATAAACCATGTATAAAATTGCTGTAATCTCCCTGATATAAGATAATCCACACTTGGGGCCTTAATATTTTGGATAAGAAGAATTTATTTAATGTCACTTCCTTATAGTTAAAGTTTTCATCACATTAATGAAAAGTTTGCTTTCTTTTGGTAGGATCAACATGTAGACAGATGACACTGTTCTTTACAATATACAGTCATGGAAAAAATGATTAGACCACTCTTTCTTTAATTTCTTGTCCATTTGAAAGTCTGCTTCCACTTAATCTACATTAATCTGGACAAATATAATAACAACAAAAAGGCTCATAATTAAGTTTAATTTTAGAGCTGATTTCTGGCCATTTTTCATGGTTTTAGTGACAGTGACAAAAATCACTTCCGTTCCTACATCACTAACAATAACATTGTACTGACAAATACAGTGCTTTTAGTCATTGCATGGTTTTGTGTTCATTGTTTCCCCCAGGTGATAAACCTTTAGTGGAACAAGGCATTAAGATGAACAAGGAATTGAAGAAAACAGCAGAGTGGTCTAATAATGTTTTTACATGACTGTACATATTCAATATGTAAAATAAAGAATTACCAATGATCACGTATGAGTTCTAAAAAATGTCCCTTGTCCTTGGAATTTCTCTCCATCAGATTATTCATTCTTAAAAGAGATGTCTCTGATGTATATATATATATATATATAATGTTTTCTTAGATAGGGAGGGAAAAATCAAAAAGAGAGCTTTATAGATTCATTAGTTCTCTGTTGTTGTCTCTTGTCTTCATTGAACTGAAGATGAAAATGTAAAGAAGCATTATAGTTACCTTCGGAATACACTGCGATCACCAGCTTGTGTCATGGCAACTAGTGTGTTGGTGACAGAAGTTCCAATGTTGGTGCCCATGATGATAGGAACAGCCACCTGCACCTTCAGCACTGCCAAGGAAAGTATGTTTTCCTAATCAGCCGTTTCCACCTCATCATCAACAACATAATGCTACACAATGTTGTTGTCAAGAACATCTCACTCACATCCAGACGAGACCATGCTGACCACTATAGAGGAGGACGTGGACGAGCTCTGCACCAGCAGAGTGACCAGAACCCCGATGACCAAACCTGCCAGTGGGTTGGACAGAACTGCATTGTCCTGGAAGATGTTCCCTGCTGTCTTCCCTGTAGGAAGACAAAATACATTGTTTTGTCTTTTCAAATCCCAGTTGTTGCAAAGGCCTAGTGGTCAAGGAAGCAGACTTGGGTCTACAAGGCTTCAGGTTCCTATCCACTTGTTGCCACTGAGATGCTCTGAGCATAGCGCCCACATCCAACCGTAATTCCCAAAGGGGTCGCCGTATGGTACAGTGTGATTTGGGTGGCGGCGGTGGAGACTACTGCCCCTGCAACCCGGTGACAGATTATAGGATGGAGACGACCTATAATTCTTCATCTTATAACAAGTCATTTTTTCCATATGTGACTTTGACCTCAGACAGACACAAAGCCAATCAGCAGCTATCAAACACATAATAAGTAAACATACTAGGGGTATATTTATATATTAGGGCAATTAAAAAAAAAGCTAGAGGGCAATCATTTATTTTATTCACAGCTGCCGACATTATTCATTAACAGCTGCAGATAACTTTATATATGCAGTGGGTTTTTTGGAACCAATAAAAGTGATTAGCAATTTGATTCTTATCAACTATGTTATTGGAGATTATATTGGGCGAGCTCCATATTATTCCCTCCTGAGGTTGTGTTTTGTACAATGATTAATGGGAAAATGGCTTTCTGCTTGGTTGCATATTCACACAGGTTGTGATCTGAAACTCTAGTGAGACTCACAGTGGCAAAAGAGGTGAGAAGAAGAAGAATGAGTTGTCACTGCTCACTGCAGTCCAGTAAAGACATGACACATTACAACCAGGTGAAGCCACAACAGTGTTGACACAGACCTTGACTTGATGTCGTCATCTAAATGTGAAGCTGATAGTTTACCTCCAACCAGCTGGAAGGCTGAACTGAGGATGTCCAGGGAGCAGATGAACATGTAGAGAAGACCCAGGAGGATGACAATCTTCCCTATAGACAGCAGGACCCTCAGCACCTTCCCCTTGGTGTCCAGAGCTGGAAACACACCAATTCACATTGGATGATTGGAGATAGATCATTTCAAAATACTTAAAAATAAATAAAATATTAATAAATGTCGGCAGTGGTGGCCTAGTGGTGAAGGAAGCGGGACTTTGGTCCGCAAGGTTCCTGGTTCAAATCCACCAGCTGCCAAATTGGCCCTGATGAGCATCGTTCTGATCCACATAACTTCATCTGGGTTCACCACCCATAGGAAGGCTTACTATATGGCAGTGGCGGGCCGTGCATTTTAACCGTGGGCCTTCAGTGACGTCATAATTTTGTGACATCAAATGAATATGTCTCATGTTAGAATCGGTGACACTAGGACTTGAGAATCACCCTTATTATAGGCTCACCAAGCAACACTTAATATCCAGAAAAACAAGATGATGTTGTCAGACTCCCGGGAGAGCTTATCCAATCACGGGACACGTTCGTGTTGCCTTCTATGTAGGGCCAGCTAGAAGGCCCTGACGTCACAATCTTGCGATTGGTCTGAGCGCTGTAAACTGAAGGGGCTGCTTCTATTCACCTAAAGTGGGCGGAGAAACACTTTAGAGAAATGTTGATTCTGAAGACTGTGGCAGATTTCATGGAAGCTGACAACACTAGCTAGCTAAAATATGATTGGATCAAACGTTTTCATCCAACTTTTTACATGTAAAAACTCACTTTATATTAATAAAAAATAATTGATAATACAATTTTATTAAAAAATATTCCTAAATAAATGTGTGTTTCTGAGTATGTTTAGGCCAGCAGAGTAGGCTTTGCTAGCCCTGACGGCCCACCACTGCTATATGGTGCAATGAGAATCGGGTGGTGCCAGCTGCCCGTGCGACCCGGCAACGGACAAGCAGATGAAGGTGAATTCATTAATCATTTTAAAAAAAACCCTTGACAGAAGGTGAGAAAATACCAAACAGCATAATCACAGTGCTTACGAAGGATAATCACCTGGGGTGGTTAACATTGGGACGATTAGCACTGACTCAGCAAACTATATTATATCATTTCTGTCTCCACAGTAACATTTATTACCGTTTATGACTACTCAAATAGAGTGTCAATGATTGATGATCATAAATGAGGCAATAAAGTTTACTGTTTCAACTGTTCAATGTTTAATTCTCCTAATTAATCGATTGGTACTTTGAAATTGATTTGTTACTGTACCTGGCACTGGGGTCAATGAGGCAACCAATGTAGGTGACAACAGCATGAGTATTATCGTACAAAGAAACCGTAACTCAAAACAGTAACTCTAATAAACAATACAGAGCAGAGTTGGGCAAATATTTTGAGTCTCGGGCCACAGTGGGTCAGGTCAGGAGCAGACAGACGAAGCATTTATGTAAACTAAGATTAATGACATGTAAAAGCTGAAATGCCAAAGTCCTTTTGGTCTTTTCTACACAATCTGTCGAGTAAATTAATGTGGAAAGGCCAAAGATAATTATAATATAAATTAATAGTAGAATTTGGACAGGTTTGGCTGGACAGAATAAAAAGCCCAATGGGCCACATCTGGCCCCCGGGCCTCAGTTTGCCCAGGTATAATTTAGATTTAAAAAATTAATAATTAATCACTTATGTCAGTGATTCTAGATCAGGACTTCACACTTTATGGACAAGTGTTTAATATGACCATATAAAGCTAAACAATGAAAGTGAATGTCAGTCAGTAGTGTATTGTATTGTTTACTCACTTCCCTGTCCAGGGACGACAGGGACAGAAAGAGGACATTTGTCTCTAAACTACAGTTGGACAAGCACATTAGGTACACTCACCTGACCATGGCACCCCAGTGTCCTTCAGCTCTGGCAGATCCCATGGGTCAGAGTCCTCTGGCTCCTCATCCACCAATGACAGAGTGGAATGTACCGGAATCACTTTGGATTCTGGGGCAAATGGAGAATTCAAGTCATGTTCCGTCTGCACTGATGTACATTTAATTCAAGGTTTGCTTTTGGGATCTGGAAATACCTTCGTAGTTTTCCATGTGCTTATTTTGAGGAGCCATTTTCTAAAGATAAAAGAGCAGAATGAAATTTTAACTTTTGCGCTGGATATAGGTGCCATTTTTTATGTAAATCTATCCGATTATCCATCGATTCTTTTGTCCTATCCTCGTCCATCGAACCAACTGCGTATCCCATTTAGAGTAACGTAGGAGAAAGAAACTTAAATATTCTAGTTATTTCATTGTAGCCTAACTCGCAGAGATTATAATTGATATATATTGTTGGTTGCGTAGTGTAGCTGTTGTGTACAAAACAGTGAGAGCAGAGAGTCCTGGGTTTGATTCCCAGAGGAACCACAAGCATGGTGCTTATCAGGGGATCCCTGTTAGAAGCAGCTGTTGAAACAACTGCCAACAACTGGATCAACAAGAACAACTGAAGAAGCTCCTTGGTTAAGAGGTGGAACACTTTCCAGAAATCTTAATGTCCAGTTGACTGTGAACCTTCGTCTGACTGAGAAAAGTACAACTTTTATTCATTCATCTTCATCCTCTGTTACTGGGTCTCAGGGGCTGCAGTTTCCATGACTGCCACCCAAATCACACAGCTCCATATAGTCAGCCTTAAGCTACATGGATTGGGACTGCTGGGTGCTATGCTCAGCTGGTGGATTAGAACCTGAAGGCTTGCAAACCCAAGTTCACCTCCTTAACTGTTAGGCCACTACTACGATCTTTTAAATGACTCTTGATTCTGTTATGGGTGTTATTTATTATGGAAAAGTTATTTAAAACTATCAATACAACTCTGTCTCATCTCTCTGGCCCTTTCCTACAATTCTCTTTCTCTCTCCCCTCCCTCACATTCTAATCTACAGTATTGATTTTGTCACATGGTAAAACCCCAACAGTCAAACTAGTCTAGTGAAAAATGTTTTCTCTATTTTACATTTCAACATATACGTCTGTTCTTGATATATTATAGATGTTGTTTTTAACCCATCTCCAGGATCAGAACAGTAGCCAAGAACCTATTTAACATCATTATTATCATTATTATTTAACCATAGCTCAATTTAACATCATAAAAGAAATAAAGAAATAAAAAAAAGAAAAAAAACCGTATTAAATTACAATTACGAGATTAAAATACTCAAAGGTTAAATAACAATGGAAATACTGACGCCTGTGTTTGTACTCACATGTGACAGCTGTTGTGAGTCCATGGTCCAAGTGCAGTGATCTCACCTGGGCTGAAAACTCAGAAATGCTGTCTGCTCTCAGATGGAAGTGGTCTTCACATCACCTGAAACTATTCCGTATCAGCGATAAGCCAAACACGCCTCTCTCGTAATCTCTCCTCTGAGTTGTGTTGCAATCTTACTCACCTTGTACCTGATAAGACGAGAATTGATGGCGTCTAATTCCACCTGCTCCTCTACACCTGCAGTTATCTGTCATGCAAAGGCTTCGGGTTTACAATGTCCAACGGGTTGGCTAGTGTTCATTATGTTAGGAAAACACAGGCGGCGAGGATGCCACCCCTCAGAGATAGAACACGTGTCGGTGATATGAGGGCTGGCCTACAGAGGTGGGTCAATCAGAGACCACCTGACTTCCTGTATATGAGTAGAGTTGAAATTTTGAACACAATGAGGTTTTGAGGACAGTCTATTGATTCCCTTAATAGAGCTGCTCATGGATCAATATCCAAAATTATCAACAGTCTATGTTCTGGCCTCCGAGAGACGTTTAGGGAGAAGAGTCAGACTAGGTCATGATGACGGGGAATCCCATGAAAATGTCACTCTATAGTCTAAAGCAAGGCTGTTTCTTCATTTTCTTCTCCTTTTGGCCTGTCTGTTTTTCAGTGGTGACCACAGAGAACCAGCATTTCCATCTCATTCTCTTCTCTGGATTTTCTACTCTGACTTGAACTAACTCTATGTCCACCCTCACTACATCTATAAATCTCCTCCTTGAAGAAAAAAATCTGAAAAAGTCCAGAATTCCATACTGTAATGCCATCTTCACATGTAACGTGATCGTGTGTAGTTTTTCATGAATACAATACATCTGTAACTGACTTTGAACGTCAACATAAAACAGTGTTGGAGGTGTAAGTCTAAAAAAAATGGAAAAAGGCTCAAATCTATCAGCGTCCTCTAACGACCATTTATAGCTACTACAACAATATGGTCTATTTATTCTTTGGTTCACAATAGACTATTATATAGGTTATTCCAGTCCGGTCAATGTATTTCATGACATGAATAGGTCACAAATGTTAATATGAATATAAATTCATGGACTTGAAACATTTTCATATATTCTAAGGCTTAACATTAAGCATATAAATAGTAAAAACTTCACTTTCCTCACCAATAATGCAAATGAATACAGCACTAAGTTATTATGTTCCAATAAACTAGTCATTTTTGTGAATTATATATCACAAAATTCTGATTCTGTTTGGTTTCCATCTATCTTTGCACTATTTTTTTAACAAGGATGAACCTTTTGATAAAAATAAAGCGGCACTGTACTTAATACCATTATAAATATCACCAGTGGAGGGCGTATGAGTAAAATATTGGATAAGGATGTAAAACGTATGTTTTTGTTCCCTTTCAAAATAAAAATGTTCAATAAAAAATCTACAAGTACTTAAAACATGTGCTCTATTTGGCGCTAAATACATTAGTGGGGGATAACCCTAAACATATAAAATATATATAAGTCCGTATTATCATATTACCTTAACTAACTTATATTTTACGTAAGAACTGCTAAGTGAGGGAACTGTCTCTACAAATGCCACTGACATTTACTTCCGGGTTATGTCAGTGTCGGTTGTGGCAATGACACTGAGCTGTAGTTCAAGTCCGCTACTTGTTTTACATTTTGCTTTCTCGCACCTACATAAACAACTGACATAAATACAGACACTGCAGCCATGGCCTCACACACGTCAACTTATCCAGACCAAGAGCAGCAGCAGCCGGAGACAGCCGGTGTAAAGGTAACACACGCAGCTAACAATGCTAAGTGTTGTATGCTGCTTCAGTTTGGATGAATTAATGATGGTGTTGAGGAAAAATCACTTGCTCTTTAACACTAATTGTGAAATTCCATAGAAGACGTTACACTTCTGTACATATGAGTATTTATATAAGTTTTGTTTTTAATGGATTTATGGTTAAGTAATCAATTAAAAAAGCGGATTTACATATATTTAAAAAAATGTAAATGAAATATAAAAGACATATACTATTTACCAATGTATAGAGTTTGCTTTCTTAATTTAAGAAATACTATTTTATACGAATTTGGGCAAACTAAGGCCCGGGGACCGGATGTGGTCTGCATGGCATTTCAGTCCTGCCCATCAAACTTGTCCAAATGGTACTATAAATTTATATCATATTATTCTTTGGACATTTACCTTTGGTGATGGATTTTACCTTAAGTCCCTCCTGTCAAAATAATAGGTCTCTGATTTTATAAGCATATATAAACATCTCTGTGTTTATACAGATACCAGCAGATTACGTCCCCACTCCAGAAGAAAAGGAGGTGTTTAATGAGTGCAACCACGAGAGTTTTTGGTACAGGTGTAAGTTCTTAACCTGCACATATGCTAAGGCAATACTGTTTTAAATAACCATGGTAGATTGTGTGTCAGTGTATTTTACGATCCTCTTCTTTCTTCTTTCAGCGGTGCCCATCTCTTTCATGACCATGGCTGCTACCCATGCTCTTGTCACCACAGGTAGAACCATGATATAGGATGATTTCTCTTTGTTTCAGAATGTAATTAAATAATATGAAGAATGTGTGTTCATTTGCAGGATCTTTGTCTCCATCCCCAAGATTTGGACCTCTACCAAAAGTAGCCTGTGAGTAATTTGGTTGAATTAACTTGAACATTAGAATAAAGTTCAATCCTTTTTTTCAGACGCAGCTAATAATTTTATGTAAAATATATTGCATTGTTTATTTCTTTGGTAATGGTCAAGAAGTTGCGATAACACTACTCATTCAAGTGTTTTATTATTATTATTCATTTATAATTCATTATTATTAACACGTGCTTGCTCATGTGTGACTTGGAATACTAAAATATCCATAGAGTCATGATGTCTGGACCCTATTGCCTATTTTTACTTTGTAAACTTTTAGCTTTTGTTCTCTGATACACATGTTTTAATTTTGTAAATAAAGTATGCCTGTCATTAACATTAATTAGTTTCTTGCCTTGACTTGCTGAGGAGAAGAAACACAGGACTGTGACTTGTGACTTATTTTTCTTTCCAGTTGCTGGAATCATTGGCTACTTTGCAGGGAAGATATCGTATATATCAACATGTCAGGAGAAATTCATGAAGTTGGAGAACTCCACGCTGGGAGAAGTTCTCAGGAATAGGACAGCTCAATAGTGAGTTTCACTTGTTCTTGAAAGAATTCATGCATTTTTATTCAGTTATTCTCTCAGCACTCTCTCATTTTTGTCCACAGTTCTCAAGGCCCCGCGTCAGAGCTTAGTCCTCCAGACAACCCGTCATTTGATCCTATGTTCCAGACAACAACTCCAAGTCAGAATCCCAGCTATTCCAGAAATTACGATCAGGGCTACAATCCAGACCCAATGACACAAGTGATCCAGGATGATAATATCAGCGATCAAGGTACCACAGAGCAATAGTTTATCAGTGTAGCAATGCAAAAAATTTATACTTATTCATTTTTTATGGTCTTTTTAATGGTTTTGTGCTAATGGTTCAACCTAAGCAATCCATTCTCTCTATTTCTCCAAATACATTATATTTATAATGTATTCTGATAATCAAATTCTTTGAATTTCATTGTTAATAACTGTTCCTATTTTTATACTCATTACTTCAGCCAGATCATACATGGAAGATGAGGCCCAGAGTAAGCCAATACTCTATGAGAATCTGAGGCTCAAAAACAGAGAAAACTATGAAGTCACACTTAACCACAAAGCTGACACTACAATCAAACCATTTCCCGTGAAAGACAGGCCAAAGAAAGAAGGTAAAGTGATTTGGTAAAAAATGTGTAACAAGCAAGTTGTCAACTCAATTTCATGTCCGTAATCAGTGTTTTGTTTCTTTGCAACAGTAAAGAAGAACATTTATGGAGACACATGGGAGGAATAATCCATATTTGAATGAATGTGATTAAAAAAAATATGCAGCTTAGTCAATGACATTGTATCCTGATGTATGTGACTGGGCCAATTAAACCAACCTGCTTCAGGAGATTGAATTATTTGTCTGTTGTTTGGCATTGAATATAATTTGATAACTTTTAACAACTTTTAAATGATTTGGGACATTATTTTGACATTAAAATGTGACTTTTTTTTCTTAGAATTCATGTTGTTCTACTGTGTTGCAAATACAGCGTTGCTCGATTGGTACACAATTTGTTTTGAATCATTTAATAATAATTTAAAACATTATTATGAGGGTGAGGTGCTCTGAGGTGAGCACTGTCCTGATCCACATAAGTTCCTGAGGGTCCGTGGTGGTACAGTGTGATTTGGGTGGCACTTGTGGAGACTGCTGCCCCGGAGATGAAAATTGATTAATGAATGATGATGATTATTATGACAAAAAAAAATCTCTTTAGTATTATCTTTAATTAATTGGTACACATTGCAGTCGTGTAAGACAAAACCACAGGGTTGAGAAACAACTCATGTCCTGTATTACAGTGATTATCAATTAGTGGATCCTGACCCAAAAGTGGGTTGCGAACAGCTGGTCAAAAACTCAAAATAATGTGAATTAGCTGTTGAGCATGTGCTTTATTTTTTTCGAAAATCTCTTATTTTGAAAGGCACACTCTGCTGAATAAAAATAATATGTTAGAAGGGATTTTTTAATTTTTTTTTTTGAAAATTAATTAGTTTGAATTCTATCACACAGGTCATGACTTAATGACCACAGGAAAATGTGGGTCCCAGTGTGAGATCAGTTTAGAACCACTGCTCTATTATACCATTAAGGAAATAAATTGGTAAAGTATGTTGCGGCTTCTTTTTAATGCCTTACAGTATCTTTTGTTGTTTTCCAACTCCAGAATCAGAGGCATATATCTACTCAAAGAAACATATTTGATAGATTTTGTTAGTTTATAATAATTTCTTTAATGCAGGAAAAGTACAAATGCATTACTTAAAGTAGACCCCCCTTCACAGTTAGTAAACCTAGAACTTTACATAACATAAATATCATAGGAGTTTGATGCCCTTCATTCCACCACAAAAAAAACAAAGAGCAATGTAATGGCAGCTGTAGCAGTATTATTATTTTCTAAGGGCTAAACCAGAGGCTTAGATATGTTATTGCACATGATTAAGGATGACCGTGATCATGACTATGACTATGACTATGACCGTGATCATGACTATGACCATGACTGTGACCATGACTGTGACCATGACTATGACCATGGTGGTTGTGATTGCAGCTGTGACGGTCATTATAGAAGTTTTCTGTTGACTTCTTTCCATGAGAATGGGGAAATGGTGCTGCACCAGGCCCAACACTGGCCTGATTAAGCCAGCCTTCATACATTAGGTTATTATCAGCTTGAATGCTGGACAGTGGAGCATACGCTTGCACTGGGTAGGACCCTGGTGTTGGATTGATGCGAGGCAACAGAGTTCTCCTCCTTTCCTCAGCAGAAGCAGGTACAAACAATTCACCGGTGATGTTTTTTAACACCCTGAAAGGCAGAATTCTCTCCAGAGATGCAGCCCTGTTCTCGGACATGTTCAGGAAGGAGAACCATCCCTTTCCGAACATCCATCCAACCAGTACAGCTATGATGTTACAGGGGAGAACAGAGTTTGGAATTAAGGCACTGGTGATGATGAGCAGCACCCAAGGGAGGGCCATGGTGGGAAAACTGACCCCACACAGGAAACCTTTGGTCATCTTCGTGTGCATGGTAGTCAGAGCCACACAGGCCAACGCCACAGGTAGGAAACCCTCGGTGTGGCAGTTGCTCTCTTGCATTAGATCCAGGAAGCTGTACAAAACTCCCGTGGTGGTGGAAAGCAGGAAGAAGACGAACAAAAACCGGACAGTCCCCACTCCCTTCTCCAAGCTCCCACTAAAAAGTGCAAAAACTGCGGCGTTCAACAGCATCTCCAGCAGTGTCTGATGGTAGAGTGGATAAATGAAAAGCTTGTGGATGTGTCCGTTTTGGAAGACAGAAGAACCGACGCTGAAGAAACCATCAGTCAAGTTAGACCACGTTTGGATGGCAAACAGAACACACGATAACAGATTTACTGTCAAAACTCCGCTGGTAAAAACCGGAACATAGTCCCTAACAAATCTAGAAAACATCTTAAAACTTTCCTTTCCTATTTATTCAAATATTGTATAGATTAAAAGGAAAATGCCCTTACGGTGATTGCTACACAGACACACGCCTCCGAAATTGGAAGCTACCCCTTAAAAATAAAATCAAAGCAACTTTCAAGGTACATTATACTCCCCCGTATTCGTTTTGAGACATGTAGTGGTATATATGAAACAATGCTGAAGTATATTTAGGAGGGGAACTGTTTATTCAATCCCACCATTTCATACATATATTTTGGTAACTGTAAATATTTGTATTATTTTGAAATTGCATAGTTCAACTTCCGGTTCAGTAATAACTTGTTTAGTAGGTTTTTACATTTTCTTACAAATTCTAAGCCGTAATCTGTGGTTTTCAAAAACGCATGACTGTATTCCGACTGTGACTATACAATATTACATAGAACGGTTGCAGGGGTGAACAATAAACATATTTTATTTCACCATAGTACCACCCTAAACGTATTGACAGTATATTAAAGAAATGTTACTTAATAAAAACAGTTTTCCAATTTTTAAAAACCCCAGATAATAAATTCAAAGCCTTCCTTGGTAGAATATTGTAAAATAAAAACTTATATACAGTCAATAGGAATAATATATCCAAAAGGGAAAGCTGATAAACCATATTTCTGCCGAATAATGAAACAAATATTTATGCAAATATTTCAATTAATTGCGAAAGTACAATACAAGTAAAGGCGAAAAGTGTGAATGTCGGTTTATTTTGTAGCTCAATCTAAAATTTATTAAATCGGAGTCAATCTTTTTACATCTCAACAAAACATGTGCTGCTGAATGATACTGACGTATACACGTCGGTCCCCCTTCCGGTGACGTTTGGTTACTGCGGCGGATGTTGATGTTTTGTTCGCAGGCAGCTGAACTGAAGCTGAACGATGTGAAGTAAATTGTCCTCGGAGCGGATTGATTATTTTTCCGATTTTCTTTAACCTCCGGTTCCCTCTGGACCGATTCCCCGGTTAATCTCGTCGTTGTCCGGCGACGTGTCTCTCCGGCGCGAGACCGAGCCGTGCGATGATGGAGGACTTTGATGAGATCTACGAGGAGGAGGAGGAGGAAGAAGAGGACGAGGACAGGGCCGCAGAGGAGCAACTCCTCAAGTACGCACCGGACCCGGTGGTTGTGCGAGGGTCCGGTCACGTCACTGTGTAAGCACCCGTTGTTTTGGACATGTTGCGGGTGTTAGAGCAAGTTGTTAGCGGCGGAAGTCGCTACATCGAAAGCTTTCCGGTCCTGTATGTGTTAGCTGATTGTTAGCCTCTTGCTGTGACCTACCGTAGACAGCTAATTACAGTTAGCTACGTTGGTAGCAGTCGGTGGTTGGCCTTACATATCTAAAACCAACCCTAAGCCAACACAGTATTTAATCTTACATTAATTCATCAAATTAATGTCAGGTCGAGACATTTTGTTCAGTGACTCTTTTCTGCTGTCACTTTACCCAAAACCCAATCCAGAAATAGGTTCGTTCTGTCTGCTTTTAACCCAGGCTTTGATGTTAATTGCCTTTTGGGCTTTAATGGTTGTTTTAACTTGTTTAAATATTTTTTAAAACTCAATTAAACCAGCATGTAGTAGAAAGGCTCTTTAAAGGTAGCGCAATTTATAGAAATGCAGTCAGCAGTAAAAAAAAAAAGACCGAGCTATTCGTGTACCTTAAATGTTGATTAACAGTTCCATTGATCAAGGCAACTTTCACCCCTTTTTAATTTATCATCACTGATGAAGTCTGATCAGTTTTTAACGATTTTGTATTGTTCCCCTTAGTAACAGGGCACCATGTTGTTTTCTCGTTCGATTTTTACCCCTGACATCAGCATTGCCTTGGTGTCAGGTAAGCGAACGCAGTGAAAAATGGTTAAAAAAAGACAATGTTGTCTTATCTCATGTAGTCAATGCAATATTTAGAACAATTTTAATAGATGATCAGTGTTTGATGCACTGAAATTATTTATTTCTCCAAAAAAAAAATACTTTTTTTTGAGTAAATTCTCAAAGCATACAGCAAGTGTTTTAGTACATCTCCTAAATATTGAAATGAACAATCCAATTTTAAGTCATGTGGATACACTCAAAAAATGTTGGTTCTTTTAGTTTACTTTCATTTATTTCCTAGTGATGTTCAGATCCTTTTTGTTTTGTGTAATTTTGCAGGTGGAAACAGATAATATATTGTTGTTGTTTCGGCAAACTTTAAAACATCAAACTCATTTGTCCTCTCTCCACAGGTTTGGGCTAAGTAACAAATTTGAGTCAGAATTTCCATCAGCACTTACGGGGAAGGTGAGTGAAATGAAAATTTCATTAAAATTAATTAGTTAGTTTCGTCATTTTTATTAATGGTATTTGCTCCTGAACCAATGACGTAACAATACAAAAAGAAAAAAATCTTAAAATGTTTAATATTTAGGTCAATAATGTAAATTGTACTATAATTAAACATGGTTTTTAAGAAATTTCTGGACTATGAAGAGATGACCTGTGGATATTTTTTTTTTACCCACGTATGCATGTAAGGGTTCATCCCAAGATGCTCTATGTCACATGCTCACTTTGTCTATCCTTAGGTTGCACCAGAGGAATTTAAAGCCAGTATCAACCGTGTAAACAGCTGCCTGAGGAAGACGCTACCAGTGAATGTGCGGTGGCTTCTGTGTGGCTGCCTCTGCTGCTGTTGCACATTGGGCTTCAGTTTGTGGCCTGTTGTTTGTCTCAGCAAAAGGGTAAGCAGATGTCTGTGCAGTACTGGCACTATACTAATACTGTACTAATGTACTCTAATAATAATCTGATAATCTGTAGACGAGAAGATCCATAGAAAAACTCTTGGATTGGGAAAACAGCAGACTATATCACAAAGTAAGTAGAACACAAACGGGGATTATTGATGTTTTAAAATGCAGTCTATGAAAAGTAGAGCTGGAAAATGATGGAGGTTTTGTTGCTCTGTATCAATCACGATTAATCATGATTAATTTTTGAATAACAAATTGTGATTATGGAACCTGTAAATGTTTCTGTTTCTGTAAATTGATGTAACGGAAAGGCAAACAACAGTCTGCACATGTGTGTTTAATATCTATATTTGTGACTATCCAAATGTTGGAATTGTAAATACAGAAATATTTTCGGAATAGCGGAGGATTTATGCCAGAGACTGTACAACGTATGTGCTGTGGTGTTCCGGGTGTGAAGATAAATTTAATAGAATGAAACGGCAACGTGCACTGTCATTTAATTTCAACCATACAAAAAGTGGCTGCAACTTAATCTGAATATAAGCTGCAGTTTTGTTACATTGAATATTTCTTAATTTTCCAAAGGATACTCGCGAGATAAAAATGAAGTTCTATTTATATGTCTATCTATGTAAAGTTCTCATCACTTTAAAAAAATACTTTTTGCTTTCAGTTGTGTTTGCATTGGAGACTGAGCAAGAGGAAGTGTGAATCCAACAACATGATGGAATATGTGAGTGTGTTGTTGAATGCACCCGTTGAAAATAATAATATTACTTCATAGAGAGTATGAGCCTTGACAAAGTATGGTTTTAGTCATGTTCAGTCATCAACAATTATAATTTTGTAAGGCTTGATTCTTTTTTGTTTACTATTGTTATGAATAAAACCTGAGATTAAATGCATGCAACAGTCATAACATGATTTAGTTTAACCTAACCTATAAAAGATATGTTCAACACAGTTGCCAATGTTTTTCTGACACAATGTTTTTTTTTTCTTTGTGTTGTTTTTTTTTTTTTGAGAAAACTAACTGCCACTGTAACAGCTGCTCTGTTCTGTCCTCTGTCATCTACAGGTGATCCTTATAGAGTTCCTACCTAAGGTTCCCATCTTCAGACCAGATTAATCTGACTACACCTGATGTTGAAACCACCACTGTTGCCCAGCTCTGTCACGGAAGCACAATGGCTGTGAAAACTATCCGCTAATCTATTACAATATTTTTGTTTACGGAGTAGCATCAAACCTTTCATGTTTGTCTTTTTTTTTTTTTTTTTTTTTTACTTTATATTCTTTTTTTTACTTTCACTTCCTCACGTTCTTTATTCATTCAATCGTTTACAAATTCAGCGTCCTGGTCTCAGCAGGTGTGGAGAGACTGAAGCCATCCATCCCAGTAGCAGCCTGTTGAGTGTGGAAAGAGACCCAGACATGGGCAGTGTTCCTGAATCAGGAGTTAGAGTTGGAGACTCCTGAGAGTAAAGGTCTTTCAGCAACAACTGGAAATGTTGTCTCTGAGCACATGGCACTGTCAGACCATGGAGAAACCAGTAGGTTCATATATTGCCTTCTGTCGCAGCGCCAACTCATCTGCAAAAAAAAAACAAAAAAAAAAACACCCCAGTGCTTTTGTAACAGCTGGTCTGTACTGAATCCTGACCAGAGACTGTGGAGGCAACGTAAAGTCTGAAAGAGTCTTCGTCTGAACAAACTCTATGGTGGACTGACTGTAGTCAGAGAGACATTTTGGGCCACTGGCCAAAACAAGTCATAAATATTGTTGTCGTCATCGTTATCACTGTCCTCTCACATCCTGGACATCCCTGCACTCGTCCTGACCCAGTGACAATCACTCACTCAGACTGGTCTTTATGTGACACAGTTTACCTGCAACGCTTGGTTTTTTCCTGTTTTGTTTAAAACACGGAAACAAACGAGTCAGGAGTCAGGCCCGCTGTTGGCAGTGGGAGCATCGTGTGGTTTGTTAATATTTTTTTTATTGTGGCTCCTCCCTTTGTTTACTATTTTGTTCATTTTCCTGCTGTTTTGAAAGAGTGGCAGCCCGTGGTTATCAGGTTCTACGATAGTATGTTTTCTTAAGACTCTGAAACGTAAGCAAAAAGACAAATCAGACGACAAAGAGATACGCCTACTGTGTCAAGCAGGGTTTCTTTTTGCTATAATTGACCGTAGTTAACCCTTGTCGTAATTTGAAAAGTGTGTGAATGTGATGTAGACCTCTGTTTAATCCCGCTGGATTTTGTTTTGGTTTTTTTTTTTATAAATGTACATTTTGGGTTTTTTTCTGTGGTCATGTGTCAATACTAAAGCACAAAATCACTTTGTCCTTAACACACCCACATGAATTTTGTTATCTGCATTCATTGCTTTTATTTCTAGGATACACTATGTTTTTTTTTTTGCTTCATGTTGAAATATAACACAATACATGGGGTGGCTGACCCTTTTATTATTTTACAGTTGACGACAGAACTTTATCACTCAGTGTTCTCCGACGTTCTTTTACATATACACATGGTTATCGTTCAAAGTCATCAGACACAGTCAGTTGGAAAATGGACATGAACATAGACGAGTTGGCTAAGCAGAGCTTTTACATTGATGCGCTAAAAAGGGCAAAATCAACTCTGCTTCAAGGTTCTATTTCATTTTTGTCAATATTTGAACATGCTCAAAATACTGTTCCAGGTTTAATGCAACATGAGCCACTTCCTTACAGACATCATGCTAATGGTATCTAAGTCACATGGGGGTAACATGTACTGTATAAACCCACTGTTTGATACTGGTGACCACATACCTCTGCTTTCTTCAGTCTCTTCAGTTTGTCTTTCTGACCCGTACCACTGCAGTCCATTAATATTCTGGTAAAGACATGTATCCCTGCTGTTTTGGTAACTCCCATATTCACCAGCAGCAGTTTCTTTTGCAAAATCAGTAAAAGATTTGGGGCATTTAGAGCAGGGGTTCCCGGGCTGCAGTGATTTTCCTAAATTGAAAACTAAATATAGTTATCTATATAAACTGGATATCGTATTCTCTACATTGAAATATATTTGTTATACTGTCTCGCTCAATACCTTTGGATTCTGACTTTAGCCCAGTGATTAGCACCTTGACATACAATTACATCCCCAGTTTTAATTACTATTATGGTTTTATGTTATTGCTCAGCATCTAACACTCCTTGGGGATCTACTAGACCATGCACTTTGTCTCGTGACTCCAGCAGAAGATAGTGCAGGTCTTTCTGTGAAGATTCTCATTCATCCAGCTCATGATATCCAAAATGTTTTAGTTTTAAGCAACTAGACATCTTTTTGGATTAGAAAGACATGTCATTCCTCAACTGAAGAATTCTGGTTTCTGGTACCAGAAACTGATGAAGTTCCTCATTTGAGGAATGAAACGTCTTTCAACTCCAAGAAGAAGTCCACTTGCTTTAAACTAAACCATTTTTGGATCGAGCAGGTCCCTGAACAACACATGGGTTACTGTACGTGTCAAAGGTGTTCATCTTCTTGTACTGATTCCAGTTTTACTGTATTGAAATATGTTTGGTTAAAAACGCGCAGCCATGTCAGGTCAGAATCCAGTTTTATGTCGCATCATACTTGCAAAATTAGTTTTAGATTCTAGAATCTTCTGTTCTACCAACAAGAAGGCTGTTTATTTTTCAACAATAACGAAAAGTAGGTAAAATTTGATCTGAGCAAAAACCTCCCTTGGTACGTTTACTGAAAGTGAAGTAAAATTTACTAAATGTAAATGTAAGTTTTCAATCTTGCTTCATCAGAGGTCTGACTTACTAAATTATTAAACAGTAAAAGGAATAGCACCATTGTGACACACATAACTTCTACTGGGCTCACCACCAACACCGAGACTCGCAGTGCGGTGTGATTTGGGTGGCAGTGGTGGAGACTGCTGCACTTTGACCCAGCAACAGATAAGACAATGAAGATGAATGAATGAACTATGAAAAAAATCTCAAAATACAGTAAGATTTATTTAAGGTTCAATGAAAAAGTAGTGAGTACTGAAAGCAAATGAAGATCTGTGGGCTGATTTTCAACAGCTGTGAAATCCAGAAGGTGCAGTTGATGTTTTTTTTTTCAGTTTTAATCACAAACTGCTGTAAAGAACACTAACATCCAAGTGATACCAGGCTGATGTCACAGCTGTATAACCAAGGCAGCGGCTTGATTTCTAGTCAAAGCTTTCAGGGGAGGGGCTAAAAACATCACTTTGGGCTGTAATTTATGAAAATCAAATGCCTCTGAAAAAACTAGGACTGGGCTGTTGGCTGATGCTCTTGATCATCTCAGTTCTTAAGGATACTGACTGATACTGATATCATGTTGTGCTGGTGGTATGGGTCACACTCAAGGTTTTCTTTTTATCACCAATATGTAATGTTAGACACATGTTAAAAACTGTCTACTCTTGTTTTGAGGTTTTTGTTTTTGTTTTTTGCTTAATATGAACCTTGCCTTAACACAGGTCAAAGTAAACATGTATGTTCCCAAAAAACATGACTTATATATTACCCCGGGGAGCTACATTTAACGTCACAAAAGGCCACGTCTCTGCTCATGAACTACTTTGTTTTAATCAGGTCTCACATGTGGGTTAAAGCAGGGCTATATGCAAGTGTCAGCTTCAAGTGTGTGTGAGTGAGTGTGTATTCAAATCCAAATTTTTCTTTCTTTGTCTGACTGTGATCGAACCTTGCACAGATGATGACTTGTTTTTTATAATCTCTGTGTGTTTGTATGAGAGAAGTGTGTACATATGACTCATATTAAGAAAGTGTGTGTACAGTAATAAACAGTGATGATCATGGCAGTGACGCTATAGTGGAACTTACTGTGTCAATCAAAGAAAACACATTTACTTGTCTGGAACTCCAGGGTTTACCTGCTGGGCGAGATCAAATCCTGGTTAGAGCGGTTGGCTTCCACCCACAGAAAATAATTTTGATGGCGGTTATAGACACTGCTGCACCTGTGACCTGGTAATGTAGGAGTGGAGGAAGATTGGTAAGTCAATGATAAAATCAGGACAGCAGCGGTGGCTAAGAAAGCAGGCTTAGATCTGGAGGCTTTAGGTTTGAATCCACCAGGTGCCCTGACTCCTAGTGAGCTCACCACCCACAGGAAGGCTCAGTGTTGGGCAGTGTGATTTGAGTGGCAGTTGTGGAGATTGCTGGCCCTAAGCAGATGTTGATGAATGAATATATAAACATTATTTAAAAAAAATGATTGCCTCAGCAAGGGCCTACTTACAACCTACTGAAAACAAATGGGTCTCGAGCCACCAGTTGAAAATCACTGGTTTAGAAAATATGTAAAAAACTCACTCTTTCGAAGGCTCATGTTTTCATTTGAAATTTTCATTTTTTTTCTTAACAGCTTGTAATAATGACGATTACTAAGGCTGCCTCGAAAGCAGAGAACAGAGAGTCCTGGGTTTGATTCCCAGAGGAACCACAACTTCAGCTGGCAGTGGTGGTCTAATGTTTAGTCGTCTGGGCCTCTGACACTGCTCTGAGCATAGTACCGTCACAACCCAATTAGTTTGGGTTTTGGGTGGCAGTGTTGAAGACTGTGGCCCATGGGACCAAGCAACGGATAAGAAATTAAAGATGAATTAATATTTTTCTGGGATTTTGGCGCCGGACATTATTGTTTATGTATTTTTAACAACTGGAACAATTAGTTCGGAGGGAGGAGTTGTGTAATGATCACGTAGGTATCTGCAATGTATGATGACAGTAAAATGGAAATGTTGCAAGTGTTACAAGTAGCACAATGTCGACACAGTTTCCACTTTTTTCCACTTTGTTGCAACAAATTCAACACACGTTCTTTGAGCTGTGGTTTATATGACTTCAACTTTCACAAGACATTTCACAGTAAAGAACAGAGGTGCATTTTTATCTATTTTTTTTTCATCACAATTTTTTTTAGAAAACAAGTGCCATTACTTTATCACGCTTTACGTCGTGGGTGTAACACTAGAAACGATGTTGAAAGGTGTGCATTAGGACATCAAGGTGGGGACATCACTGCGAGGGGTAAGCTCAAGCTGAAACAGAACTTTGACCTACGGAGACAACAAGGAGTAACAAACTCATGAAGATGCAGAACTATGTAAACCAGCAAGCAAATGAACAAAAATGCAAGGATACAAAACTAACAGGTATATGTGCCATTATTATAAATAAATGTTTTATTTGTCTATATCTTGTTACAAATGTGGATTTTTTTTTTTTAAGAGAAAAGACTGATCCACGTGATTGCCCTCAGCTTTGGGCTGTTGTGTGTGGCACAAGCCATACTCAATATTTCTTTACGGCTCACGTGTGAGTATTGTTCCTTTTGCATTTTTTGCACCATAACAACCACCTGATTAGAATGTGTTATAATATAAAAATAATATAATTTTCTCATTGTCAGATTCCTCCACCCAGACTGGAATTTCTATTGGTGAAAACGCAACTGCTTATGGGAAGAAAGATCAGAAGACGGATACATGTACTGACAGTAAAATGTCTGGTCATTGTAATGGCTTGGTGGAATGCGTCAACAAACTTGTAAAGGACAAGAACCGGCTTCAGGACCAAGTCAGTAGACTCAACAATGAAATACGTCAATTGAGGGCAGAGAAAGATTGTCTGCAGATGCCAAATGAGCAAAAAGGAATAGGTGAGAGAGCTGCAAAGCACATTTATCCAAAACATGAAATTCCATCCAATCGGTTTATTTGATTAACTATGTGATATTGGTAAGATCCAGTTAGTTTTTTCCCCCCTATAATGAAAATCTAATAACCTAATTTACTGGAATCACACATATGGTTTTAATAATAATAATTATGTTATTATTATTATTGTTGTTGTTGTTGTTAATAATAATAATAATAATAATAATAACAATAATTTGTTTTTTATTTATTATTATTTTTAATTATTATTTTTGAATAATCATGTCTGGCAAATGTATTGTATCTAGGTAAGTCCAATAATATTGTCCGGTCAATATTTGCATAATTACGAGATATTGGTAAGATCAATTTTTTCCTCCAATAATACAAAATTTAATAACACAATCTCTGGTTTTTGCCAAACATATTTACAGGCCTCAGTTTTGGGGGCAAACAGTGGGGCATATCGGTATCAGTCAATATATGTATCGGGAAATTAAGTGTTTGGAAAACATCGGCAAAATCGTGTGTTGGCTAAAAGTTAGTATCGAACATCCCTAAATGCAATGTATTGCCCGGAGAACATACTTGTTATTGTTTTTCTCAAAGAATAGGGCGTTCAAATGCATACACAGCACCATCTGCAGGAGAGGAGGATGAACTACATCCTCTCCATTTGAAACAATAAATAATTACAAATAAAACATAATTAAGTCGGCAGTGGTGGCCTAGTGGTTAAGGAAGCGGACTTGGGTCCGCAACGCTTCAGGTTTGAATACATTAGCTGCCAGGTTGCCACTGAGGTGCTCTGTTCATAGCACACAGTATGGCTCACCACCCACAGGAAGGCTGACACTACGCTGTGTGACTTGGGTGACTTCTTCCCCCCCTGTAACCCGGCAACAGATAAGAGGATGAACTAATAGATAAATATTTAATGAGTTATTAATACATATATGAAGGCTGGAGACAGTTTTTTAAATGAAGACAGTACTTCAGGGATGATCGTGATCAGACAAAGACGTACCTGTCAATGTTGTTCAGGTAGGGTGTCTTTTCCCTTTTAGATAAGCCAGGATATTATCAGGATAAATCAGACACTACACTTTTCTTCATCATTTAGACCCACGTTCAACTCGGCTGTGTCCCATTGGTTGGATACTGATGAACGTGAGATGCTATTTTCTCTCCACTTTCAAGAAGACATGGGAGGAAAGCAGGAAGTTTTGTCAGAGCAGTGGAGGAGACCTGGTGGTGATCAACAGTAAACATGAGCTGGTACTGTGTTTTTCTGCTCACCGAAAAGTAGATCTTGTGCGTGGGAGTTTGGGTGTGTTATGATGTCTAAGCAACAATTCTCCTTGCAGGAGTCTCTGAATCATTTAGAGAGAAATTCTTCCATCGTGTTCTGGACTGGTCTGCGTGGCATGGATGGTACCTTCAGATGGGTTGATGGATCTGAGCTGAATCATGAGTAAGAACTTTGAACGTTGAAAACAGATGTTGGGAATGATTTTGAAAGCATGTCAATGAGCATTGATTACTGAAATGAATCAAGACACAAAGAAAGACAAGACAGACAAAAGTATTACATCTGTTATAACCACTATCCTCATATTGGATTTAGAGTTTGGGAACAACCCCGACCCGATCGTGGAGGACGGAACAACAGAGAAAGCTGCGTACAGCTGACTATTATGGACTCAGAGCAGTCCAGCCTGAATGATGTCACTTGTGGAGTTTCTCTGCAGTTTCTGTGTGAGAAAAATAAATGTTGAAGTTTAAAGCATAGTTCATTAAATATATTGGTTGGGGACAGATTTTTTTCTTTTCAAATACTTTGGCAGCAATAACCTCATAAATAACCTTTTTGTCTATTTTCAAACGGTTACAGGCCTTTCTTGGGGCACTAAAATATTTAAAAAATAATATCTCTATATTGTTTTATCTTCAGAGCCGTTATCCACAACTGCCTCTACTACTTCACAATAAAATGTGTGTCATGGCTGTCTTAAATGTGAGGAGATGATTTCTAGAATTCTATGTTTCTGCTTTATGTGTTTCTTTCTTTTTATCCAGAAACACCAAAGTGTCAGGAACAATCAGATTTTATTCCTGAGACAAGGCTTTCAACTGGACGTCCAATTAATTTCACCCCATTGTAAAATGCTACGTGAAGTAATGGCAAATAATTACATTTCCATTGTGCTTGCAAACGCGCCATACGTCGTTGACGAGCAAAGAATCCCCAGTGCAAAAGTAGAAAAAAGAAAAAACGCTGGAGATGCCGGGGATTGAACCCGGGGCCTCATACATGCAAAGCATGCGCTCTACCACTGAGCTACATCCCCTGACGTCACCATGAGTGATATAATTAATATAGACTACTTCAAGAGTCAGTCATTTTTTCGTTTGGGAACAAAGCTATGGAACTGGCTCGGTTTTCAGAAGAAATTGTCGATATTTGCAGAGGTTTCTCCTCGATAACACGATAGCATTAGCTTGGGGCTGACTCCATATGGACAGACAGACAGACAGACAGGCAGACAGACAGACAGATAGATAGATAGATAGATAGAGGATGGTAATGAACGTTAATGTTAGAAATATCAGTCAATAATTGTTGTTACGTTTGTTGTTGTTGAATAATTGCAATCTCAACTATTATTGGTATTATAAGTTTTCACTATACCAAAATTATTAGTTTTCACTATAAATATACATAGATATGTATAATTTATTTTTGTCACCAATGTTCTGTTTTATTCCTGGTTCAGTTTTGCTTTGGTCACATTTACCTTTTTTCATTTGAAACACGGTTGACGATAGTCAGGTAAATACAAAGGGAACAAACACATGCCCCAATACTATTGCATTTTGTCTTCCTGTTTTTGTTGCTCTTCTCCTTTTGGTCACATTGTTCACTCCTGGGCCTGACATTAAAAAGAGAAACATTTTTTTGCCTAATAATTGAAATAGTGAAAATAATTTACTATCAGGAAAAGGTATGTCACAGGGTGTACACAAAGAGCCAGGCATCATCAAAAAAGTTCGCTTTGCTCAGCAGGACAAGGACGGAATCATGGATATTTATGTGAGTACTGAAAGCCTGAGAGTTTATGATAATCCATGGGTGGAGAACATGTCAACACATTTACCTACAACTACAGAAGCACACCAAACATGTAAGTACATTCATTATATTGAATAAAGTTAAAAAAATACATAAAATTGGGATGTTGATCAAAACGATTTGTATTGTTTAAGTGTCTTTCCAGAATCGGACGTACAACAAAACATTGACGGTGTGTCTAGTGATTGTTTGTCTTTTTCTCCTTGGTGGAATAATTGGCATCGGGATTCAGAGTGGGTTTCTTACATTAGTTCCTCATTTGGAAAACAAGTGTTTGCCACACAAAGCTAACTCTAGTGTACAGTTAATACAAAGGTATTAAATATTGGACTGTAAAGTGATGATTATTTATTTTTAATAAACAGTGAATAAAGACAAAACCAAATGGGATGCAGAAAGAGAAGACATCAATAAAAAAGAAAACCAACTGCAAACCATTATTTCTGACCTCAGAAATGACATAAATGTATTGTGGCGCAAATTTTGTGGTAAGTACCTCCTATTGTTATAATTTTTGTCTACTGGTAGTATGTAATTCCATTTAATAATTTGATGTAAATAAAGATTAATATGTTGTCACTGTAATTTTTTATTTTAATTTTAAAAACACAGGATACAAGTGTTTGATATGTAGATTTTCTTATTCAAATTGTATTGATTTTTTATTAACTCTATCTTAACACAGGACCACAGCCTAAGAGATGCAAAGATCTACACCTCAGCGTCCATCCTGATGGAAATAAGGAAAAATGGGTTAAATAGATTACCACCAACTTTTGACATTTGTATTGCATTTTTTTATAATGTTGTATTTGTATCATTTTGTCCTGGCAACGTATTTATGTACCTTAGCTATACCCTTGACTACAAGTTATTTAGATTTGTGATTTATAACAAAACAATTAACTCATTTTAATGTCAAATGCTATTTCTTCTTATACATAAAGCATCATTATACATAATTTTTTATGTATAGTGATGTTTATGTATATAAATGTATTAATAACAATGAGTGTAACATGATTTTTAAAAATGTAGGTCACTGTTCTCTTTCTTGTATCATTTTCAAATCTTCGTTTATTTAATACAAAATAATATGAAATTAGATATCGAATTCACTGCTCTTTTACGTAAAAAGTTCTGTCCGTAAATTTATTCTATTCTACTCTAATTTTAACGGACGTTGTACTCTGCATCAACACTGTACCATAGTACAGCTGCGTGGCGCGCAATGATATCCATTTGTTATTCGTCTCGCCTACGTCACGTCCGTCCATCTCTCAGACATCCTCGGCCTGCCGGCATTTTCTTTTTAATTTTTCCGTGACGAGCACAGCCTCGGTATTTTACTTGAAAATATCTTTCTCCCTAAGTGAAATATTCCTTCTATTTTACCCTTCGTCCCTCTGCAGTCTGCTTCACAATGCCTGGTTTTTCCGACAGAGACCGTGGCAGAGATAGAGGGTAAGTCAAGTGTACGATCTGACGGTTAGCCGGTATTCGCATCTTTACCCGTATTGGCTATGGGCCGTGGCGCTGCTGTCATGTATGCAGTTACATCGGTGTCGTCCAGTGACTTGTCATAGGTTGTCAATAGGCTGCATTGTTTTAAGTAAACAAATGTGTTTTTTTTGTCGGTACGTGGTTAGTTGTCCCGCTAAATATGATGTAAACCTTTGTGACAAGAGTTAAAATGGCAGCTAACGGCGCTTGTTGTTTGGTCGACTTGCGGGTTAAGGTCCAGCTTGCTGTGACGCGGTAGTGTTTCTGACTTTATCGGCCTGTTCTTTCATAAACAGTGTTATTTGTCACTTATATGACGTCGACAACAATAACAAGTTACAATAGTATCGATGTATTCTTTAGGGACAAATTTAACAATGCTAGCCTTATTATTAAAAAAGGCAGTTAAGTAAAAAATGCAAAAACACATAGGCAAACAATACGGAGCCTCTCCCCTGCTGTTGGTGCTATATGTTTGGGTAGCTTACAACAGTAGTGTCAAACTCAGTGTCACAGTGGGCCAAGATTTAAACACAAACATGGTTTCCCCACTCACCAGACATTTTATTTTCTTAATTTTTAATTTTTTTAAAGAAATTTTAAGAAATGTTTTAAGAATTATTTACTTAACATTGAAGTTGGCACAGCCATGGCTTAATACTATCAACACACATACAATTAAAATAGAAATGAAATCTAGAAATGTATTTATTGTCTTTTAAGATTTTCTTTTAATTGAAATCTTTTTTTACAGATCTACAACAAAAACACGCTGTATTTATTATAACAAAGAGCATACTTCACTGATACTACAAATTCTGCCAGTATATAAGGGCTACAAAAAGGGGGGCCCACTGTAGCACACATTTGATATGATCTCGCGGTCAAAATATTATCAGACAGCAGGCCAAATTTGGCCCCTGGGCCTGAGTTTGTGGCCTAGAATGACAGATTTGTTTAAATGTATTGTAAATAAAAGTTTAAAAAATGTTAATGTTATTCAGAGAGGTTTAGATATTATTTGTGTTGTTTTGACAATTACCTTTGCCATACTAGAGAAACTAGTTTTCCAAAATGACATTGTCTAAGAATGCAAATACACTTAAAACTAATGATCAGTTGCATATTCGTACACATGTGACGTATGCAAACCCATATCTGATGTACATCCCGCAGTGAGATCATGAATCAGTGTAGTTATTCATTAAGATGTGATCCATCTATATGCATTTCCAGAAACAGAACACATTATAATGAACTGACATGACATTCATAGTTCTTGTTTATTTTTCTCTTGAAACCCAAGGTACGGGGGTGGACCTCCAAGATTCAGTGGTGGTGGTGGAGGCAACAGAGGTGGGCCTCCTCAAGGAAAGTTTGGTAACCCAGGTGAAAGGCTGCGAAAGAAGCACTGGAATCTTGATGAGCTGCCAAAATTCCAAAAGAACTTCTATCAGGAGCACCCAGATGTCACAAACAGATCCATTGTAATTTTTTTTCACATACTTTTTCCTCTTAGACGGTTTAGACTTTATTACTAAACTGCAGACATTGTGGATAGCTAAATATGTGAAAAACTTGACAGATATGCACACTTTTAATAACACTTGTATTTTCTGAATCTAGCAAGAGGTTGAACAGTACCGCCGAAGTAAAGAAGTCACCGTCAAGGGCAGAGATTGTCCTAAACCAATGATCAAATTCCATGAAGCTGCCTTTCCCAGTGAGTTAATTTAACAATCCAAAAACACAATTTGTAGGATTTCTTGCACATATAATTCAATTTTTTTGCTATATTGCTTTGCTTTGCCTGTGTTTGCCTCACTTTTTCACTATTTGCTATCTCTTTTTTTAGGTTATGTCATGGATGTTATCCTTAAACAAAACTGGTCTGAACCCACCCCTATACAGTCGCAGGGGTGGCCAGTTGCGCTTAGTGGCAAAGACATGGTCGGTATTGCTCAAACTGGGTCTGGAAAAACACTCGCAGTAAGTGATATCATTTTCTGTCTGTTCATTAACATCTTTTGTGAATACTGATAATTTCAGAGTGCATGTTGCCTTGCAGTTTTGTCATTGTCCTTATCTGTCAATCTGATCATGGTTTTATTGTGCAAGTAACTCGGGATTGTTGTTCAGGATGAGACACTATATTTGTGCTACTTTCTCTTCAGTATCTCCTGCCTGCAATTGTGCATATCCAGCATCAGCCATTCTTGGAGCATGGTGATGGACCAATCGTAAGTACAACATATGGTGTTTGCACTAGCACTGAATGAAAAAGACACAATGCAATTCTTATTTTTCACAATTGAAATTGTTCAAAGTATGTTTTTTCTTCTTCTTTACCTTTTTCCAGTGCTTAGTGCTGGCACCTACCCGTGAGCTGGCACAGCAGGTGCAGCAAGTAGCAGCAGAGTATGGAAGAGCCTCTCGCCTTAAAAGCACCTGCATCTATGGTGGTGCACCCAAAGGACCCCAAATCAGGGACCTGGAGAGAGGTATGCTCAATTTGACATTGAATTTATTTTTTTGTACATATTATTTCACTGTTTTTCAACACATTTAATATATTTGCCTTAAAGTCTTTTGAAATCGACACAAATCAGGGAATGTTACTGTTTGTCATTAAAGGTGTAGAGATATGTATTGCTACCCCTGGTCGTCTCATTGACTTCCTGGAGTGTGGAAAGACAAATCTACGTCGCTGCACTTATCTGGTTCTGGATGAAGCTGACCGCATGTTGGACATGGGTTTTGAGCCACAAATTCGCAAAATAGTTGAACAGATCAGGGTGAGTAATGTCCTTGCTTAGTTTTCCATGAGTAAAATTGAAAGGGTCGGGAAAGATTTTATGATCAACTACTGCCTGAAATTCATAAAATGTCAAAACTATATTCCTACCTTCTTTTGGATTGAACAGCCTGACCGGCAGACCCTGATGTGGAGCGCAACCTGGCCTAAGGAGGTTCGCCAACTGGCTGAGGACTTCCTGAAAGACTATGTCCAGATTAACATTGGAGCGCTGTCCCTCAGCGCTAATCATAACATCTTACAAATTGTTGACGTTTGTAATGACATGGAAAAGGAGGACAAGTCAGTTATTGATTATTTTGTATTAACTTCTTAACAGCTTTATTAAGAAAAGTCTCTTTTTCTAACCTGTTGTTGTGGCATTCGTTTTAGACTCATTCGTTTGTTGGAGGAAATAATGAGTGAAAAGGAAAACAAGACCATTATTTTCGTGGAGACCAAAAGACGTTGTGATGAACTCACCAGGAGGATGAGACGAGATGGGTGAGGAGTTTTACTTATACGGTGTATTAACCTTGTCTAGATTAATATACCCAGATAAGTCCAAATGTAACTCAAACTCATTTATTTAATATTGCCACAGGTGGCCAGCAATGGGAATTCATGGAGATAAGAGCCAACAGGAGAGGGACTGGGTCCTGAATGGT
This sequence comes from Paraplagusia blochii, assembly GCA_016785265.1. Lineage (NCBI taxonomy): Eukaryota > Metazoa > Chordata > Actinopteri > Pleuronectiformes > Cynoglossidae > Paraplagusia > Paraplagusia blochii. The sequence goes on from JAFBJS010057759.1 coordinate 102,669, forward strand.
GAGAATACCATCATTTAAAATGTATATACTGTATATATAATTGCCATCTTGAAGTGTGTTTTTTTTTATTATAAATGACTGATTTTCCCTACAGAGTTTAGGTACGGCAAAGCTCCAATCCTGATTGCTACAGATGTGGCTTCCCGTGGTTTAGGTGAGTATGCATCTGAGTAGAACCACTGTTCTATCAGTGTTTTGCCTATTTTTTAAAGAAAGTGCTTTTGCTTTCTTTAACTTTTCTATGCATTTTCTGAGTTTTCCTCACCTTAAGGTGGAGTCTTTGTGGCAGGCGCTAGGCATGATAGTCCCAGGCCTCGAGAGGGAGAAGGATGACATATTGGAAGTGCTCAACTGGCTTGCCACCCAGTGGGCATAGAGAGGTGAAAGCTCTGTGTGCCAGTGATCTTCAAAAGGCTGTGTGGCTAAGCCTACGACTTTGAAATGCTGTTGAAATACACACCTGTTCTCTGTCCATGGATTCCACTCAACAAATGCCATCCAGCTGTTTCCAACTCAAACTTTAAGAAAATGTTGATTGTGTGACTTCTGCTTTGCATGTTGTTGTTTTAGAGATCAATGTATTGCAAGTCACTTGTTTGAGATTTGGAACAATTGTTATTGACCTCCTAGCTCATATCACATAGCATGGGAGCCTGTGAGCCCATTGAAACCTTCCATGGTTTTCTCTTTATATCAAAGTGCTGGATTTCCTGAAATGACGAGAGCAGTTTGAAAGATTTGTCCTTGAAAAATTGATGAGACCTGGCACATGTGCGTAGGGGGTTGTGGTAGCACCTAGTGGGAGAAGAGTGAGACAGCTCAAATCAAAGTTCCTCCCTCGCCTGCGTTTTATAGTCATGTCGAGACCTGCCAATGATAGACATTTTCTCAAGTGAACATTGGCTTCTTGGAAGATCTTGCCTTGATGAGACTGAAGAGGGTTCTGGGTTTGGAGCTTGTGGGGTCCTATGTTAACTTAGTAAAAGGTTTTTTTGTTTTGTTTTGTTTTTTCCTTAAAGGGGCCCCTGCTCAAATTAGAACTTAGTCTATTCTGTCTTGGCAAGACATGCAGTGTGGCCTTTTATTATCACGCTTGTTTTAAAAGTTTACTGGGAAATGGACTTGCAAAAAGCTAGCCTCCCATTGGTCCAATATTGGCTTATGAGGACGTACCAGTGCGTTATGAGGCCCAACTGCAGAGAAGCTCCTGGATGTCACTTGACAATTTGTGAGGGATTTCGCTGCATTGGGAAAGGACTAGTGAATGCATACTCCTAATGGTAAGATTTAAATTGATGTTTTTCCTTTTTTTTTTTTCTTATTTTTCTTTTTTTTTTCTCCCTTGGTAATAATAGGGAGAGTGAATGTCTTTTGGGATTTTTTTAATATGCTAAGCAAGTGGAGTGTGCTTCGTTTCTCTCTTTCCCACAGTAGTATTCCCAAGGGATAAATGTGTACGCAGTAAATTGTATTAACGTGTTTTTCCCTCCACAGTCTAATGATCATCCCTGTAATGATCATGGCCTTTAAAGTTGCTAACTTGTCCCTTTGATCTGGCTGTTGTGGTGTGCAAACTCCTGTGTGGCCTCCATGTTTTGTTTTGCCACACTGCAACACTTTCACAGATGTGGAGGATGTGAAATTTGTCATCAATTATGACTACCCTAACTCCTCCGAGGATTATATCCACCGCATTGGACGCACAGCCCGAAGCCAAAAAACAGGCACAGCATACACCTTCTTCACCCCCAACAACATGAAACAAGCCAGCGACCTGATCTCTGTACTCCGTGAGGCCAACCAGGCCATAAACCCTAAACTGATCCAGATGGCAGAGGACAGAGGAGGTAAATTATGATATATTCACTCATATTATACCTTTGATTAATAGTATAAAACAGGAGATTCTTGGGTTAAGGAACTCCAAACTGGGCTTTGCAGGCATCCCCTCCTATACTGTGAACAAATATGTCTTGTTTTCAACTGGTCCTGTAACCACAGTATTATTTAATATTAAATAATAGACCATCTAAATTAGACCTGCGGACAGTTTTGGCCCCCAGTTTTGTCATTTTTATTGTCTCGCTAAATCTTATCCAAATTATGCCATTGTATGGTGTCATTATATTTCTGCCTTTTCAAGACAATGCCAACATTTACCCTTTATTCATGACTTTTGAGTACTATCAATCTTTTAAAACATGCTCAATATATCTTTACACAAAGTATCATAAGGTCCCTCCACGGTATTTCATTTATCATTGACCTACCCAAGCCGCCCCTCTTCAAAATTTTTATGATGTTTTTTAAGTACACTTTTGTTCCATCTTTTCCAGGTCGTGGAAGGGGGGGAAGAGGTGGCTACAGGGACGACCGGCGTGATAGGTATTCTGGGAGTGGGAGGAGCAACTTTGGGGGTAATTACAGGGACAGGGATGGAGATAGAGGATTTGGGAGTGGGCCAAAGGCTGCCTTTGGTGGCAACAAGGCTCAAAATGGTGGCAGCTACAGAGGCGACAATGGTAACTCTAGTGGCAACTATGGCAACAATTTCGGCAACAGCAATGGACAGGGTAATTTTGGTGGTCCAGTCAACCAGGTGGGTCCTTTTGGTAATCAGAATTTTCAGGGCCCCCCTCAGTTTGGCATGCAGCGATCCGGTCAGAATGGCATGGGCCATCCACCATTTCCGTTCAACTCTCAGCCACCCCCTCCACCGCAGGCCCAACAGCCTCCACCCCCACCACCAATGGTGCCCTTCCCCATGCCACCACCCTTCCCACAGTAGTTAAAATATACGCATAATAGGTGGGGAAACAACATGATATTTGTTTTGTCTTGAAATATTGCAGTTATGGATATATGATTCTACTTTGAACAGTTTAACTTTGTTTTGCTTACAGCAGGGTTGTAGTTGTTAAGTCAGCCCAGAGCAGTGAATGGAGACACACTTGTATCCCAATACCGCTATGATGGCTGCACATTTCCGTAAATGTTGTTTTGTAACATTCCTCTATAACTTATTTTTACTAGGTAATGCTGTGTTACAGTTTCTGTTATGTTTCAAGTGGTGTTAATGGAGAACATATAAAAGCAGGGGTGCGTGTAGCACCTTTTGAATAAAAGTTGTAAAATGTAAATATTGTGTTGTGTGAATCTGTGTCAGGGAACTCCTGAATGTATTCCTTAAGAAATGGGTTAACTACAACTCCAATTTTATTAAAGTCAACACAAATGTTTTCAGAATATTTTGTCCTGTACAACCTTACTTATAAATATAATGCTAACAAATAAACAAAATATAGTTCATAGAATACTTGAATATCTGACCTGTTGGTGATTTTAACAGCAATATTATGCAACAATATAAATAATCAGGCCACTCAAAATAACTTGGCAGGCGCTTTTAATTTTACACTACTTGACATATCCACCTTTACTTCCCCTATCCGCTGACGCTTTCTTTAACACTAGCCTCACTCTCATGGTCACAGTTCTTCTTCATTGTAACGGATTTTTTTTTTCTTTAAATCATATTTTAGTTGTTTAGAAACACGCAAATATCTCCGTAAAAGTCGCGCATTATATTTTTTTCCTCCTTGTCAAATTACACGGGTAACTACCCGGATATAAAACTTTGACTTCCGGTTCAACATTATGGCAATTTTTAAACATGAAGCGGTCGTCAGTGCACGTGAGAACAATGGTAACAAGTGCGTTATAAAGAGGGGAATAGTTCGTTCGAACTATATGAACCCCTAGGTCGTTGTTGACTGTCCTTGTTATTGCTAACAGGCTATGTAGTTTGGATTGTAATGGTGTAACTGATGGAAATACCGAGTTTGACGTAATTCCTGAGGATGAAAATTGAGTCTAGCAGTTCGGACGTTCCACGATGTCAACTTGCATTTTGAGACCTGTGCTATCGACCTTGAAGCTGTGGCCCGTCAGAGGGCGCTGCACTTCACCACAGAGCGGCGATTTGGATCATGTCAAGTCCCTGTTACAGCTCTGTGTGGACAGATACTTCATTTCACCCGGACAGACCAACATAGCTCGGTTCCGCCGGGGGGTGAGCTGTAACTATGGCCCATTGGGCACGGTGCTGAAAAAGAACCTGCTGGAGCAGTGGTGGAGGTCTGTGAGCAGCTCCAGGGATCAAGTGTTTGGGATCAGCACTGTGGGCGGCTCTGTGGAGGACCTCAGGGATACAGGAGAGAGTGAAGGACATCTGATGATGGTTGAAGCTGAGAGCTTAAAACAAATGCTTCAACAGGAAGATATAAGCAAGGAGCAAATCATCCAGGAGCTGCAAATTCTCCTTCAGAGGTCTACGGCATTGAGAAGGAGCCTACTACAGGGTGAATAATAACATATGATTCGACCCATTTTCTGGTCTGACATGTTTTTTTTCTTGGTGTAATTGGGTCGTTTTTGGGAAATTATGGAATGATCTGACTCCTCTGCCCAGGTGCCTTATTACAGTTTGTCCCCATGTTGGAACTGGTCAACAGGAACTTGCCTTTTGGCCTGGCTGAAGTCGGTCTGGGCATTAAGCCTTCTGATGGTTCACGTTGGTAAGGTCACTGGGTGCTCAAAGCTGCCCATTGCTCACTTTGGGGATGGGTTTGATTCCCTCCTTCCTTTCCTTCCTGCTACAGTAAATCCTCTGTCTCGTTTTATTCCGGCCAGCCCGACTGAGTTCACAGAAACATCTCTGGTATGGTTCTGCTCCCCTCGCACTTCTTCCCAATGGCTGGATCACTGGGCTCGACAGAGGCTGAAGTGGTGGAGAAAAGTCAGTTTTTTAATTTTGTCGCAGACAATAGGGCTAAATTAAAAGATGCTCTAATACATGAGTACAGATCACTGGGTAGCTCTTCTGTTCCCCTCCAGTTTTCGTTGTCACCATCCAGCTTCTCTAGCAGCAGTGTCCCTGCCGAAGGAATCATTTCCCCAGCATCTCGTGGGGTCAGGATCCTGTATAACTTCCCATGGGGACAAGAGGCGCTAGAGACGCTGTGGAGCAGAGGGGATGCTGAGCTGCTGCATGCACACAATGGTAATCGAGCAAAACTTCAGGTTAGTTTCAGTTGAAGTCCTGGCTTTCATTACTTTCTTGAGGAAGATTGTGTACAACGTTGATGCTAACATCTTTGTCAAAAACCTAATCTTTCAGTGTCGGAATGAGCGCAAGTCAGTTCCTCAAGTTGTCTCCATAACTGGGAACATTGACTTTGGTTTGATGGCTTTTTTGTTCAACTCGATGCAGCAATTGGAGAAAAAAGACGGCAGACAGAGGCTGCAGCACAGAAAAGTAAATATTCTTGATGTTGCAGTTTCACTCTGCTGACATGTCTCTGTCATTGAGAAATTGTCCTTTGGTAATTTAAGGTCCTGAAGTTGCATCCAGTGTTGACTCCAATCAAAGTAGCTTTAGATACGGGCAGAGGAGCGTCTGCCGAGTTGAAACAAGTAGGAAAATATAATTTTTTTTCTATATCAATGAAGAACAGTTAACTAATAAATATATTTTGTTTTGTTAGGTTTGTGAAGGACTTCTTCATGAGTTGATGGAGACAAAGATCACAGTCTGGCCTGGGTATCTTGAATCAGCCACAACGTCAATGGAGCAGCTCTTTGCCAAGTGAAGTCACTCTAAATAGATTCTTGTTCCACTCTGCTGTTGTACTTGCTGTCACTCACACTGTCACTTCTTTCTAGGTATGATGAGATGGGCGTGCTTTTCTCTATAGTCATCACTGAGGACACCTTGGAGACAGGCCTCCTGCAAGTTCGCAGCAGAGACACCACCATTAAGGAAACTATGCACATCTCAGCGGTTAAGAACTTTTTGACTAGATACATTTCTGCTGCTGAAAAGATATGACAAGTTCATGCTGTATGAGTCAGAGACATCTCAATTAAACGGCATTGCAAAGAAGATTCTCCCTCTTGTGAGCTTCTGCTTTATTTTTGAAAACCCACAGTATATGGAAATATTTGTACTAAGAGCAGCCAGAGGTGTTTGTGCTTGATGCATTTTTATACAGAAAAAAAACACAATGTATATATATTCTATGACTTTGACTTGGTATTTGGTGATACCAAAGGTTTTTATGAGATCTGAGATTAATAATGTTAATATTCTCTAGTTGTGTTTGTGAGTTGATGCCCATATCGCCATCTACTGGATTTAAGTTCATATTGTAATCTGACATTAAGATAAATAAATCATTAGTTTTAATGAATTTGTCATTGTCATTTATGGGACAGGTCCTTTTCAGAATTATTGTTATAGTAATAATACATTTCAGAAATACATTTTTATTATTAAAAATAATATTTATGTTAATACAGTAATGGTAGCTTCATTAGATTAAGATGGTTTGGACATGGTCAGAGGAGGGGCAGTGATTATATTGGTAGAAGAATGCTAGAGATGGAGCTACCAAGTCAGAGACAAAGAGGAGATTTATGGATGCAGTGAGGGAGGACATGGAGTTACAGTTGAGGATACAGAGGACAGGGGGAGATGGAAATTGTTGACTCGCTGTGGCAACCCCTGAAAAAAGGTACAAGCCGAAAGGAAAAGAAGAATAATGGTAGCTTCATTTGTCAAGTTGACTGGTACTATATAGTATGTTGTAAAAAAACAGATCTAAAGCCATACTTTCTGTTGTAAACATGGTCCTTAAATTATAGTTTGAGTTGTTAACAAGTCCTTGGTTTGTCATCTTATCTCGACCCTTCGCTTTTTCTAAATCTCGCGATATTTGGACGTAGTCTTCGAGACCGGCTCGTCACGGGTTAGACTCGCCGACTGATTGAGCATGTGTGACGATTAGCCGTTAGCATACAGAGATGGCCGCTGACAAGCAAAACGAAGGAAAACTGTCCCCTACGGATGAAAATAAAGAAAACTCCCCGGACGGAGGACTTGGACTGGAGAGTATCCTTCACAGAAAAACAATGAATACGCGTTTTAGTGGTTTTGTTTGTGTAAAGCGAGAAATATATACCCTTAGCTTCCCAGCTAGCCTGGTCGATGGGGACCGTTTTAAGACTACGTGTCACTGAATCGAATGTAAAGATGTCATAGAAACACGACCACGGTACACTATTTATTCTTAAACTTTTTACATGCAGGTTTATATATTCCCCTATTGTTCTGGATATATTTTCCAAAAATCGTTTGTTGTCACGGTGGTCAAAAGGACCACAGGGATTCTGTACATTACTGCTGATTAGAATTCTTATTTGTTAATTTTTTTCCTTAATATTGAATAACAGTCTTGCAAATAATCAAAGAGTCTCAGCAACAGCATGGGCTCAGACACGGAGACTACCAAAGATACAGGTGAGCTCTTCTTATGTCTATATCTCCAGAAAAATGGCTGTGTAATCGACTGCCTTCCCTTTTAATACCGTGAATTTTCCAGGATTTATTCTAATCAAAGTTGTTTCTCTTTGTAATAATATATTTTTGATAAATTCTTGTTTGGTAGTAAAGTAGGGTATATGGTTTTCAACAGACACCTTTAATTAACTCAAGTCAGTCCATTCATATAAGGCTATTCATCTTTACACTTTAAAACTTGTCACAGGATTTTAATAATATATTGTACATACACAAAGAAAAACCTTTCCAAGAAGACATTATTTTCAATCTAATGGTAGTCCTTCACAGAATCCATGTTACCAATGCAGATGTGTCTGATTTAGCGAAATGCACCAGCTTGTATGGCTTATTTTCTGTTATTAATGTATAAATTTGGAACATTTCTTTTGAATATTTTTAGGGGTTACTGCTCCCGCAGGCTTCGTCGCCTGCGCAAAACCCTTGGCTTCAAGATGGGGAACAGACACAAGTTTGTTGGGAAGAAAATAAATGTGGAGATGCTTTCTGACAGCAGGTGAGAATTAAATTTTTTTAAATACATCATTCATTCAGTTTTATCCTCTTATCCGTTACTGTGTCGCTGTCTCCATGTAAGTCAGTCAAATTGTCATTGTCATTTTGGGTCAGCAGTGTGGCCTAGTGGTTAAGGAAGCTTGGGTTCGTAGGGCATAAAGTTCGAATCCACCAGCTGCCAATTTGCTACTGAGGTGCTCTGAGCATAGAATGTCCCGGCCCACATAACTTCTTGTGGACTTGCCACCCACTGTAAGGTTCACAATATGGTGCAATGTGATTTGGCCAGCTGACCCTGCGACCCGGCAACGGACAAGCAGAATAAGATGAATGAATGAATTTGTTTTTGACTTTGTCTGTGATATTTTTTGTGTGTGTGATGTTATCATCTTTGCTCCATGTTAGTAACCTTCCCTGGTTATTCTGATTTGCTGTGGGTCCATTATCTAAAAATTAGTTAATTAACATTTATATTGTTTTTGATGTGTTCTTTTTTTATCAAAACCATGGAAAGATAATGCATGTTTCCAAGCTGAGTCAATTGCATCTCTCCTTGCAGATACCTGTTGTTGGTTTTGATGGAAGCAGAGCGAGCGTGGAGCTACGCCATGCAGCTGAAACAGGAGGCTAATACAGAGCCTCGTAAACGATTCCACTTGCTTGCACGTTTACGCAAGGCTGCCAAGCATAGTGAAAAGCTGGAGAAGCTCTGTGAAAGCCCTCGTGTTGATGCCAAGACCAAACTGGAGGCTCAGGTACTGATAATGAAAAAGAAATCAACATGGTACACACACTAGTATTAACAATTGTAGTAAGTGATACTGATGACTTTACAGTATTGAGACCAAGGCAGGATTAACGAAGGCTCAGGTTGCATATGTCTTGTGAAACTGAACAAATTTCGTTACTGTGAAGTAATGACAATAAAGCTCTTTCTTTCTTTCTTTCTTTCTGAATAAAATTCGAAGAAGTAGTCTACTTATACTTATGTTACTCTACTTTAAACACCCATAATATCTACCTACCCTCTTTTTTAAAGGTGGTAGATGGATATTATGGTTTTTTTTTAATATCTAAAAAATATGCAACCACCATTAAAGCAGAGGAAAGAAATATATAAGGAGAAAAGTTTTAGATACAGCTATAAATGTTTACTACGGGGAGGAAAATAATATGGGTTGGGAAATACTTCAGAACTACTGCACCCACACTTTATGTTGACGAACAGTCAACATTAAGATGAAAAAAAAAGGTTTGTTTTCTCAAGGAAAACAAACCTTGAGGTAGTGTACCTGCTGTGATTGGGACATGTCATTAAAGACCTCATCCTGGTAATTAGCCACAGGCCTCAGTTTTAGTGCAGCCTTTATTGAGACATATGCTTATAACTGATGTCTGCGGAATAACTAAAATACGTTACTATTAAAATGTGTTTTCACATTGTCTTAACATATATTTTTTCAAAATACTAATTCTGGCGATACCTTGTGGAAATGATTCCAGGCCTATACTGCGTATCTCACTGGCATGGTGGAGTTCGAGCTGCAGGAATGGAAACGTGCTATGGAAGCTTTCAACAAGTGCAAGTGAGTTCTATCACTCAGGTGTTCTGAATCTGTTTTCAGAATAAATAGATCTATTTTCATAATTTCCTAAAGTAAACCCCCGAGGGATTAATAAAAGTTCTATTTTTTATCTACGTTTTGTTTGTTTTACTATGTGGGTTTGTAATTATTTGCTGTTTAACTTTTTATCCTTTCAGAACCATCTATGAGAAACTAGCGAGCGCATTTACCGAGGAGCTGGCCAATCAGTACCGCCAACGGGTTGAAGAGATATCACCTAACATCCGCTACTGCGCCTACAATATTGGTCATTATTAAATAACATATTACAAGAGCAGTTGTACTGTTCAGCTGGAAAATAATCACCCAAAAATCTTAACAATCAATGTAACTGGACTCCACCCCCTGATTGCAGGTGACCAGAATGCCATCAATGACCTGATGCAGATGAGACTCACTGGAGGTGGAGGAGGAATGATGGCTGAAAAACTGGAGGTAGATGTGCAAACGTTATCAGTCTACCTGCTTGTGTGTCTGCATGCTGCATTCAGGCAGACGTGCATACAGTATCATTACTGTTTGCTCTGATATACAACAATCATTAATGAAATGTAATAATATCTGCCAACTATCACTGAAAAATATCATAATCTAGGACAAAATGCAAAGATAATCTCTGGCCATCTACCATAGTTTTTGTTTATTGCAAAGGTGAAAATCTGTCTTTTTTTTGTGCTTCTCAGTCCTTGATCACACAGGCTAGAACCAAACAAGCAGCCACTATGAGTGAAGTGGAGTGGCGAGGGCGTACGGTGCCTGTCAAGATCGACAAGGCCCGCATCTTCCTTTTGGGTCTTGCAGACAACGAGGCTGCTATAAGTCAGGTGAGTTGGTGTTTGTAGCTTGTTAATTGTGCAACTCATATTATTGTTATTGTCATGAATATTTCAGTATAACAAATGTTCTATTTTCATGGTATTTTTCACTATAAAATTAAAATTGAGGAGCATGGGCTTACATAACACATTTACATGGTACAGTAACTCATCAGGTTAAATACACTTATGTGTAGTGACTTCAAATGAAGGAAATAAACACCAACTTGTTACTTAAAAAACAATTTAACTCTGGTCAAATAATATAATGTTGGCATTGAGGTTTCATTGACAAAATGTAATCTTGTTTGATTAATTTTCTGTCTGCACGTGAACTTTATCTTGAGCCGTGTTGTTGATACAAAACTAGTATAAAACCATTTCATACCTTTGGTGACATGTCACTACAGGGTGTGTTAAGAGCCCTGTGACTTAGTTTTTCCCCTTCCTATTGTTGTTATTCAAGTAGCACCTTTAAAGGTCTTTCTCCTCCTTTTCACTTCAAAAGAGAGTCACAAGTAAATGAAACAAATCTGTATCGTCTGTGATACTGTTATTGCGCCTGGAGTTTCTCTGCTACGCTGCTGGTGCTCATGAAGGTGTAACTGCTTTGGAGAAAGTCTCACACTGCACGTGTGATACACAAAACTCATTTTTTTCTTCCAATTCAAAATTACAACGTGCCACAAAAACATCCCACAGCTGATTCATTCACCATCAACTACCAGCAGATGTTTGTGATGCCTCTCTGTCGTTGAATGTGGGTGTGTGGAGGGCTGGAACAGGTGGCTCAACAGAAAAATGTGCAGTGATGTATTGAAAAGCAAGTGCTTAGAGTTGTGTGTATGCAAATAGTTATAAGTCACTTTTCACTCCTCATCTTCTGGTTCCATTCAAACGCTGGCAGCCGGTATGTATTCAACACAAAAATATATTTGTGCTTCCCCTTTGGATTGCCGGTCCACTATCAGTAGGTGGCGCCCTTCTCTTTTGTGTCTAAACCATCCCTTTAGTATCACCGCATATTCTTCCTGCTTTTCCGTCCAACAAAGGCTCAACACACCCTGGGGACACACCCATCACACCCGCAGTCACTCAGTTCTCTGGCATGTTGCACGACTCACCGCTCAACTGCATTCTGTGCATTTTATGCCCACACATCAACACAGGGCAACACCCTGCAGGTCTCCGTGGACAGTGCGCCATTATCTCTGAGCATCGCTGTACTTCGTTATTGGCTCATTATCATGTTATTATGGTTATGACACAGTAAACATATGCAAGGCTGAAATATTTTTGTCTCCCAAAGATAAGAATCAAATGCGGACGGGTCAGCGAGTTCAGATCCCTGATCTGATGCAATGAGAAGTTGTTTTTTTTAAATAAATGTGAAAATAGAACCCCATGGAATGGTTCCAGTCCTGCTTCATAGAGCTGTTTTAAGACTCATTTTTTTTATCAGCCCTTGTTCATCTTTCACCACAGCAGTAGATACTGAACAAGCTGAGCGTGTTACTGGTGTCACCAGGGAGTTGGCACAAGCACATGCCCCTCTCCTCCCTTCTGTCAACATTGATCCGTTACCACTTATGATGAGGAATTCTCTCGTAACATTCCTGCTGCTGTGTTTCTCCAGGGTTTACGTGCAGGTGTATCATCAACATCCTTTCACTGTGGTGAAGTTGAGCGAGTAACACATACAAAATACAACGTGCCTGCTTTTTTTCTATGAAGCCGCATTGTTGAAACTTTTCCCCCTCCCCTCTAATCCCACTTAGCCCTGTTTTTCTACACGTCCCATACTAGCAGAGTGCTTTTGTGCGAGTGTTTACAGAGAAAGGGAGGAAAGGTGCTCAACAATCCTGTCTTTGACAAAGATCTGAACCCTGAAACTCCAGAGTGTCTGATTACTGACGAGCCGAGTGCAGGAATGCATCCACAACCTGCTGAGCCACATACCTCAGTCTTTCCCCACTGCTGCTGCTGCAGCAGGAGTCTCAATAAATTGGTGCCCTTTGTAGTACTACTACTTTTACTACTACTCAGCAGTGCCTGCAAACAATTAGGTCTATAGCAATCATTGTATATTCATTTAGATGGAAGTGTGGGTTCGGTTTGGAGCGTTCTGACACAACGCTGATCAAGATAACATTGTTTTGTGAGGCAACTGGACTTTGAGTCTTGAAAAAAAAATGTCCATTTGGCTAGTGACACTTTTCTTTAACCCTAACCATGAATGAGAATTTTTCATCGACGTTCTTAATCATGCTATTGTTCCTCTACAAATCTCTTCACTGCAAGCACCTCCTGAAACAAACACTGCCGTTCATGTTGTTGTGTTTGTACAGTAGTGTAGAGCGAGCGGGATGTGGTAATCTGAAGTACACCAAACTGCAGTATTCACACTATCATCTAAAACTACCCTCCTGTTGTGCAGGCTGCCAATGAGGAGACCAAAGAGCATCTGTACGAGACCCTGCTGGCTGAGTGCAGAGATACCATCCAGGCTGTGAGAGAGGAGCTGAAGAGTGAAGCTGTAAGATGAAATATCTGGGCCGTGATGAGTGGAGGAACCAGAGGTTTGACAGTTGACTGATAGAAGTCTTTTCTTTTTTTTTTAAATTGCCCGTCTCTGTAGAAGCAGCGTGAGAGGAGCAATGAAGGCGACTGTGGCAAAGTCTCTAACATGCAGTTCCTGCACAGGTGAGATGAGATGCTTGAATTTTAAAGCTGATTTCAATGACAATAATCGTCTCAGAGGGCGGCAGGGGTGGCTTAGCGGTTAAGACTTTTAGGGCTGCAAAGAGCAAGGTTCAGATCCACCACCTCCCAGGTTGCAGCTGAGCTGCTCTGAGCATATTACCTTCCTGACCCACCAAAAAAACACAGTTGGATCACACACCCCAGACAGCACCCCACAGTAAGGTGCAGTATGATTTGGGTTGCAGTTGTGGAGACTGAGACCCAACATCCATGGAGGGCCATCTCTGGTACATAGGCTAAATATAATTACAATGCGGGCCAGATTTGGCCCACCGGCCTGAGTTTGACTACTGTGCTCTATATTTTTATTTTAACAATATTCAACAGTTCCGTAATTTTATCATGGCACACAGTGTTGGACGAAGAAGTAAAACAATGGCAAACATGCGCTACAGTAATGTTTCTCTACAGTTCACAACATGACAATGGGTTCATTTAAAAAGTTCTCAGAACCATGAAATGCTCCACTCTGGCCCCTCAGCTACCTGACCTACATCAAGCTTTGCACCCTGGTGAAGAGGAACGAGTGCATGGCTCACACTCTCCAGGCTAAACTGAAGGAGACTGTGACCGATGAGAGCAAGAGGGGTCCCCGTCCCCAGGACCTGATCCGCCTCTATGACATCATCCTGCAGGTACTGCCCGGAGAAGTTTGTTAAACGAATCGAAGAGAAATAGACAATCTTTTCTTGTCTTTGAATTCCAAATGTAGACATTTATTTGGATTATGAACATTATAGCCTTCCTGTTAGACTTCATAATGATATTTGTTGAATATGCCCGTCTGTAGAGTCTGGCCGAGCTCTCCACCCTGCAGGGTCTGGAGGATGATCACACCTTCCAGAAGGAGGTGTCCCTCAAGACTCTGGTCTACAAAGCTTACAGGTCACACATTTTTTTTCTTCTTTTTCTATCTTGTCAATAGACTTGACACACATTCCCAATAGAAGAATCTAAACGATTTTTGCATTCGTTCCTCAGGCAAAAACTGTTCTTGTTCTTCGTTCTTCTCTGACAGGTGTTTCTTTATAGCTCAGTCTTATGTGCTGGTGAAGAAGTGGAGTGAGGCTCTGGTTTTGTACGAGCGAGTGTTGAAATATGCCAAAGAGGTTCAGTCAAAAGCTAAGAGCCTGAACAACAGTCTCAAGGTGGGCACCACTGATGCACAGTGATCAGAAAATGGTGGAAAAAAATGAAATAATCTCAATAATTCACTGTGTGAAATCCTGTAGGATCTGCCTGATGTTCAGGAGTTGATTGCTGATGTCAATGCTGAGAAGTATTCACTTCAAGCTGCCGCCATCTTGGGTAAGTCGACCATCTGACAATGGACTCACTGCAACTGTTACATCTGGGTGTGTGGAGTCGGTTTCATGCATGCATTCAGCACATGGTTAAACCAAACAGGAAGGGTTGGAGAAGAAGCTGGATTGAGATGGTTTGGACATGTTCAGAGGAGGGACAGTGGTTATTTTGGTAGAAGAATGATCCTAGAGATGAAGCTACCAGGCAGGAAACAAAGAGGAGATTGATGGATGCAGTGAGAGAAGATATGGAGGTAGTTGGAGTCAGAGTAGAAGATACAGGGGAAGATGGAAAACGTTGGTTTGCTGTTACAACCCCTGCATAACCACATAGTCTTCATCTGCTCTGCTCCTGTCTCTCAGACACTGATGAGACTCCTGAAGTTCCTACTCAGCAGCAGGTGAAGGACAACACGGTAAGAACACTCCAGCAATGTTCAGTGTTTTAAGTTCAAAGTGAATTCATCAATCACAGTGAAGTCTGTCCCTCCTCGTCCTTCTCCTCCCCACAGCCTCTCTGCGAACACCTGGACAACTTCCGCATCGACCCCACCCTGGTGGGGAAACAGCCCAATCTGGTCCAGTTCCCGCCCGACTTCCAGCCCATCCCCTGTAAGCCCCTGTTCTTCGACCTCGCTCTCAACCACGTGGCCTTCCCACCACTGGACGACAAGGTGGAGCAGAAGGGCAAGGGCGGTCTGACCGGATATATCAAGGGCATTTTTGGATTCGGCAGCTAAGTCCAATCCTGGACTGAATCACCAGCTCCTGAGTCCGAGCCTCAACCAGGTGGACTTAGTTCACTTGACAGTTAGAATTATTAATTTTTTTTATTATTATTATTACTTTAATTTGTGGTGCAAGTCAAACTCTGCAGTTCTGGGGAGGAGCAGAAAGTCTTAAGCTTTAAGAATAGAGTGCATTTAAAAAAAAAAAAAAAAAAAAAAATCAATGCCTAGTAAGACCTGCGTCCTCCAGTTACCTTTAATGAAAACATCAGGCTGCATCGTTTCCCAGTGTTTCAGCTGCGTCGCTGATCAGAGCCGTGGAGAAGAAATCTCCACAGTGTATCAGCACTGCTGGAATTGCGATATTGATTTTTTATTTTTTTTTTTTCCCCCCCAACGTTACATTTAATCCCTCCTCAGTGTTTGTGTTACTTTTGTGTGTTTCTCAGCCTTGTCTTAATAACAAAGTGCTGTCTTTTCTGAGCTCCTGACTGACTGATGATCAGCCAGCGTCGTCTATTCCTCACATTAGGAGCGTCCCAGGTTCTCTGTCTCTTCCGTCATTTGAATTAATAAACCAAACAAGGGGTGACTTAATCCGCCTCCAATTCAGAATCGGAAAATTTGGAATTTCTTATCTAAAGAACAAATACAGCTTATCCGAATCGTTCTGAGCCCAAATGCTTAACTAAATTTAAACTAATAGTTTAGCAACAGCAGCCTGGGCCGAGCTCAAGAAGGGACGAATGTATCTGATTGATATTGGTAGATACTCTTAGCTGCAGCATCAGTATCAGACATGAAAATCATACCAAGCATCAGTCTCTTAATGATGTTAAAAGAAAAAAAAAACTTTAGAGCAGATATGATTCAAACTGGTCCATAGATTAGAAGCTTCTTATGTTGGGCCTGTCTTTTTCTACTGGACCTTAGCTCCGTTACAGTGCAGTCCATCCCTTAACTGAGACGATAACTTCAGTTTTTTTGGAAAATCACAATTTTTTTGGTACCAGGCTGCCATGTCCAAATAACACCTGTAGATTTTAACTTTTTACAGTAGAAGTAGAAGTAGTGCAGTAGAACCTAAGAAATCAGAAGATAATTATTTATTTTTAAACTATTAACCTTGCGACCAGATGTAATTGTTGAATGGCCTTCTATTATTCTGGCCGCCGCACCTCTGTGTCTGTCTTCAACATCCCTGCATTTGCTCCAGTCACCGGTTGTCAAATGGGAACAACACAGAGTTGTTTCATCTCTCATGAATCTGACATAATCACTTCCTCCATGTTTAATAATGTGGTTTATCTCAGATGTTGTTTGTTTGTTTGTTTGTTCCTGAAAAGCTGGTGAAACTGACACAGACTGTTCCACTTGAGCTTCTTTGCTTTTTAATCCTAATGAATCTCTGTGTGTTTTATGATGATGATGATGATGATGATGATAATGAATGAATGAATGAATGAATGAATGAATATGAAGTGGCTGGAGAAGTCCCAGCCCATCACCTCAAAATGACATAGAGAACCTTTAATTCATGTAAACAACACAAACACTGATGTATCGTCAGATTTAATTTAGTCTTCAGCTCAATTATTAAAAAATATTTGCATCAAACATTTTTTGTCATTGCATCTTCTGTAAAAAAAAACAAAAAAAACACAGTGTAGCATTTTAGCTGCAAATGTTTGTTTTTTAAATATTTGCACATTGTTTTTCACCAAAGAGCTGTACAAGAAACACACACTTTGGTCAAATGCTGATTTGATTATAGTGAAATCTAATATTAATCCTTCAGGTATTGGGTAGAAAAAAGAAAAAAAACAGTGAGGAAACTGTTCACGTGGGTGTCTGCCCCAGTGTGGGTGTGTTAGGAGTTTACAGGATGCCTCAGCAGGGTGTGAGTGTGGTTTAGGTTTATTTTACACATATGCATTTTCCAGCAACAACCCAGGTGTGTGTGGTAATATATATATATATTCTATACTAATACTGCACTGATCTGCACTGTTCACAAAACACAAGTTATGTAAAGATATTTGCATCCTGTTTTCACCTGGATGTTTCAACTCTTTCTCTTCATCCAACAGGTTATTCAGTTCTAAGTGGTATTCAGAGTTTCACCTGTTGGATGTCATTGGCAGGATGTTGTTGTTTTCTCGGTCAGAGTGTAAACATTCAAGAAATTTTTGTTTTGAGAGGTGAAACGTCTCCAGAAAACCAGGACAGTCCAGTTGGCTTCTCCTTTACTGCTCCTGCTAGCCTCGGGTGCGATGAGAAGCTCGGTGTCAAAAATTATTTCGTAACTATGCAAAGAAAGTTCTAAAAAAAAAAAAAAACACAGCCTCAGTTGACAAAATCTAAGATAAAAGGCATCGTTCAATGTAAACTGTTTTATTAAGTCACTGAAGTAGGTGATAATGGTATGTTTGTCTACTGTGTGTGTGACACAGGCCGACGCACCCTTGAATATATGGGCTGTCTATTGTATAATCACTGCAGTGAAGAATGTATTAGGGCAGGAAAATAACTTGTAACTGATAAGAAGCTCAACTGCAAAACCACCTGGTAATGACTGTGGAAACAGTTTAAACTTATAGATCAGAGCAGAAGGTCATAGAGAAGGGACTGTAGGGAAACTGACACATGATCTAAAGAGTAAAGGTAGAAGGAATTTCCCATCATCCCAAGGGACCGGAGTATAAGAAAATAGGGTCAGTTCAAATAATCTGTTATTTAGTCGTCATCATTCCTGGAATGTTAGCCCAGAAATGTAAGAAAAAATGATAA
Source organism: Paraplagusia blochii (assembly GCA_016785265.1). Taxonomy (NCBI): domain Eukaryota; kingdom Metazoa; phylum Chordata; class Actinopteri; order Pleuronectiformes; family Cynoglossidae; genus Paraplagusia; species Paraplagusia blochii. The sequence goes on from JAFBJS010057759.1 coordinate 120,609, forward strand.
AATATAGAACGATTGTTATTTTTCCATTATTTTTATTTTGTATTTTGTGATTTCCCGTAGATTAAATATTATCTATAGTCTTGAGAGGTGGATACTTTAGGAAAACTGGTTAATTTGAGTGATTTAGTGTTTAAAACCAGGGATGAACGATCTCAACATTTTGCTGTTATCAAAGTGAAAAATCACCAAAGTGAACACTGGGGGCAGTGTGTGGAGACGGTGCTATGCTCAACACACCTCATTGTTAACTTAGCAGCTGGTGGACTGGAAACTGGAACCCTCCAGACCCAAGATGGGTTCTTTAGCCACTATGCCACCAATCAAAAGATGAAATATTTGCACCAAAATAATCGATGATGATGTCACTGATGTTACATAATATTGCTAATATCGGGCTAATAATCTCTGGTTGGGAAGATTGGAGGAGCAGATCTGGACCTGTGCTGAGGACATACAGTGGACATACACTATGTTAGCAAAAGTATTCACTCACCTGGCGACTAAAGTGCAGTTCCATTCCTAACCCATAGAGTTCAATATGATGTCCATCCACCTTTTGCAGCTGTTACTGTTACAGTTGTTTACTGCTTCAAGTCCATACTGTTGGACGGCTGTCCACAGGGTTGAGGAGTGTGTTTATAGGAATTAGCCAGAAGAAGACGAAGAAGGCCTGGCTCTCGGTCTACGCTCTTATCCATCCTACAGCCGTTTTATCGGGTTCAGGTCAGGACTCTGTGCAGGCCATTCCAGTTCTTCCACACCTCACTCTGTCATCCATGTCTTTATGGACCTTTCTTTGTGCACTGGTGCAGAGTCATGTTGGAGGAGGAAGGAGCATGCTCCAAACCTTTCTCACAAGGTTGGGAACATGGACTTGTCCAAAATGTTTTGGTATCCTGAAGCTTTCAAAGCATGTTTTTCCATTAGAACTGGGGCTAATCTGAAGGTCTGATGGTGGCCTACCACTTTGTGGCTGAGTTGCTTTTGTTCCCAAACTCTATTTAGGAGCAGAGAGATTTCATGAATGGATTTGTTCCACAGTAGTGGAAATCCACAAATCCAGGCAGAATGGAACAGTTGGAGAAAGGTCTCTGGAGTGATCTGTGATAGAAGAGAGTCAGCTAAGGTGAAGGGAAAGGTTTACAGGACAGCTGTGGGACCAGCCATGATGGATGGATTAGAGACACTAGGAATAGGTATAAGACAGGAGACAGAACTGGAGCTGGAGAAGTTAAAGATGCTGAGATTCTCTTTAGGAGAGACAAGGATGGACAGGATCAGGAATGAGGTGATCAGAGGGACAACACAGACAGGAAGGTTTGGAGAAAAAGCTAGAGAAGACAGATTGAGATAGTTTGGACATGTTCAGAGGAGGGACGGTGGTTATATTGGGAGAAGAATGATCCTAGTCATGGAGCTACCAGGTAAGAGACGAAGAGGATTTATGGATGCAGTGAGGGAGGACATGGAGGTGGTTGGAGTTGGAGTTGAGGATGCGGAGGACAGGGTGAGATGGAAATTGTTGACTCGCTGTGGCAACCCCTGAAAAATGGGATACGCCGAAAAAAGAAGAAGATTTGTTCCACAGTAGGACTTCCTGTGACAGTTCCTCTCTGGAACTCACTGAGCTCCTGACAGCGGCTCATTCTTTCACAAATGTAATGTAAGAACAGTCTGCATGACTGATGCTTGGTTTTATACACCTGTGGCCCGGCCAGGTGAGTAGAACACCTGATTCTGATCATTTGGGTGAGTAAATACTTAATGTAGTACACCTAGTTTACCTAGTACGAGTAGTTTATCTAGTTTACTATGTGCTAGACCAGGCATGGGCAAACTTTTGGACTTGCGGGCCATAATTGGTCCTAAAATTGGACACGGGGGCCAAGTCCAGACTAGAATGGTGGATCGTATGTTTGAACTAAGATAGATGTCACGTGAAAGTCGTATCAATCCTAAAATAGTACATTTCTTATACCCTTTATGACATCATCTATTGGGAAAACGCATTAATGCAGGGAAAAGGCAGAAGTATAATGATAATATAAATAAATAATTTTATTTGGACAATCTTGGCGGGCCGCATCTAATAGCTCAGCGGGCCGCATCCGGCCCCCGGGCCTTAGTTTGCCTGTGCTAGACAGAAGGACAAGATGAATGAGGGGCTTGAATGTAAATGGATCTGAGATCAATACAGAGGTGTCAAGACACTGGGGACAGAGGAGACTCCTGGAAGATTCTAGAATGTCTTCCACATATTTGTTTCTCCATTCATGTTGTGGAATCTCTCCAGAAACAACAGTCAATGCAGTGATGAATACCAGAGTCAAGAGGAACTATGTGACAGGGCAGGGACCAGGGGTGAGTCAGGTCTTGGGGAGAAAATATCAATGAAATATTTAGGGCCATCAGCCCAGTCAGTCTCCACGACTGACACCCAAATCACACAGCTTGACAGAAAACTGAAGTTTGTTTCCATATGATAAAGGTTCACATTACACCTGAGTGAGACAGTGAACGCACCACGGGCCTGTGCTGCCTGTGCTGTTCCTGACTGCGTCCACACAAAGCGGTCCTGCTGCATTCCTCCCCACTGTTTCCTATTGTTGATACTCAGCAGAGACGCCCTGATCCTGAATGACCGTCATGTCTGGTGATGCAGCAACAACTCACAGCTTATCTGCTGTTGTGGCTCAGCTTTGACTCTTCCTGTGCCTGGTGTCTCCATGCTGTCAGTGACGTCCTCCCTGGACACACTGTTGACCCAACACACAGAACATGTGGGTTCTTAACACGTAGCTGGGTGTAGATGGGTTGTCAGAGCGTGAGGGAGTTGGTTGGTTGATGGGTGGAGATCGTTGGACAGGTTCTAAGTCTGCTTCTAGGAGAGACGGTCAAATTAAATAACTATTTTTACTAATGATTTTTTTTTTATTTTGATCAATGAAACTTTGTGATTTAGAAATCTGACTGGATCAATTTGGTCCTTTGGTCCAGGGATGTCCATTAATGATGCTAATATTGACCCGATAATATCGGGCAGCTAATATTATCGCACCGATTTAACCATGATTACGTGATATCGGTAAGATTGATATCAATTTTTCCGCCGATAATGAAAATTTGATAATATATTGCCTTGGTTTTGTCAACTACAGTGAATTTGCACATAGAATTGTGGTACGTTTACGTCAACAAATATTACTGTCGATATTTGTATTTGAAAAACAAGTGTTTGGACAATATCTGTAAAATTAGACATTGCCCGAAGTTAATCGATATTATCAACTATTATTTAGAAGATTAGTTCTGCTTCAAATTAAACAGAAATGACTGAATTAATGATGTTTTGTCAATTTGGCTAATGTTAGCCCGATGGGTGGTTGATATTATAGGCTGGATTTTAACATAATTACGTGATATTTTTGACATTGATACTAGTTTTTCTTCCGATAATGGAAATGTGATATCATACTCCCCAGGGTATTGCCAAATTTGGTGGCATCAGACATGGGGTTCTGAGACGATTGGACGATATCTGTAAATTCACACATTGGCAAAAGTTAATATCAGACATCCCTAATCATCAACTAAGTGTATTTGGTGAAACAGGGTAAATTAAAGGTATAGTATCCCTACTATTATAAGTAGGGATGTCTGACGATATTGTTTGGCTGATACCGATATTCACATAATATTGTGAAATCGGTAAGATCGATGTCTGGGTTTTGTCAAATTTGATGGATCAGACATAGGGTTCTGAGATGTTTACCTCAGTTTTGTGGCCGCAGTTTCAGAAAATGTGTCTGGATATTATCTGTAAAATTAAATGTTGGCAAATGTTAATATAGGATATTCCTATGTAAGTCCTTTATAACTTCCCCTTTTATTTCCAAGTGAATCTCTCCATCAACAACCTTCACTAATGCCATTTTTCTAAAACTATTTAACTCTCACCCCAGACAGATGATTGATTTTCCACCTTTCACCAAAGATAATCAACTCAAGGCACTAGATCAGGCAAACTATGGTTCAGGGCCAGGATGTAACCCATGTATTTTTTTAATCTGGTCCAAATTATGGTATTAATCTATATTATCATGGCCTTCGCTTTGGCCAAGAGTCAATGTCTCTGGGTCTTGATCTTGCCCAGGAGGTTAACACTGGCGGTCCACACCATTGACAGAGACAATGACTCTTGGCCACCACCCACCAAACGACTCATAGTATGGTGCAGTGTGATTTGGGTGGCAGTCGTGGAGAGACTGATTGAATGATTTATATATAATATACAGACTTGGGTCGTGAGGGTGTGTTGAATTGCAAATAAGAAAGTGTTGATGTTTTTATGTAGGAATAGTCATGATCCTTTATCAATGGTCTGGTATTACTGGTTTGCCTTGACGGTTGATACTGGCCAACTGGTCCTTGGAACAAAAAAGGTTGGAAGCCATGCTGATGCTGTCTCTAAGATAGTAGGGGTCTCAAACTACCAGTCATAATAGCATAATTACATGATTGACATCAGTGTTTCCTCCAATATTGGACATCTGATAAGACATGGCCTGGGTTTTGCCAAATATACTGGAATTGCACATAGGTTTCTGAGAAGTTTTCCTCAGTTTTATTGAAAACCCTTCCTTTCCTGATCCTGACATAAGTACAGGTCTCAAACTTCCAGCTATATTCATCATTTTTACTCGGTGGTCAACTTGTCTACAAAACATTTCCATCTTTGTCTGTGTAGCAGCATCTGGACTCAGTGAAGAAGTCCTTCTCTCTTGGTTCCAGAACTTTAGTCAGTGAACTTTTAGCTGTAAGGCAAAGTAAAAACCCACTTGTCACCATGTGGACTGGCCTGATGATGAGAATCATAATATTTACATCTGTTATATGGGATTAAAGCACAAGTATTTAGTTGTACTGCTCTGCAAGAATCATTGGTTCAAAGGTCTTCAGCTGCTCCTCCAAGCCTATCAGGACTTCAGTGAATAGGAAGGGCAGGAGCAGATGGGGGAGAAAGGGAGAGTGTGGAGGAACAGGTTGCTCCGGTCTGGTTCTGCAGGATGGATGTCTGGGCGGCGACACGCCCGCTGACCCCGCTGGGAGGAGCTGCCGCCGCTTAACACTGTGCTGAAGTGAACATGTGTATGTTTGAGATAGTTCGGTAGGAACCAGGGGGAAGGAGCGCGGCAGAGGCAGAGAAGGAATAAGACCGAAGAGAGAGATTTCTGTGGGATCTTGGCGTGAGCCACCAAAACCTCCAGGATGTTTAAGAAAAAGGAAAATGACAGCTTGAGCAAGAGCACCAAGTGAGTGTTTTCACCAAAAACAGCTGTTGGTGTGAATGAATGAATGAATGGATGGATGGATGGACAGATGGACAGGTGGACGGATGGGTGTCTTAACAAATGTTTGTCTTAGTTTGTCTGTGCCGACGGCGTATCTCGGTCAGGGCCCCCCCCCCCTCTGCTGTTCTTCTAGATTTGAGAAAATGTGTCAAGTTTCCTGTGCGTGCTCTTTCTGTCCTCTTTCTCCCTGGGTTGGATCTTGTTATATTACAGCTTGAGTGAAAAAACAAAGCAAAACAAAGCGGAAGATTTGCGATAAAATCTACCCTGACCTTCAGCTCCTTTGATTTGTCAGCTTTAAACTGGGAGTTGTGAAGGAAAACAGAATCTGAGTTGATTTCTGTGTTTGGTGTTGAAGTGCTGCCAGTGCCTCAGGTCATGTTTACGTTGTAATCCTGAGGTGTGTGAAGAACAACAGGTGAAAAATGAGAAAAAAAAGGTCTTCACAAACTTGTTGAGAACCTTCAGCTCCGCTTTGGAAAAATTTGCGGATGTTTGGTTGGATTCTTTCGGAAACAGAACCTACTTTTTAACGTATAAAGTTTTACGACATGAAACAGTTCATTGACTGATCGTTTTCCAACACTAACCTACTGTGATACGCCAATGTGTTAAGAAAAAATAAGTAGACAAACCAATGCAGTACCTCAGATCTGACTGTAGGTGGCTGATGTTGTTGTTGATTCCCTGACCTGAACTATTTTATCAATAAACCTTAATGGTTCCATGAAGAGCTAAAACCTCATCAACCACTTCTTCTAGCCCACCTTACCCCGGCTCTTTGCTCTGTGGGGTGGCTAAGGCACGGCCAAGGCGGTGGCGCAGAGGTTTCCGTACCTGAAGTGGGCGTTGGTTCTGAGCTGTTCATCAAATGGAGTGACAGGAGACACGCTAATGACATGGGCGCTCAGGAATTTCCATCACCAGTGTGAATGTGTGACATTTAATAATTAAACGGCGAAGCTGTCGCCACCGGGTGATATTATCGTTATATATATTTTTTGTAGCAGAAATTCCGATCGCTGCGAGTGACGATTTACGGTTGGAGTGTCTGAAAGAACACGGACTACGGTGATTCATTAGATGTAATGACTGTGATTAAATCACACATTTACAATGGATTGATTCATTTGAATGATTGGACTGAACTGAACAACCTGGCGTCAACACCCAGGTCAAACCCAGGCGTACGACTGTTCCGTGTGTATAGGCTAGGTGTGGGCATAAGGGCCTCAACGGGTCCTAGAATTTGACAGTAGTAGATAGATGGAGTGCTTGTATGAACTGAAATAAATGACATGTAAAAGTCATAATTTTGTGGACATTTGGACATTGCAGGGACAATGTGGAAATGGAATAATAATGTAACAATTTGACAATTTTGGTGGGCCAAATTGAATAACCAAATGGGCTGTATCTGGCCCGCGGGCCTCAGTTTCCCCATAGCTGATGTAAGGTGTCCTGCAGACATTTGAGATGTCCTACATGGACCCTTTTCATTGTGTTGTCCACATAGTGATTTGATAAAAATAACAGGAGATATAAGAAGGTATGACTGCAGATATGGTGTGAGGTGAACTTCCTTTCTGTGGTGACTCACCGCAGAGATGTGGGTGAGAACACAGACACACCTGCAGTCACTCGATCACGGACCTTTATGCTGTGACGATCCTGTGTACGCCGAGAAGAATCGCTAAATTTCTCATGTTCCCCGGCAACAAAACATTTCTTAAAGATGATAGAATCAAAACAGGAAAGAAATCGGAATCCGGTAAAGGGTGGTCATCAATCACAGTTTGTTTGCTCCCTCCTGAAGAATGGGGAGGAAAGTGTGAGACTCCATAGATAGATAGATAGGTAGGTAGGTAGGTAGGTAGGTAGATAGATAGATAGATAGATAGATAGATAGATAGATAGGTAGGTAGGTAGCCAATCACTTAATCTGATTAATTTAACTCGAGATTAGGTCCAACCTTATTGACTTATAAACATGTCTGGTACGTCAGAGGTTTTTAGTTACATCATCACCACCTTTTCAGTGGAGTTGGGCGTTTCTAACCGTCAAAACAATAAAACAATTTTTTTATTATGTTTTATGCATAAAAAAACAGTTTCAGCCCAAACCTGAACTGCAGGGATTTCATCAAATCGTCATCGACTTCACCATCAGGAAGTTCCTCACAGACCAAGGACAGTGAGGGAGTGATGAGTGTGTCAGTCCCTCATACCTGTCTCACCTGCTGAGTGAGCACAAATAGGGAGTCCATTGTCAGAGCAGTTGTAGAACCTGATCAGCCCCCTCTCCGCCCCCCTCCTCCCTGAGTCAGCGCATGTTTCCACATTCCTGCGCTGCTTCGCTCCATCATGGGAATGCAAAATGGGTTTTTTTGTAAATCTTTATCAAAGTGACACTGTGTGTCCCCTTCCCCTCACTCAGAGACATGTCTATGTCCCCAGTACTGTGTAGGTCAACAGAGCTGAATGTTATTTCAAATGTTATTGTACATTTTAGACCTGAGGGGTTTTCACTGGTTGAGAAGTTGAGGAAGGAAGGAGGAATGTAAACTCTCTTAAGAGTTTTGTTCAATTCAATTGAGTTCAATTGAGTTCAATTCAATTCTCCCGATCTGATTCAATTCGATTTAATTTGATTCAAAGCAATTCGGTTCAACAATTCAAATCCAGTTCAATTCAATACAATGACTTTTAATTCAATTAAATTTGGTTCAGTTCTGTTCAATTGAATTAAATTCAATCCAATCCAATCCAATCCAATTCAATTCCATTCAATAAAATTCAGTTCGGTTCATTTCATTTCATTTCATTTCATTTCATTTCAGTTCAGTTCAGTTCAGTTCAGTTCAGTTCAGTTCAATTCAATTCAATTCAATTCAATTCAAATCAATTCAATTCAATTCAATTCAATTCAATTCAATTTCGTTTCAATTCAATTCACTTCAGTTAAATACAATACAATTCAATTCCACTTTTTTCAATACAATTCAGTTTAATGTAGATCACCCCAGTTCGTTTCAATGCAATTCCCCTATTTCAACTAAATTCCGTCCAATTCAATTTATTTTAATTCAATTGGAAGTTTTTTTTCCCAGTGGAATTTTCCTTATTTTTTTAGTTTAACCCTTAGCCTGTGTTGTCACAGCCATAACAACCTGTACAAGAATGTTAGAGTAATGACTCACTACTCACGTTACATTTAATAAACATAAAGACATAAATGACATTGTTTAAATTGTCGTTGACTCAACGATGACTTTGCTTCGTGTGCTGTTTGAGCTGTTTTCATTTCTCCGTGAAAACACAACAATTCTCTGTCGTTCATGTTGAAATGCCACCTTTACCTTTCCTCAGGTAAACACTCTCAGTTATCACAATCACAGCGGGGACGAGGGAGTGACAGGTGTGCAGGAATTTGTCACATTTCAGAAATGCTGTAAGGTGTGGCACGATGGAAACACGTCGGCACGCTGACCTGCAGCAGAGGCCCCCGGGCAGCGGGGCCGGTTTCTTCATCTTGATGAAACAAATCACACACCGATAAGAACTGTGTTGTCTCTGTGGTTTGATGATGAAAAAAAAACTTGAACCGGTTCTGTGTCATAACTGTACACATGGTTACATAAAAGATACAAAAAATTTAAAAAATAACACATGCAGTTAAGAATCCCAAGACAAAAAAGAAGGAAATTGAAAATGTAATCACCCTCTGTGTCTCCACCCTCCCAGGACCAGCACCAGCAGCCTGGCCTTGCTGATTGCTAAAATGCAAAAAAATGCCGACCAGGTGGAGAAAGATGTCTTGCGGGCAGAAGAACTCCTGGCTGTGGTGAGACAACGACCCAGTAAATAAGAGACAGTTCTTCTATCAGACAAATTCTAAATTGACCTATTTTCTCTTCATCCTCTCCTCCTCCTCACACAGGATGCAGAAAACGACAAGAGGGAGCTGCCGCTGAAACATCAGACCGAGATCTCAGACAAACTGGGCGATGCTGAAGGTCTGCTCAGGGACCTGTTTTTGGACCTGGACAAAGCCAAGAAGTTGAAACACCCACAGGCCAGAGAGATAGAGAATGAGTGAGTTGAAGAACTGCTCAGTGAACCATGCTGTGTCTGTGTCCCCTGCTGACGTCAAAACTGTCTGGAAACTCCATCTGGATATTTGCAATCAACAGCTTTCAGTTCTTGTTATAATTTGATGTGACAAACTTAAGGCCTACGGGACCGGATGTGGCTCACAAAGACATTTTGTCAAATGTGTAATAGAACGTTATTCATTTTTATTACACATTATTTAACGCGACGTCAATAAAAATAGGTAATCAATTGCAGATACAAATAGTTGCATTATAGAAACTTTACGAACTGGAAACTGCATTGTCAATGTTGCCCCCTGGTGAAAAGGAGTGTGATTGACGTCTGATTTAAGGTATTTTTTTCCTGTTGACTGTCTTCCATCGTATCCTGCAAGAATAGCTGTGTGGAATTGTGTTGCAAATTTAGTTTTGGAAGCCAGTTTACTTTTTTTTTAACCTAAATTCTTCACAACTTCCAGTGGACCACCCACAAGGAGGCTCACAGTATGGTGTGGTGTCATTTGGGTGGCAGTCGTGGAGACTGCTGCCCCTTCAACTCAACAATGTCTAAGCAGAAGAAGAAGATTGAATAAAGTCAATGTTTACTGCAGCGTTAAAAACACAAATTAACTTTTGTCATCGGTTTTTCTTTCTTCTTCTTTTTTCCGTGACTGCAGTGTCATCCGTCTGCACGAACGCTGGTTGAAAGACTGTGGCTTCTATCGCGACATCTACGAACAGATCGACGACGTGTCGCTGATGCCCAGAATTGACTGGAAGCCTGTGTTTGTTCAGAAGCAAGTAAGTGAACCAATATCTGATATATATGTATGTAAATATGATATATATAGATTTTCAAAAATATTTGATTAACGTGATGCAATTTTTAAAAGAAAAAAAAAAAACACATATGTTGGTTTAACAGAATTCCATGCCACACATATTTGTCAAAAAACCTTCTGTCATCATTCAGCTTTAACGACTCTCGCTCTCCTGTAATCAACACATTAGCTGAGTGCTGATGACAGGGTTCTTGGTCCTACCATGCGCACTCCATCACTGACATTCTCCCCCTGTCCGACAGAAACAGCTCAGCTCGGAGGAGTACGGCCCCAACATGGACGACCTGGAGAAGCAGATCGCCACACACAACATCCTGCACAAGCAGATCGAGGCCTACAACTCACAGCTCAATGTCAGCTCCGCTGGCAGCAAGGTAAAGACCGGTGTTTGTACGAGAGGCAGCAACGTCACCTGGTGACTTGGGTGATCCGTAGTTTGCACCAACAACATGGGTCAATCTCAAGTCATCACTGAAAACATTGTCTCTAAGGCAGGTGTTGTTGTCTTCTGTTTTAGGACAATTACCTGACCTTGAAGAAGGAGTACAACGGGATACTGGTAAGTACCAATGTTGGCAGGTAGATTTTATGGTTTTATGCAATGAGTTCAAGTCAGGAATTACATTGGTTTTGATCTTTAGAGCAAATGAAATAAATATATTGCATATATATCTGTTTATTGCCGTATTTTCCGCTCTGTTTCTCATTATTTGGCTGAAACTGCATCTCAGGTACAACTTAAATATGAAACTATAAAACTACAGTTTGTTATTGATGCTGAGATTCTCTCTAGGAGAGACAAGGATGGACGGGATCAGGAATGAGGTGATAAGAGGGACAACACAGACAGGAAGGTTTGGAGAAAAAGTTGAGGAGCTAGATTAAGATGGTTTGGACATCAGAGGAGGGACAGTGGTTTTATTGGTAGAAGAATGATCCTAGAGATGGAGCTACCAGGTGGGATACAAAGAGGAGATTGATGGATGCAGTGAGGACATTGCGGTAGTAGTTGTATTCTCAATTATGTAGAATTGTTAACTTTTGCCATTTATATTTTGCTTGTTGATTAAAAAGTAATATTTACTCAAACTAACTTTTACATTAAATAACTTTAACTTTTACTCGAGAAGCAGTAGGAGACAAAGAAGAGATTGATGGATGCAGTGAGGGAGGACATGGAGGTAGTTGGAGTAAGAGTAAAAGATCTGTCTCTTATACAGAGATGGAGCTACCAGGTAGGAGACATGAGGAGATTGATGGATGCAGTGAGGGAGGACATGGAGGTAGTTGGAGTCAGAGCAGAAGATGCAGAGGACAGAGGACAGAGGGAGATGGGATTCACTGCAGCAACCCCTGATAAAGAGACAAAATGAAATGAAGAGAAAATTATTTTCACACTGACAGCCACTAGAGGGCACTGGTAAAATATGGTACATGATAAAGTGCCATATTTATATCACCCTGAATAAAACACACAGAAAACTGCTTGTAATTGATACTGGTTGGTTCATATTTGAGACACGTTGATGAAGGTCAAGTCTCCTTAACTGCATTTTTTATTCTATTTTGTTTTTTTTTTACTACAGGACAAATCCAAGTGGCGGCGACACTACCTGAACAGCCTGTATGAATACATGCACGGCTGCAACAAGGAGCTCTCCTTTCTGGCAGATGAGCAGAGCAAGATCCAGAAGCAGGACTGGAGTGACCGCATGGTGGACCCACCTGATGTGCGCAGGCAGTACGAGGTGAGGTTTGAAAGATTCTCAACCCTTAATGGAAGAATTTAGACTTGGTATATTTTGGTTTGTTGTTAAGAGTGTGAATAATCATCTTTGATCTGATCTCAAACAGAATTTTAAGAACAACAGCCTGTTGTCCCATGAGAGCGAAGTGAACAAACTCCAGGATGAAGGAGATCGACTCATTGAACTGAAACATCCTGCCAGCTCCACCATTCAGGTCAAATCTCCTCATATGAAACATCAAAACCACACTTTCTCTAAGCATCACTGTCAGTTAAAATACTGATACCATGGTGCCTGGGTTCCTCCACGTGATGTATGCCTTAAAAATAGAGGATTAATGGCTGCATGATACAGTGAAAGTCACTAGATGGCAGCATTGCAGCTCAGTAAATTAATATATTTTAATAAGCAGACAGGAAAAAAGCAAGAGAAGCCAGATGAAGAATGGTTTGGACATGTTCAGAGGAGGGACAATGATTATATTGGGAGAAGAATGATCCTAGAAATGGAAGTACCAGGTTAGAGACACAGAGGAAGACCACGTGGAGGTGGTTGGAATAGGAGTTGAGGATACAGAGGACAGGGGGAGATTGAAAATTGTTGACCCGCTGTGGCAACCCCTGAGAAAAGGGATAAGCCGAAAGGAGAAGAAGAATAATAAGCAGGAGTTCAGCAGTGGTGGCCTAGTGGTATAGGAAGTGGACCTGGGCTGGCAAGGGTTCAGGTTCAATTCCACCAGCTGCCAGGTTGCCACTGAAGTGTCCTGAGCAGAGCACAGTTACGTCCCACATAACTTCCTGTGGACTCACCACCCACAGGAAGGTTCACAAAATGGTGATATCGGAATCAGACACATTGGGATGACATCAGCAGTAGGTTAACATCAGACTCCTATTGTTACAGACCCAGAGAGACACAGTGCGGAACGAATGGCAGAAATTCCTCAATCTGTGCATTTGTCAAGAGACGCATCTGGACAATGTGGAGGAGTTTAAGAGAGTGAGTACAGAATCAAGAAAAGTCCAGTGTTTTTTCCTCTTTGTTCGTTTTCATCACATGCGTAACCACGATATATTAAAAAATATTTGGTGTCGTCCTCCAGTACCAAATGGACACGGATCAACTGTCAGAGACACTGACCAAACTCAACAACAGTCTGGACCCCAAGACCATCAGCACCAAGACCAACTCAGAGACACTGCTGCAGCTTGAGGTAGCTGAAAAAAGGAAATAAAAATTTGAGTTAGAAAACTCCTCAGAGATTAGTCAAGGAAGGTGGACGAAATATTTTATAATGAGAAATGAAAATAAGACAAATATGCAGAGGACATTGCTACAGCAACTGTACTTTCTGTGTTTGGAAAACAAATTATTTCAACAGAAGTTTTGACAAAATAAATTATAAGTTTTGCTTTTGAGTTTTCTGAAGAAATATCTGTTCTCAACAGTGTTGGGCAAGTTACTTTAAAAAAAGTAACTTATTACTTTACTAATTACTCATCTGAAAAAGTAACTAGTTACATCACTAGTTACTAAAATATAAAAGTACAGTACTTTAAAAAACAAAATAGATGTTTAGACATTTTGACAGGCATCTTAATTGTTACCTCAACTTGCCACGTTGTCGTCTTGCTTGTGGGTGTGTGCTGCTGAAACGCTAACCCTTCAACCAATCATAGCTCCGTTTCAATGCATGGGTTCTGCGTGACAGCAGACGGGCTCCTCTGCCACACAGTCCTCTGTTCGTGGTGGAGAGAAACCGTCCATTTGGACCACAGATAGTAACGAGGAACAGGCCCCTTTACACCACAGTTACAATAATGGCGTTACTGAATGGGAAAAGTAACGCGTTACGTTCTTAGTTACAGAGAAAGTAGTTCCATTACGTAATGCCGTTATTCCCAACACTGGTTCTCAACATCAGAGACTGTATCTAACTGTGTCCTTCAACGCCGTCAGAGAGAAGAGAAGACAATGCAGAACGCTGAGCAGCTATTGGCCGACCTGAGGAGGCGCAGTACCACCATCACTCCACTGAAGCTGAGACGTAGCACCCCTAACAAGACCGTCACAGTGGAGTCTCTGTGCGACTGGGAAACAGACAAGGTGGAGTTGAATAGAACGGAAAGGAATAAAGTAGTGTGTTACCATTGAACGTAAACATTAAGAAGAACTTGTGATGACGTCCGTTGAGAAAATTGTTCATTTTATTTTAGGATTCTCTGGCACGAGGAGAGAGGTTGACTCTGAAATCTAATTCAGATGACAACTGGAATGTCATTTCCACCAGTGGAGAAACTAAAAGCTTCCCGGGAGTTTGTTTCCAGATCCCACCTCCTGACCCTGAAGCCATCAACAAAGTTGATCTGTAAGTGAAGAGAAGCTGCAGTTTTAGGACAAGAAGAAAAAAAAAAACAGGACGCAGACGTTAATGCTGACATCTCTCTCTCTTTCTCTGTCTATACATCATCAGTTTGGGGGGTGAACTTGCAGATATCAAGAAAAGAAGAGCTGCTCTGGCTTCATCTCTGAAGAATCACAAGGCTGAAGTTTCCAGGTCCCTTCAATCAGGTCATTCCCACATACAGTTCTTAAAAATATATATATCCTGTACCTCAGTAGCAACCTGGCAGCAGGCAGTGTTGGGCAAATTACTTTAAAAATTAACTTATTACTTTACAATTTACTGCTCTAAAAAAGTAACTAGTTACATTACTAGTTATTTAATTATAAAAGTAACTAGTTACTTTACTTTAAAAATACATTAAAAAAGTTTAGTGTTGTGTTCTGTAGCAACTAAATGAAATGTAGTGGTACAATAAAAACAAAATAGATGTTTAGACATTTTGACAGGCGTCTTTATTGTAACCTTAACTTGTCGTCTTGCTTGTGGGTGAGATTGTTTCTGATTGGCTTAGCCTGAAATGTTAACCTGTGTCAACCAATCATCGCTCCTTTTCAACGCATGGGTTCAGTTAGTGTCCATAGCCGTCTTTCACTCATGACTGACAGACAACAGACAGGCTCCGCCTCCACGCAGTCCTCTCTCCGTGGTCGGTAGAAACTGTCCATTTGGACCACAGATAGTAAAGAGTAACGAGACGCTTTACACCACAGTAACAATAACGGCGTTACTGAATGGTAAAAGTAACGTGTTATGTTATTAGTTACCGAAAAAAGTAGTGTAGCTACAAAATGGCGTTACAAGTAATGTGTTAGTCCCAACACTGGCAGTAGGCCACCAAAAAAACTTATTTCTTAACAATATTTTTTTCTCTTCCTATAGCCCCTTCTTCTGCTATGCTCGATCCAAAAGTAAGTGCTTTGGCCCAGAAGATGGACCAGCTGGACAACGACTTGGCTAGTGCAGAGGAGAGCATGTTGAATCGCCTCCGTACCCCACTGGACCGCAGTGACCCGGCTGGAGACCTGGCTAAAAGACTGAAGGAACAAGAGGTGAAGGCAGCGACACATTGACAATATCCGACTTACGGTTAGAGATAATAGTTTTGTTCTCATTTACCTTTTTCTTTTACAGCAAGCTGCGCTGGCCCTGAAGGCTCTGGAGCAGGAGAGACAGGCAGCACAGGCAGACCTCCAGCCCCTGCTGTCCCAGGACCCCTCCTCTGCACTGCCCTCCAAGCTGAATGCCACCAACAACAAATATGGAGACATGGCTGCACTTTCCGACCTCTTCAGCAAGAAGTAAGGGTTGTAAATCCAGCCACACTTTGGTTTGGTTTGAGGTGATTGAAAATCTGAGATTATGTTTCCTTTTCCAGAGCTAACGCCTCCCTCAATCTGGAGAGTCAGATTAAGAAGGTAGATGGTATGGTTTCTGGATTTGAGAAGAAACTAAGTGAAGACGGTCCAACTCCTGATGTTCCCAACTCACTTCAAAGCCATCTTGAGGACATCCAGGTTAGAAAGAAATCTTCCAGGCTGTAATCCCATTGGCTGAACTCCTAGAACAAAAAATGTCTTGCAGCAATACTGCCCCCTGTCCTTCAGAAACTGAAATACAACACATTGCATTACGCGCTACTCCTTACACAAGCAGAGACGTTTGTGGGGGTTTTTTTATCACCTTCTGGTAAAAATATAGACATGTTTCGCTATATTGTGTACTCAGTGTATCACAGGTATTATATTGCAAGTCTTTAAGGTATATAAACAAAAATAAATTAAATGTGACAACACATGTTTACTGGATATTGCAAGAAATAACCTGAATATAGGGTCACCTTATATATCTTTACAGCAAAACAGGGCATGTCATTGTCATATATTTAGTTTACCTATGTTCTTATGTGCTTCATCTGCTTCACTCAGTACCAACGTAAGGCTGTGACAGCAGCTCAGGGCGACATGAAGAAGCTGAGTCAGGATCTGGGCACCACGGAGCAGCTGTGCAGTTCCCTGCAGCAGGGTTACCAGGAGTACTGCCCCGACATCCAGCGCCAGAGAAAGGACGTGAAGCAGCTGCAGACTCGATACAATAATGTTGCCAACCAGCTGAACGAGAGGTGAGATTGGCTCTAACACAATGTTGACATTCAATAAAAATACCGACGTGAGTCCCGACCCCAAACGTGGGTCACAGACCTGTACTGAATGGGTCGCACACAGCTGGTCTAAAAACTAAATAATGGGAATCAGCTGTTGACCCTGTCTTTTATTTTAGAAAATCTCTTGTTTTGTTTTTGCTGTGAATTTGAGATGGAAACCTCTGGTTTAGAGATGGCTTATAGAATACAAGAATTGCAGTATTCTTGTGCTGCTGTTTTTTTTTTTTTTTTTTTGTGTTTTGAGGGGAATTTTACTTAAATTTAACTGAATGTTACATTTTTTAATGTTTTTTCTTGCACACAGCTGGTCTAAAAACTAAATAATGGGAATCAGCTGTTGACCCTGTCTTTTATTTTAGAAAATCTCTTGTTTTGTTTTTGCTGTGAATTTGAGATGGAAACCTCTGGTTTAGAGATGGCTTATAGGATACAAGAATTGCAGTATTCTTGTGCTGCTGTTTTTTTTTTTTTTTTTTTCGGATTTTGAGGTGAATTTTACTTCAATTCAACTGAATGTGACATTATTAAATGTTTTTACTACACTTTTAGAGAAAGCATCTTACAAGAAGCTGCATCCAAGAACCAGGAGTTCCAGGCCACATCCAGGTCCCTCAACTCTTTTCTGAACAACCTGCCAACAAACCAGATCAGCTACAACGATGATGCGTCCCAGGTTGCTGCCAAACAAAGTTCCCAAGATGTGAGTTTTTCTGGCTATAATAATAAAACGCTATTCAATTGTTGTCACAGGCTAACATGGAAGGTAAACTGGAATAATTGTTGTTGCAGAGGATCGTGGAGGACCTGAAGAGGAAAGGAAATGACATGGATCGTGTGTCTGATTTGTCTACGGACCTGCAGAATCTATTCAGTGTAAGAACAAAATTGAATCACTTTGCAAATACAGTTCTAAATATAAAACACGTTTTTGCAATATTTACATGTAAATGGAAACTTTCCTTTTACATGTAGATCGTAATCATTTTGCTCAGTTTTACCATAATCTCTGATATACTGTACCTACATAAATTAAAAAAGTCAACACACTAAAAACTATAATAAAGGCTACCTTTTTAATTTCTTATATTGTCTCACTTTCTTTTCAGGACTACGAAACTAATGTTGATAAATACAACAGTACATTGGAGGAGAATGGGCTTTCTATCACACCAAAACCAACAACATTCACACTCTCTGATTCTGTCCGGAAAGAGGTAATGAAACAGTTTAAATCGTCGATGAAAGCATCAGTTTTGGTCGTCAAACATCTTAAACGTGGTTCTGCTTCCTGTGTTTTTCAGGAAAAGGACCTGGTGAACAGCTTTGCCAAAGCGACAGCTGAAAACACCCAACGGCAGAAACAGATGAGCTTGGCCAAAAATCTGGCTTTGCAAGTAAGATTACTTAAAACAACTGTCAGTAGAGGTGTAATTATTAGCACCATGACTTAGCAACTTCCAAATAAAAAAAAATTGTTAAATATAAGTTATTAAAAGGAAAAAATATATATATTTTTTAGTAGAGCACGTCCAGAGTAAGTGAAGTATAAACACAACACATACAGCCAGGACTGGCAAGCCATGCAGTTGCTTGGGGTCCAGCCACTAGGGGGCCCCAGCCAAAAAACAGGGTTTTTTGTTGCATGCAGCAATATCTTTCTTGGTGCCCCAAGATACCCTAGCACCCCCCTGCATAGAGTACACTTAACCCAGTTAAGAGACAATATTCAGGGAATATTAAAAAAGTATATAATATTTTTATATATTTTTTTATTTTCAAATGTAGCCTCGAACAAACAACCTGCAATTTAATCAAATGAGTTGACAGCTTCAATCCTGATTGGCAGCACAGCAACTAAGTAAAATGATTAGACTGAAAATAATCACAAATAAATATATATATATGTGTATTTTTTTTCCTGCAGAACGAGGAGAAGGTTCAACAGGTGGCCCAGCAGCAAGTGCAGCTGCAGAGCCAACAAAGGAGTGCTTTAGAGTTGGATACTTTGATGAGAGAGCTAGATGAAGAGAAGGACAGGACAAGTCACTCTGAGTTAGAACTCAGAACCTTTAAGGACAGGATGATGTCACTGAAGAGTCGCAGAGGAGTGGAGCGCATCGAGGAGAAGGAGGTGCTGCAGTACTACCGCGACCCAAAGTTGGAGAGCGACTTGGCTGATTTGCAGAAAAGCCTGATGGAAGAGTCACTGCGCCGTTCCAAAGTCTATTCAGACGTTGAAATCATTAACAAGAAGATCACAGTTGTGGAGGACACCCTGAAGAACGCTCCTCCTAAACTGGTGACCAAAGAGGTAACAGAGTTTGAGAGGGACCCACAGTTGGACATCGAAGCCAGTAAACTAAGAGAGGAGATGGCAAGGATGAGGGATGAAATTCATGTTCGAGATGGGGAACATATTCAGATGAGGACAGAGGTCTCCATTCTTCAACAGAAGCAGCCACCAATCAAACAGAAGGTGGTGAAGAAGGAGGTGGTGAAAGTAGAACAGGACCCAGAAATGCTTAAAGCGGTGCGTGTGTTTGAGCATGAGATATCTGACGAATCCAACAAGATGAAGTTGATCAACAATGACATCTTCCAAACGAGGAGTCAGATTAATGCACTCGAGCGTCTAATTCCAAACATCCAGCCTAAGATCATCACCAAGGAGGTAAAGAAAATCGAACAAGACCCTGAACTTGTCACTGAATCCATGACCCTCAGAACCAGCCTCGATGATGAAAGGGTTCAGTGTGGCACCTTGTCCACTGAGGTGAGGGATTTACAAAGTCGTTACAGGGAGGTTCAAGACTGGAAACAAAAAGTTGAGGTGAAGGAAATTGTCAATGAAATCTACCGGATAGACCCAAATACTGAGATGGAGATATTGCGGCTGAGGAGAGAGATACAGGATTTGACCAGGCAACGCTCCGATCTGGACAGAAACCTAACTACGATTACAACTGATGTGAACATTCTCCAGTCTGAGAAACCTAAAGTGGAATACAAGGAGGTTCTTCAAGAGGTAGTCAAAGAAGAAAGAAGTCCTGAAAATGAGAGAGAGATCCAGAGGCTCAATGACCAGACCTACCGTTTACGCAACTCCTACAGCACTCTGCAGGATCGTGTGAGGCTACTCAGGAATGAAAGGGATGATCTGAAAGCTGAAAAGTCCAAAATAGAAACTCAAGTTGTCACCAGGGAAGTCATTAAGTATGAACCTGATCCACTGCTGGAGAAAGAGGCTGATCGCTTGAGAAGAGATGTACGCGAGGAGGCGCAGCTGAGGCGCAACACTGAGGAGATGGTGTTTGATCTGCAAAACAGATACATTCAGCTGGAGAGACAGAAACCTGAGGAAAAAGTGATCGTGCAGGAAGTTGTGCGTTTACAGAAGGATCAAAGGCAGGTTCTTGAGCACGATCGGCTGGGCAGAAACTTGGACGATGAAATAATGAGCAGACGTCAGATTGAACTGGAGCTGGAGCAACTCAGAACAACATTGGAGAACAAAGAAAGGATCCTGAGAGAGAGTGATGAGCGCCAGAAGAGGATCCAGGCTGAGTCTGAACTCAGAGAACTCCGTCTGCGTATCACGCAGTTGGAGAACGCACCACCGCCTGTTGAGGAAAGTATTATTGTTGAGGAAGTGCTAAAGGTTGAGAGAGATCCAAAACTGGACAGGTTGACCAACAACCTTCGGTCTGGTATGGACAACGAAACCAGAGAAATCCTGCGTCTCCAGAGAGAAATCCGTAACATCACTCTGAAGATTGAGATGCTGAGGAGAGAAAAGTCTGGTGAGAAGACCGTCTACAAAGAGGTGGTTCGTGTTGAGAAGGACCAAGCGGTTGAAACTGAAAGAGATCATTTGAGGGAACAGGTTACCCAACAGAAATTTGCCAGACAAGACCTCGAGGATGAAATCCGACGCATCAGGGATAAGATCAACCTCTTGACGACCAACAGGTCCAGTACATCAAGAGAGGAAACTACCCTTACTTTGAACAGGGAAAATCTGGAGAGGGAGAAGGACAACCTCACCCGGGAGCTCAGGACACTTGAAACCAAAAAACAGGACACCAACCTGTCCTTCCACCAGCAGAGCCGTCTGATGAGTGAGAGGACACAGATGAGCAGACAGAGAAGCATTAAAATGGAATCTGACATACAGAGATTGGAGAGGGAAATCCTGAGTGAAAAAGACAGGATCCATGAAAGGGACTCTGACATCAGGGAACTTTTGCTTCTACTGCAGAAAGAGGAGACAACCGAGACAAGAACAAAGGAAACAAACATCTCCACCAAAATTACCATTTTGGATCCAGAAACAGGCAAAGACATGTCTCCTTATGATGCCTACCTACAGGGCCTTATTGATCGCAAACAGTACATCCATCTGCAAGAGCTGGAATGTGACTGGGAAGAGGTCACGTCTTTGGGACCTGACGGCGAGTCGTCAGTCCTGCAGGATCGCAAGAGTGGCAAGCAATTCTCCATAAAAAATGCCTTGAAAGAAGGCCGACTGACGGAATATGATATACAACGATACAGAGACGGGAAAGTCCCCATCTCTGAGTTTGCTCTGCTTGTAGCAGGTGACAATAAAAAGCAGCTGGAGTTCAATTCAGTCGTCCCTAAGACTACGACTACTACTACCTTAAATTCAGCCCCATTTGAGCTGCCCACCTCAAGGGGAATCATGCCAGTTGCTGGAGTCATGGATACAAATACTGACACGTGCTATACAATACGCAGCGCTGCTATGCGTAAACTGATTGACCCCACCACTGCCCAAAGGCTGCTTGAAGCACAGGCAGCGACCGGCGGAATCTTTGACATCAACAATAAAGAAAGGTATACCGTTCACAAGGCAGCAACCAGAGGCCTCATTGATGACAGTCAAATGCAGAGGCTTCTCAATGCTCAAAAAGCTTACACTGGTGTAGAAGACCCTGTCACCAGAGAGCGATTGTCCACTGGGGAGGCAGTTCAGAAGGGATGGATGACCAAGGACACTGCTAAGCGGTACATGGAGGCACAGCACCTGACTGGAGGCCTGGTTGACCCCAACACTGGCCATAGAGTAAGCATCTTGGATGCAATTGGGATGAAGATGATTGACAGTACCATTCTAAGGGAGCTGCAGGCCGACACCACCTACTACAAAGATATCACAGACCCAATCACTAAAGAGAAAATCAACTACAAACAAGCTCTGGATCGCTGTAAAATAGATCCGGTGACCGGCTTACCAATGCTGCCTGCCTCCTCCAAGGATTCTGGGTACACCTCAGTGTACAACTCTACAAGATATGCTAAATTTTAGATTTGTTTACAACATGCTGAGATTTGTCCTCTTTAGTCTTTTATTGTCTGGTAAAGATGTACCATTAGATGTGGCCAATCTATATAAAAATCATGTTTTATTACAATTTTGACTCAGGATAAGTTTCCTACAGCAACGCTTGTTTGTTGCCTCTGTTTACCAACTGTACCCAACATGGGCAGATGTTTTAGATCTAACTTAAAAAAAAAAGATTATAAATTACGTTTATGTTTGTTTTTATTGTGTTATTGGGTTCCTGGGACATGGTGCAATTCTATTTACTAAGTTTGATTAATTCCTGTATTATCCATGGGCATCACTGTTCACTTTAAACGCAGTCCTGTTTGATACTTTATTAAGAAATAAATATCAATAAAATTAAATTATAATGGCAAAGATCACTGATTCTCTCACTTTTATTATTGCTATCTTCTCTTGTGGATAATCAGTTTTAATATTTTACTTTACTAAAAATTTAATCCAGCACCCGCTAAGATTCACTGTCCTGACCCACACAACTTCCACTCGAAGTAATGTGGGTCAATTTGGCGCAGTGCGATTTGTGTGGTAGTTGTGGAGACTGCTGCCCCTGCGACCTGGCAAATGGACAGGTAGATGAAGATGAATGAATGGTGTGGAACTATATTGTGATAGTAAATGATTGTGGAGACAGACCTTTAAGAACTCTTATGGTCAGTTTGCGAAAGGAATAAACAGTATGATGCCATAATGTGTACATAAACAAAGGAAACTTTTATTAATAATGAAAATAATAATAATCAACATAGTAACACAAATATAATTTACAGTAAAAAACTCAGTTCAAACTATACTCACACATAAAGCTGATGCTGAAATATCCCTGTCTCGTAATTTTTAATTGAAGCTCATGGAGCTCATGTTAAGAGTCTTCATGTACAAAGAGTCCTACACACACAGCCTATAAGACACCTGATCAGGTGGTATCTCCAGGCTTTGCACTTTCAACCTGACCACCTCCCCTCTCCCGGAAGAAGTTTCTTTGCTCATTGATGGCCTTCTGCAGGTGGGCAATGTTTACACCATCAACGCAGGTCAGTACCCGGGCACGGATCATCACTCCATTTCCTGTAAAGTCAGAAGACACAGATGGTCTTAAATATGGACCATATTCAGATGAGCAGAAAAACAACAGTAACTACTATTACTACAGTGCAATAAATAAGTCTGATTAAGAGTAACCATGTTGTGGGAGGTAAACCCAGTAGTAAGTGCATTGTAACATGGTACTATACATTGTATATCATTACTCAAATGAATATAGTCTGAAATATTAAGCTATAGGAGACACTATAGTTACCTTCAGCATTTTCTGTTTCCCCCAGAACTAAATACTGCGCACCAAGAATTGGGTTGAAGGGTTCCACAAACAATGTGTTGACAACAACACGGTGTTCTTTTGACGCATGCTCAGCCGACAGTGTTGCTCTTGACTCCTCAGACTGATACAAGACTAGCCTGAAAATGTTAAATAATAATTAGTTATATAAATATTTATTTATATGTATATACATGTTTCTTTTAGCCTAACTCACCGGCCAAAGGTTCTGACTGATTGTCCTTCTCGGATGGCGTTAGATTTTATTTCCCAGGGGAGATGAAAAACCGCTGTTGGTGGAGGCAACATGGTCTAAAATTGCTAATTACAACTAAAAATAACATATATTTTTATATGCTTTGTGACTAAGTCTCTTCTAATGCTTGTTATTCTTCTTTTGGACGGCAATAGATTTACTTCCGGGATATGGGTCACGTGGTGGTGTTGGACGCTTTCCTAACTGTGCGCATGCGTGGCAGCAGCAGCTCGTCCTTAAAACAGTGCTACGGGGTTTAGCTGTGAAAGGAAGTGGCAGGAATAACGCAGTTTTAGCCTCGTCTATTTGCTGTCAAAAGAAACCCACTATTAATCCGCAATGAATCCCGATATTGTCAGAGAACGGCAAAAGGCCACTTTTGATGTCGAGACATTGACTAACATTCTGGACGTTGGCCCAGAAATGACTAAAAGAAGACGGGAAATCGGTGAGTTTCTACAAACACGACTGTTGCACTTGCTATTGACAACAAGCCAAAGTTAATAATTACAAAGTAAATATATATTTGCATGGAGTATGTTCTCATGTGGAGGAAAAGACGCGAAAAGCAACTGTGTTTTGTTTTAGCTCTGCTTGTGCTATCAGCAGATAATGCACAACATCATCAAACTGTACTTACCGAATTATTTTTGTGAAAATTATTGTTTAGAAATGACAAAATTTTATCAAAGTAAAAATATTTTTTCTTCTTAATCCCTTATAATTTTTTAAAGCAGCATTATCGATAATGTTAGGTGTTAGATGACGTATATACATGGAACTTCGAAGGGAAATAATCATATTTTTCCATTACCATTAAAGAATTGTTAACGTTATATGTATTAAAATATATAAGTTCAATTATTTAAAATCTTTTATTCATTATTATAATCATTACTATTCTTATTGTCATTATCATTACTATCATTATGATAATCAACAACTACATGAGAACCTAGAGAGGTGGAGGTTTGCACTGGAGAGAAGAGGCATGAACATCCGTCTTAGCAAGGTGGTGAAGGTGCAGGAGTTTAGGAGACTGTGGAATACAGGAGAAGAAAAGAGAACAAGCAGGATTAGGTGTCAGCTAAGGTGAAGGGAAAGGTTTACAGGAAAATTGTGAGGCCAGCCATGATGGATGGATTTGAGACACGAGGAATAGGCAGAACAGTCGGAGGTGAAGGAGTTAAAGATGTTGAGGTTCTCTTTAGGAGAGACAAGGATGGACAGGATGAGGAATGAGGTGATTAGAGGGACAACACAGACAGGAAGGTCTGGAGAATAAGCTTAAGTAGCCAGATTGAGATGGTTTGGACATGTCCAAAGGAGAGACAGTGGTTAGATTGGTAGAAGAAAGATCCTAGAGATGGAGCTACCAGGCAGGAGACAAAGAGTCCTTAAGTAAATATTGGGAACTCCTTCTGTCAATCTTTTTTGTGGAACTGCATATGCAATCCCTTGGATGCATATGCAATCCCTTGCATACTATTCTAATTTTCTGAGACAGTCCTATATACAGTATATATACACACATATATATGTGTGTATATATATATATATATATATATTTAAAATATATACTGTATATACCCACTGATTTGATTTCTTTCGTCTGCTTCAGAAACACTGGTTCTAAATGATCCAGACTTTGACGAAAAAGATCCCAGCTTCCTGAGTCGCAGTGAACGTTATGAGCAGGCTGTCCGTAAAAGTGCAGCAATGGTATATACCCACTGATTTGATTTCTTTCGTCTGCTTCAGAAACACTGGTTCTAAATGATCCAGACTTTGACGAAAAAGATCCCAGCTTCCTGAGTCGCAGTGAACGTTATGAGCAGGCTGTCCGTAAAAGTGCAGCAATGTTTCTGAAACTCAGGGAATTTGGCATTTCTGATCCAGGAGAGATCTATTTATACAAAAGGTAAGCAATGCTACACTGTAGGTATTTTAGCATTCATTCTACGAGGCTCAAAGGTTTGTTATTCATAACTTGTAATCTCACTTCACTTCGTGCTCTTGACGAAATGTGGAGTAAAGTTTGCCTGGAGATTAAAACCATGTCAGAGGTTATGTAGCTTCAAACAGCTGTGCCAGTTTCATCAAGTGTTTCATTCAGCAAATCTGGTGACTTCATTCTGTTTCTATTACTCTGAACTATAAAAGTTGACACAAAAAAATAGTTTTTGTGCTATATAAAAATGATTAATTTAGTCCTGTTCACTCTCTTTCTAATTCATCACATATTTGACCATGGAATGTGTCACAAATTTTATAGTGCACAAAAAAACTTGATCCTTGAACTTGTTTTCAATATATATCCATACCAAGATATAGGTATTTTCAAAGATTTACAGACTATACAGAATTACAGACTATTTTCAGACTTCTACATACTAGAGATTACTTTTTCCAATTATTAGAAGTCTCCATATGACATTTTAATTGAATAGATGTCAAAACATGTTTATTTTATAGCTCATGTAAGGTATTATACCCTAATAACAATATAAACCAACAACTTGCATATTCTTGGGACAAAAAGATCTTCTTCTCTTATAGATAAGATAAGTTTGTTTTGAGAGGAAGGACATCAGTTATTTGAACTTGAACAACCTCACATGAAATAAGACCTTGAGATGTTGACCATGAAAAACAGCAGTTCCACCTGAAAGTTGCTTATTGAATAATAATACAAACAAACAAACAACGATGGCAAACAATGACAAAGGGTGTAAGGAGTCGTACGTTGTTTAAAATATTTTTTTTTCTTTAAGTGAAGTAATATTTCTTTCATTACTTTCAACAAAAAATAATAGTATAAATTGTAGAGATGTCATTCTATTTCAAGATGCAAATCCCTGGACTCAAGTGAGAATAATATAGGTATTGACTCAGACTGACTGTTTAACATAATGTAGAGAGTAAGATATTCAGTTTATATAGGTAAATATATTTAGAGTTAGTGTTGACACCCTTGGCCTAATGTTTGTGAGTGTACATGTGACTGTGTGTCTAAGGGGGAGTGTATCTGTAGTAAACCTCTTAAAGACATCTTTTCATTTGTGCCTCATTTACTTTTCCATCACTCAGACTTGCAAAAGGACATCAAGCTGAGGCCTTGGCGTTACATTTTGTCATGTTCCTTCCGACTCTGTACTCCCTGTGTGACCCTAAGCAGTCCAGGAAATGGTTACATCTGGCAGAGTCCTTGCAGGTTATGGGCACATATGCCCAGACTGAAATGGGTCATGGTCAGTGCTGGGCAAAACCTAACACAAACTATACACACATGAAACTTTCATTTTTTAAGTTTGAAATCATTAGGCCAAAACCTACAATTGCAAAAAAAATATATATCTTGGTGCCAAGAGGACACCAGTTCCTTTGTATATTTTTGACAGATCCAAGTCTGTAATAAAAAAAAAAAAAAAGGGTGAATCATTTACTGTGGAGGAAAGTCCAGTATGTATAAAGCAGCTGTCACTGTTTATATGCAAAATATATAATGGCAATATATATTTGTGTAGTGATATTGTACCTTTGCAATAGACCTCTGTCTCCTCTCTGCGGGGTCTGCCTTTCTTCCTCAGTTGTTATTCCTGACTGCATGTTCACTGAGTAATCACACCAATGGCCAATCAACAGGCTGGTCTTTTTCATTCATGCTTTAATTAACACTGAATTATGTAGTATAACTGAGGTTAACAAGTCCTAAAAAAACGCTTTTTTACTCACCACGATAAAGCTGTACTACAGCCACAGCCAAAGTGCATTTTTTAGTAATTGTGTTACAAAAGTTATTTTCTGTCTGTCTGTCTGTCTAAATATTATCTGTCTGTCTGTCTATCTGTCTAGATTGATTTATCTGTCTGTCTTTCTGCCTGTCCTAATTGATCTGTCTATCTGTCTCTCTGTCTATCTATCCGTCTATCTATCTATCTATATATCTGTCTATCTGTCTATCTGTCTATCTGTCTATCTGTCTATCTGTCTATCTGTCTATCTGTCCGTCTGTCTGTCTGTCTGTCTGTCTAAATAACGATTTAACCAACTAACTAAACAACTTTCCCATCCCATTTATTTGTAGCCAAACTATGAACATACAGCAATAAAGTTTATACCAGTCACATTGATGTCTAGAGGTAGTAGCCTTTGTCCATCTAGACCTCCAGGCCCCTTGATACTCCTCACCATGACCTCATATAGAAGCAAACAGAAGATAATAAATGGATTGATATGAAATGCATGCTGTAACAATGCTGTAATGTTGTGGCTGTAGGAGACTGAAGTCAAGTGATTGACAGTGCGATAAAATGTGCCGTGGCATGCTCACCATTTTTTGACCATCTTTTTCACCTCTTCTCCAATCATCTACATATCTTATCTTTCGGCCCAATCATATGCGGCTTCCATAATGAAAAAAAAAAAAACAATCATTTATCCATCTCTCTCCCTGCCTTTCTTGCATTGCCACCTGCTTTCCCTCCTTTACTGTCCTTGGCCCTTAGTTCTGTGCATCGCAACAGAGGAGAGCCCCTGGACCTCCATCTAGGGATGTTCCTACCAACACTGCTCAACCAGGCCACTCCAGAGCAGATGGACCGTTTCTTCATGCCTGCCTGGAGCCTGAAGATCATCGGCACCTATGCTCAAACTGAGATGGGCCACGGTAAAATGAACAGAGCAGTCCATAGTTCCATCCAAGTTGGCTCACCTCTTCATTTTCCTTTTAATAGACAAACCAGTGTCACCTTTTAGGATCATATCATAGTTAGTCTTAACCAAAAGTCCATTAACCCTAATCCAACAAGTCAAGTCATTTATCTGACAGAAGTCGAAACCAGGGGCGTAGCCAGAACACCTAAAATGGGTGGGCCCCGAAAAAATCAGGGGGGCCCAACTCCAAGGTATTATAGCCTAAGTTTGATAATGAACATCATCCCTCGTTATGACATGGTCAGCCCTCTCATTGGATGGGGCGGGCTTGACTGACAACTAGGCGGGCCCAGGCCCACCCGTGGCTACGCCTATGGTCGAAACACTTCACATATTTGTTGATATAGCCAAATTATTTAATCTACACCTCTTCTACAATACTTTTGTTAAAAATCAGATTTATTTTTAACTTAATACGCTGTGCATGTCAGTAACAACTAACTGTTGTCCAACTATCAGTATTTGACGGGGATGTCTAATCTCATTTCGGCTTGTCCCTTTTTCAGGGGTTGCCACAGTCAGTCAACATTTTCCGTCTCACCCTGTCCTCTGTATCTTTTACTGTACATAGCCGGATGTTAGATTATCGCTCGAAATTAGCTTTTTTTTATGTTGAATCTGTTAAAATTGTTATACTTTTCCTACGATAATGAAAACCTAATAGAAATCCACAAAATAACGATGACCTAAAGTTTTAGGGATAATTGGCTCTGTTATTCAAAGTCACTAGATGGCAGCATTGCAACTCATTTAGTTTATTTTAATAATGCACATGTATTTTCAATAATATGGGACTTTAAGCAAAATACCAACAACTGTTAAGTGGTTTGTATAGATAAATAAATGTAAAAAGGTCTTTAGGTGTATTGGCTGATATTGAAATTGATTGTAAATGTGGCTACCGTATATTGGATATCGGCAAAATATTCAAACATCCCCATTTTTTTTATTGTCTTTTTATTAACCATGATCTCCAACTCTAATCGTCTTATTCCAGTTTCCAAACTGGCATAAATTCACCAAACATTAAACTGTACAGCATATGTATTTTATTTCATTTTCAAGCTACTCTGTAAATGTATTGCAGCTACTGACTGTTGACTGTTACTAACTGATTGTTGTAGTCACTTGGATCTGTCAAACATCTACAGTTTCTTTCAAAATAAAAACATGTTTTTGTTTGAAAATTTAAAGGTTAAACATTTTTCCTTATTTATTTCATGTCATTTTTCATTTTTCAGAATGACTTTTCACGCTGTGTAAAAGTGTAGCAGGTATTCACAATTTGTGATTCTGTAGGCACGCACCTCCGAGGGTTGGAGACCACGGCCACATATGACCCCACCACCGAGGAGTTTGTCCTGAACAGCCCAACGGTCAGCTCCATTAAATGGTGGCCTGGGGGACGTGAGTGCATTAATTTGCTCTTTAAGTTTGCTGTGAACAAACATAGTGTGATGAAGTATGATGGCACACACAAACGCTCGCCGCGTAGCGACATGACTGACTGTCTTTTGCTCATTCACTAGTTGGAAAGACCTCAAACCACGCAATTGTCCTAGCCCAGCTGCACACACAGGGGGCCTGCCACGGTCTGCATGCTTTCATCGTTCCTATTCGTGATCTGGACACACACGAGCCTCTGCCAGGTAACCACTGAATACAGTTTGCTTCTGTTGCCATTTTTTTTTCACGTTTCCATTATTGACTGACTTTTACCTTGTCCGTTTCAGGTATAACAGTTGGAGATATTGGGCCCAAATTTGGCTTCAGTGAAGTCGACAATGGCTTCCTGAAACTGGACCATGTGCGAATCCCACGGGAGAACATGTTGATGAAATATGCCAAGGTGACCTGACATTTGGATGCCGGCTATATAATCTCAATTTCTCAGATATTTTTCTGGATTATTTTGCCTTGTTTGAAACTTTTGGTCTGCAGTAAAGGACAGCAGCAGTGTCTCATTTTTTCCCGGGCGCCACATCAGCAATACAGTCCCTTTGAATGGCTTTGTATAAACGGCTCTGCGTCATTTCAAGTTTATTGTTGTTGTTTTCACCGAGAAAATATTTCCTAATCAAATATAGTTGTATCATTGCATAGGAAACATTAAAAATCAAAAGGAAACATTATTTCTCTGCAGGCCGGTACTAATTCACCCATGGACCAGTAGCGGTCCCTGGCCCAGTGGTTGGGGACCACTGGCCTAGACAATGGAGACTTGATATCACCAGGGTCATTTGATAAACTCAGTTTCTTAAGCATTAATTATCAGAAGCAAGATTGTCCTTTAGCCAAATGATTTTTTTTTCTAACAAAGTGCTGCATTTCTGTCTGATGTTAGAGTCCACATGTTTGCCAACTTTACGGCTTGTATCTTACGTACTGTATGTAAGATGTTTTTGTTTTTCCTCTTTTCACCAGGTGCATCCAGACGGAACCTACGTTAAGCCACCTAATGACAAACTGACATATGGCACCATGGTGTTTGTCCGGTCTCTGATTGTGGGTGATTCAGCTCGGGCACTTGCCAAGTCCTGCACCATTGCCATCCGCTACAGTGTTGTTCGCCACCAGTCTGAAATACAACCAGGGTCAGTGATTCCAAATTGACCTCTTTGTTTAGAAAATGTCAGCGCTATTATCCACACTTGAGTCATTGTGTTATTTAACATTTAGATTGTAGAAAAGTTTATATTTGGCACAAATGGCTGTTGTAACCAGAAATTTCAGACCTAGATGCAAAGCACGGGATTGCAGTTCTTTCTTTTGACCATAGTGGGGCACTGAAGGCCTACAGTCATGGAAAAAATTATTAGATCACTCTTTCTTTAATTTCTTGTCCACTTAAAAGTCTGCTTCCACTTAATCTACATTAATCTGGACAAATATAATAACAACAAAAAAGGCTCATAATTAAGTTTAATTTCAGAGCTGATTTCTGGCCATTTTGCATGGTTTTATTGACAGTGATAAAAATCACTTTCGTTCCTACATCACTAGCAATAACATTGTACTGACAAATACAGTGCTTTTAGTCATTGCATGGTTTTGTGTTCATTGTTTCCCCCAGGTGATAAACCTGTAGTGGAACACCTGCCCCACACACTCAGCTCATCATGACCAGCAAACATTATTATTTATTCAAATGTAAAACCACAACAATAACAGGCACATGTTCATTGCTTTTTCTGCATAAAATGTCCTACAGTGAACCAGAGCCCCAGATCCTGGACTTCCAGACGCAGCAGGACAAACTTTTCCCTCTGCTGGCCATGGCCTATGCTTTTACTTTTGTGGGGCAGTACATTAGGGATACCTACAACCGCATCACTGGAGATATCAGTGTGGGAGACTTCAGTGAATTGCCTGAGGTGATAACTACTTGATTACATTTAAGTAATTTCTCTGATGTAAATACTTTTCTCAAAGGCCCATGCTAGAACAAGTCAAGGAATAAGGTGAAGATTTTCTCACACAGATTGTAAAAACAGAACCTTTCCTTAGTACGTACACTGCTATGATTAAGATATAGGGTCAATAGAGTCATTTATGTCTTTACTTTATTTGTTGTTTTTTTTGGCTCAATTTAATAGCTTAGACCAGTGGTGCCCAACCACTGGGCCGGGGACCAGTACTGGTCCGTGGAGAAATAATGTTTCCTTTTGGCCCCATCTAGCTATTGATCCATACCCATATCAACAAAAGAACTTAACACAGAATTGCTAGGATTCCAACATCAATAATGCAACTATATTTGATTAGGAAATATTTTCTCAGTGAAAACAACAACAATATACTGAAATACATACAAGTTTCTAACCTTTTAGTCTGGTAGGAGATAATTATAGGCTATGTGCACTTGAGAAGTCCTTGTTGTGTGCACAGTTAATTCAGGTAAAAAGACACCAAAAAATAAAATTTTATTAAGGGGTATTTATCTGCCACAACTGCCAAAAGGGGTATTTATCTGCCAAAACATTCTGCAGCATTTTAGCCTTTATGCTTCACTTGCATAAAGGCACATGTCATTTATCTTAGTTCACACAAACACCCCACCTATCTCCTAACACGGCAGCCGTTTTCAAATTTTTTGACCAATTTAGTCCGCAAGTTAAACGTTTTCCTGTGCCTGGCCTAGACAAAGGAATGTAATATCCCTGACATGATTAATAAATGTAAGGGTGTGTTTTTACTTGTTATAGTTAAAGTACTCAAATAATCAATATGTGATCTCAGAGCATTTTTATTACTTGATTCTATACTGTGGGAGGAAGTTGACTCTGTGTTGCATCTCGTTGTGCAGCTCCACGGTTTGTCGGCTGGTATGAAGGCCTTCACCACCTGGGCAGTTAGCCGGGCTATAGAGGTGTGTCGCATGTCGTGTGGTGGCCATGGCTACTCTTGCAGCAGCGCTCTGCCGGAGATATACGTGCAGATCACACCTAACTGCACCTATGAGGGCGAGAACACTGTCATGATGCTGCAGACTGCCAGGTAAGCACTACAGTATATATAAATATATATATCCATAATATTTATTATGGTACTTTCTTAAGTGTCAGCAGTGGTGGCCTAGTGGTTAGGGAAGGGGACCTGGGTCGCAAGGCTCCAGGTTCCAATCCACCAGTTGCCAGGTTGGCACTGAGGTGACCTTATCATAACACTGTCCTGTCCCAGATAACTTCTTGTGGGCTCACCACCCACAGTGGGACTCACAGTCTGGTGCAATGTGATTTGGACCCGGCAATGGACAAGCAGATTAATGAATAAATGAACTTGATAAAGTGTGTGCTCTATTCTTGTATGTGCAGATACCTGGTGAAGTGTTACCAGCAGGCTAAAGCTGGCCAACAACTGAGTGGCACCGTGTCGTACCTGAGTGAAGCAGGGCAACAGAGGCTGCAGCCCCAGCCTGTGGCTGCTGGACAGACTGTGGTCGACATCGATGACCTGGCCAGTCTGGTGGAGATCTACAAGCTTCGAGCCCTGAAGTAAAAACACACTCAGAATATTACTGTAGGGAATATTATTGTGTGACCTCACTTGGTCGTTTTACCCATCACGTTCTTTCTGTATTTCTCTATCTCTTCTGTCATCTAAAATTAAATCCTCACTCCCATTACTTTATCCACATTAGTGGCCAGACACACATTTTTAATTATTTTTAATAGGGAAGATGCAATCTAGAAACGAGTGCATTGACTGTACCTTCTCTACAGGGGCAGTGGCTTAGTGGTTGAGGAAGCGACCTAGGGTCCGCAGGGGAGATGTCCCATTTCATTGTGTGCAATGGTGTGAATCACAATGTCACTATGACAAGGAGTTTGCTTTTTCCTTTATTTGAGGCAGGTCATTTCTGTTTTTGCAGCTTACTGGAACTGGCGGCCAACAGCATCCAGGAGGAGTTGGGGAAAAGGAAGAGTCCGGCCCATGCCTGGAACAACAGTGCTATCGACCTGGTCAGAGCTTCAGATGTAAGTGTCGTGAATGTCCTCATCAGTACATTCCTTAACCACTGTTGGCCCTCATTTATGTCTGTGACAGTGACCAGTCAAGACATCTAAATACTCCCTCATCGCCCTCCTCATCGTCTGTTTTCAGGCTCATTGTCACTATGTTGTGGTGAAGGTGTTCACTGAGAAGCTCGGAGAGATCAGTGACCCAGCTGTACACTCGGTGCTGTCAACACTGGCTAAACTCTATGCTCTGCAAGGCATCAAACAAAACTCTGGAGACTTCCTGATGGTGAGAATAGCTTATAATAATTTTGTGTGTTTTTCATGAACCAACACACTGTCAATGTAAGCCTTTGTTGCTGCCACTACGAGCATACTTACTCACTGATGGGTAACAAGAATTTTCATGACACTCTTCTTTGTGTTGAATACAAAGAATGGAGGCTTTTGTTTGTGTCTGGGGGGGAAGAGGAGGAGGAGTGGGGTCAGCCGAGTGTCTGTGCCCGTTCAGAAGACCTAATATGAAAACTCTGCTCCTTTCTTTCACTCAGGCTGGACTGCTGAGGGGTTCTCAGGTGCTGCAGATTTCTGCTTGTATAAAGGAGCTCCTGTCTCAAATAAGACCCAACGCAGTGGCGCTCGTGGATTCTTTCGATTTCAACGACAAGAGCTTGAATTCAGTCCTGGGCAGATATGACGGCAACGTCTATGAGAACTTGTATGAATGGGCTCGCAATTCACCACTGAACGCCACACAGGTCAGTTGGAGTTTCATTCATTCAACTTTTTGGGATGTTCTACAGCATGGGTGTCAAACTTGCAGCCCGTGGGCCATTTGTGGCCTGTGGAGAGATATTTTGTGGCCCCTACCTTGATGTGAAAGTTGAATGTTTGCAAGTCAGTGCTAAAGATAATGGTTTTGTTGGATGCACTGAGGGTTAGTTACTGCTGTGGATGAATGTGAGTATTACAAGACTAGTTCGATAACAGTGAGAAACTGATTTTTTTTTTATTTAATTCTCACCTTTTTTGTTTTTTCTGTATTGAACATTAATTGCGAAAGGACAGTGGGGGCAATGGCCCTCAACTTATTTGAGTTTGAGACCATTGTTTCACAGCCTCATTGTTTAAAAGAAATTAGAGGGAACTGGTAGTGATCAATTTAAATTCTTAAATTGCTATTATTGTTGTTGTTAAACCACTACATCAAGCAAGAGCAAACTAAGGCACGTGGGCCAGATGCAGCCCATTCAGCTCTATAATCCACCCCACAAAACTCTTCCAAATTATGTAATTGATTTGTGTCGTAATAATACTTCTGCCTTTTATCCTCCATTGCCCTTGTTTTACCTATAGATTACACTAAGAAGGCTAAAAGCTATTTAACATTATAGCCTTTCTGCTTGACCTTTACATTTTTTCCTAGTTGTCTCCCGTGGCTCAAAACATTTTCTGTTTTGAGATGCATTAAATACTCTTATAAATTTGTGCTTGAAGGTGAAAAGTTCTGTTATTTCTATCTTAAGAAAATTGCATTTTGTGTTTTTGTTAACGCAGTAGAAAATGTGGTGCAATTTAATTGTAACTATAAAATTACTACAAAACTGATTCACCTTCCTTCTGTGTCCTCCTATTTCTCTGACAGGTCCATGAGTCTTTCCATAAGTACCTGAAACCACTACGGGCCAAACTGTGAGGTGACAAACCCGGCTCTGTTACCAAGTTCACTAATAAACAATCTGTAGACTGTCTGATTTTTTTTTTTTTTTTCTTTGTCACACAGTAACTTTTTAATGAGAAGCTAGTTGGCCACGGTACCTTTTAAGAAATTCCGTTGTTACAGTTAATTATTTTATACTTGGTATTTTATTACTTCTTTGTACATAGAAGTAAAAAGTCATCTTCAACGTTGTTCTGAGGAGAGAATGCTCATGATAACTATACCTAACACCAGAGTGGATTCATATGATCTTAATTTTTGTCATTTTTTTTGTCTTAATGGACAAACCTTTCTAAGCATTTTTCAATCTTCAAATGTATCTGAAAAAAAAGAATATCTAGGAATAGGAATAGCAGCATTCCCAACTGAACTAAAGAGATGATACTGTTATTAAAAATTTTAATAAAAGGCCTTTATCATTTCATGAGAACCATTTTTTGATTTAGCTATTTTGTATAATTTTATAAAAGTATCGTACAATTTCCGCCTGATATTTCTGTGCCTTTTCTAAAAATAATAAATTTATCTTGAAAAATGTCATTGAGTTAATATTTAAACCTTTAGCAGAAATTGTTAGATATGTTTCTGACAGCTATTGATTGTTACACAAAACCCCCTGATTACACTATACACTGCACTGTTGTGTCAACTTTACATGAACCCAAATGTACGTAATATTCTTTATGCAGGTCAGGAAAATTCGAACTAAATAATAACTTGTGTGCAAACACAACTGGAATATCTTTTAATCCAATGACATTTGGGAGTTTGTCATTTCAGTTTCAGAACTGTTAAATTTGTCGGAGTGCAGGGAAAATAAATTGTAAAATTGAAAGCTGGACGTCTGTTGTCATATAAAAACCTGGAATGATTGTCTGCTTTGTGAGCAAACAAATGATGGACGAGTGAAAACACTGTACAGAGTGAGGATTTTCTTTTCCTCCTGAGAGCCTTGGTTATTTTCTTACTGGGAGATGTCACAAAAATAATCTTAATTTTTAATACTGTACTTGTACTTGATAATCTGATGATTTTTGAGCTGCAAATAATAAATCGATGACTTGTGTATTAACTAGTCTCTTGAATTGTTAATGATTTTAACTCTTAACTTATGTTAATAAAAATGGAATAATCAATTTGAGTTGCTGTCATTTTCTCCTCACAGGGAATCGCCTGTTCTCTGCATCTTCTGCTCTGACTCCAACTACCTGCATGTCCTATCCACTGCATCCATCAATCTCCTCTTTGTCTCCGCCCTGGTATCTCATTATTTTACCACTGTATCCGCTGTCCATCTCAATTTGTCTTCTCTAGCTTTTTCTTCAAACCTCCCTGTCTGTGTTGTCCCTCTAATGTTCTCATTCCTGATCCTGTCCATCCATCCTCTCCAAGTCTTCGCATGTATAACTCCTCCACCTTCAGCTCTGCCTCCTGTCTTCTGCCTTTTGCTAGTGTCTCTAATCCAGACCTGGGCAAATATACATATACATATGTGAATTGCTATATTTAGCAACATTGCTAAGTAAAAATTATTAATTGCTAAGTATAAACCAGCGATGTGGTGGTGATATTAGTTTGGCCCCGGACTCCTTTCCTTGAGGACAAGATAAGGAGTTAGCTCCGCCCCTGGACCTCCTCCGTGGGCTGCAGTGTTGGTTTTTGGGAGGCAGAAAAGAGGGAAGTAGTGACACACTGGACTGGTGGACATGACGGGAGTCGGCTTCAATTTAAACACAGCGGACAACCACAATGACATATAGTCTCTATTAATGAATGATAAGACCGTTTCTTCTTTAAGGTGAGTAAATGCAGACTCCTCGCGCGCGGTTTTGTTGGAACTGTTGAAAGTTAACTCTAAAGTACTCGAACACGCGTTCTTCTTTATGTGGCTCGTGTTTAATATGACTGCCCTTCGTGTGGCTTATTAGAATAATGTTATACCACAAAGTAGTTTAGTCAAATTGGGCCTCTTTTAATATAAAAGAGTAAAATATTTGGAGAGTGTTTAACAGCCGCTGCCGAAAGCGTGTCAGGGCAGGTTCTTTGTTACTCTGCCCGCCGTCGGGACCGCAGTTCACTCGGTTTATAGTCATATTATACCCTTTAAAGTAAACCGGAGGGCTACGGTAGCTTCACCGCCCACCGTGGCTTCCCCGCCCGTCGGTGGTTCAATAGAGCGTTTCAACGAGGAGGGTGTGTTCGTTTTTCACACACTGACATTGTTTAGTAAACAGTAGCATACAGGGACGAAATGGACATATACACCCCGAACCGTGACAGAAATAAACCTGTGCGTGTGTGTATGTGATATCAGGTCAGTTATATCTGTTACGGTCAAATTCACAAAACACGTTCACACGAATTGAATTTGAACACAGTTTCTTTATATATTCTTTATAAAACAAATAAAAAATGATACGGTTAAAATCCACGTCATAGGAAAAGTCAGGTGCCTCCATACAGATAACGAGCGTATCCAAAAAAATAGTTACACCAAGATCAACCAAGAAACTACTTAACTATAGTAATAATAATAATAATAATAATAATAATAATACATTTTATTAAGACGCACCTTTCAAAACACAAAAGGATACTGTACAAGATAAACAGAGAAAGCACAACAACTTAAGTACTTGTATAACTATACATACAACTATATTATATTTAATCATTAAAATAAGTTGCTGCTAATTTATATTTATTTGTTAACAATAACACTTTTTTATAAGTTCTGTCATGAAGGTAATTTTTCAGTCACAGTGTAAAATTAACTGTGTAGCGTAAATGCTAGGTTGGTTGTCAATTTGTTGCTGTTCATACTGCTACGTCACCATTTTGAAAACAAACAGTCTACTATACCGTCCACACCGCCGGTTTTTAACAGGATAGTCATTGGGATTTTACTTTTACCTCAACTGTGTGTTGTTGGGGATAAATTAAACCAATCTCTATTTCAAGAAGATTGGTAAACCCCGCTCTACAGTAACAATCCTTCATACACAACAGTTCCCATAGTTACAAAGAGCAGTGTTCGCAGCAGGTCTGGTTGTAAAATGTGGATTATTTGGAGAATTTCGTTTCTGGACATGAAAACAAAGTAGGAACTACGGGGCTGAACTAACTTTCATCTGTACACCTCTGACAGGTTTACAAAATACACATTTACATCTAATTTGACAGAATTCAAAAAGTCACTGTAAAAAACTGTTCACATAAGATAAATGTTTTATTGTTTCACCTGTTTCCGTCCTTTGGTAGATTTTTGGCAAAGATCTATCTTGACAGATGTTTCTGTTGGGCTCATAAGGAAAGAATGTACAGATGTCTGCACCTGTTGTATCCCTTAACTTTAGCTTGTAACTTTTTCCAAAGAGAGTAGAGTACTCCATTAGACTACTGGTTGAGTACTACTCTAATACTTTAGACTACAGGACTAGTGTACTCTAGTCTAGAACAGATGAAAATGTTTATTGGCAAACCTTACCAACTTGATGGCAAAAAAAATCAATAAATTTAAGGGGTGACACAATGGACCCACAGATGTTTGGGATGCACTGTGTTCACCCGAGCCTCTCGTGTGTTCACTTGTTCCACCGAAAACATGATCAATAACAAGAAATGATGCTGAAATCGAGTGGGCTTTTGCTGTAGTGGGTGGTGTGAATCACGTGATCATTTCAAAAGCTGTATTTCACAGTTGATACTACATTTTCACACCATCACTCTACACTTTATTACACTGTTTTATGTGTGTGGTTTTAGCAGTATGATACTTTGTAACTCAAGTGTAAATTAACCTATTGTGACCGTTGTCATTGGTGAGAAAGAACACTTCTGAGTTGCCTCATCCTGCTAATTGCCTTTCCTGTGAACAACAGGAAGTTTCA
Source organism: Paraplagusia blochii (assembly GCA_016785265.1). Taxonomy (NCBI): domain Eukaryota; kingdom Metazoa; phylum Chordata; class Actinopteri; order Pleuronectiformes; family Cynoglossidae; genus Paraplagusia; species Paraplagusia blochii. Next base: position 159,939 of record JAFBJS010057759.1, read on the forward strand.
CCACCACGAATCAACATTGGTGTTCTCCAATCCCTTTTTTGCACAAATATCCTTGCCTTGCAGAATGCTGTGGCAGAAATTACTTTTTCTACCAGATAAAGACTGAAAAACACCAAGACCAGCACTGACTCTTCCTTCCTTTGGTATTTATTTGCTTTATCTTGTCTCCAGCTTTTAAGAGATGTGGGAGGAGCTGGCATCGCTAATGTGTTTGTAAATCAGCACAATTTTATTCAAGCAGTCAAGGAAGAGACCGCTGGGAGAGAAGAATGTGTCTGTAGAGATGTTGCCTCTAAACTAAAAATCTTTCTTGTATTTAATTGTGTCCTATCCGAGTATGATTTTTTCTGCAGCTTGGATGTCAGTTTTTTCATGTGGTTTGCTGTTTGCTGCTGTGGGGTTGCACACACTTTTCAGCTTGGTTTTGCAATAACCACAACACAGACAGGAAGGCTTGGAGAAAAGGACTAGAGAACCCAGATTAAGATGGTTTGGACATGTTAAGAGGAGGGACAGTGGAAACATTGGTAGAAAAATGATCCTAGAGAGTGAGCTACCAGGTAGGAGACAAAGAGGAGATTGATGGATGCAGTGAGGAAGGACATGGAGGATTGAAGTTGTTGACTGTGGCAACCCTTGATAAAGGGACAAGCTTAGATAAAAAGGAAATAATTGGAAACCTGTAAGATGTGCAACAGGCAGCAACAGTTCTTTAATAAAACAAGTAACTGTTTTTTTGGTGCTGTATTTGTTGTTGGGAAATAGAATTTGAATTCTACTACTACTAATAGACCTACAAAGAAACATCCTTAAAGTTAAAAAAAAATACTATCAACCTAACTTTCCAAGGAAAAGCTGTATCAAACTTGAAATGGCACATTTACCCATCATGTGGTACCAGACTTTTCCTCTGGATGCCAGATGGGGTTTTTTTTAGTTTCTTAATGGATTTCCACACGCTGCAGAGCAACTGTGAAGTGGTTTATTAAAATGACTTTCGTCTCTCTTAGGAGATGTTCAATAATGGTGCATGTATTTTTTGCAGAACACTTTTAATAAACACATTCTTTGGTGCTATGCCCAGAATGAGCAAGAATAAGATAACTGGCACCGAGGAAGGCATTATCTCAGTATGATTTATTCAGGAATGAAAATGAATCTTGAAATGTAGAAACCATGAAAACTAAGTCTTTACAGCTCATTTGTCTCTGATTCCATTCTTCCACCTTCAATTGTTTTAGTTGTTTTTTCTGGACGTTTAGCTTCTTTGGCCATTTATTTTTCACATTCAAACTGAGCCAGTTCCTAACAATTCTTCATAGAAGACCCTCTGAAGTGGGCAGCTTTGGTGACATTTGTGCCTGCACATGTTGTCCCAGTGACAGACACTTTCTCTGTGAACAGTAGGGGTTTGTCAGGCACTCGGCGACTGAGAACATGACAGTTGCTTAGGTATTCAGACTCATAGCTCATGGTTGTGCGGGTTCGGACACGCTAAGTGGTGTAAAAGGTTTACTGGAATGAAATCGTTGCTGTCGGTGTCACTTTCTTCTCAACCACGTATGTGGATTGGTGAAGATGTGTTTGTTTTCATGAGAACGCTTCAGAAGTTGTGTATTGTGGTTAGAAGTGAGGAACAAGTGGGCAGTTTTTTTGTTCGATTGCTTCTATGAGGCAGTGAGGCTCACAGTGAAACTCTCACTCTTGTCCATATTCAGTAGCATCTCACCGTTTTGCTCCAGCTGGCACAACCTCAGCCTGCTTAGTCATGACCGCTTCTCAAACCACGCATTGCAGCACATATCTTAAAAAAAATGAAGACACAATTAGAAGCACAGTTATCAGTTTGTAAAGTCCCCTGTTGTCACCGATTACTTGATGTGTTGAAAGCCTGTTTCACACTGGTGCGCTTGCACTTCATCTGAAAGATCCATGTGTAATATTTCTCTATGCTTGCTTGTAAAACACTCAAACCCCTCGCAGATGTTAACTACGTTTCTCAGTAGGTTGATTGGTCTTTAGCTTTTTTGCGATAAGTCAATTTCTAACTGTTGTCCCATGTTTGTATTTTTACACAGTGAGAATCTTTGAAGAAGGATGTTCTCACACGCAGTGACAGTCAGGGGAAGGACATGACGACATCCAAAGGTCAGTTCCTCATACACCTTAAGATTAAAAGATTAAATTTCTTTTTGTGTCATTGTGACATTGTATTTCACACCACAGCACAAAAAGAAATGTCATTTAACCCATTACCAAAGTGAACAGTGGGAAGCTTTCAGCGCCCGGGGTAGCAGTGTGTGGGGACGGTAAAGCTCAGGGCCTCAGCGGTAACTTGGTGGTAGGGGGATTTGACCCAAGTCTGCTTCCTTAACCACTAGGCCACCAACTGCCCCAACAACTATAACAACTGTATTGTGACACAAACAAAATGTGTATAACTGTGAATGATTCCAATTGCAAGAATGATCAAGAGCATTGTTGATAGGCTAATTTAAGGAAGAGGTATCGTGAAGAGGTATCGTAAGATCAATACTGGTTTTTTCTCTGACAATGAAAACCTAATGCTTGTGTTGTGCCAAATTTGCTGGATTCTAACATTGTGTTCTGAGATGTTTACCTCAGTTTGGGGGATAAATGGCGGCATATGTCGTTATTGATATTTAAAATTTTAGTTTTTGGACATTATCAGATATCAGCAAAAGATAATATCAAACACCCTTAGTTATCAAGACTTCTTCTTTTTCCCTTCGGCTTGTACCTTTTTCAGGGGTTGCCACAGCGAGTCAACAATTCTCATCTCCCCCTGTCTTCTGTGTCCTCAACTAAAACTCCAACTACCTCCATGTCCTCTCTCACTGCATCCATAAATCTCCTTCCTCTTTGTCTCCTACTTGGTAGCTCCATCTCTAGCATTATCCCTAGTTGCCGAGTAGACATAACAATTTATTAGTAATTTCTATTTTAAGGCTTAAACTGAATTCCCCTTTCCCAAATCTAGCTGTGTCAGAGACATGACTGTGGTAAATAATTGAAGTCACAGATTCAATAATATTGTAGAACATACAGCTCACTTAAAAACATAAAACATAAAAACATGTGTTTCTTTCATAAAAACAGAAACACAGTATAAATCAAAAAAACAGTCTCAACTTATAACTGCTAAAAAGCTGTGGACAAAGGGTCCAAATGGTCAGATGATGTAATACTACATTGTTGCCCAAAAAGTCACTGGCAGTACGGTTTGTGTCACAGTCATGAGGCGAATAAGTCATGTCCTCTTTGTCATTGCTCTTTGAAAATGTCTGGCTAAGATGACTGTGTGTTTTCAAACAGAAACCTTTGTATGTGTAGCTTAGTCTAGTTAGTAGTGAATTGCTGAAACGTTGTGCGACATCCTTGTTGTTAGGGAAACCTAATGGTCTGTATCACTTACTTATTGATAGGTACAGTGTGGTCATCAATACAAGGTTTTGTTGGAAATAAAAACCTTGGTGTCGCCTTCTCTGCTTCTCCGTCCCAGAGCCACCTCTTTTACTACGTGTTATTCTGGGGAGTCATGTAAATGTCTTAAATATAGAGTGGAAACCAGCCTTGTGTAGTCGCTTGGAACAAGGCTGCCTCTGCATGCCACTGAGCACCAGTTTGATGTGAGAAGAATTTTAAAAATCCTAAGTGAGGAAAAACATTTGCTTTTCTTAAAATAATAGTTTAAAAATCAGGACTTGGCAGCTTGAAAGTGGCACTAAATCTGTTGCTTAAAAAAGTTTTTCTTTGGCGATTTGAAACCCAAGTTGAAAGTTGTGTTATGTAATCTTTTTACTCTGTTTTTATGGCTTTGTTGCTTCCATGCTACATTGCCCTGCTCCCTCAGGGGACTCCCAATGAAAATTCTACCCCTTTGGGTACATTTGGGTACATTCATTTACTCATTATACTTAAATGGTCATGTACATTGTTCCTCTCTTTTCATCCTTGTCTCTCCTAAAGAGAATCTCAACGTCTTTAACTCTGCCACCTCCAGCTCTGCCTCCTGTCTTCTGCCTGTTGGTAGTTTCTAATCCATCCATCATGGCTGGTCTCACAACTGTCCTGTAAACCTTTCCCTTCACTTTAGCTCAGGGGTCCCCAACCACTGGGCCGGGGACGGGTACCGGTCCGTAGGTGAATTGGTGCCGGGCCGCAGAGAAATAATGTTTCCTTTTGGATTATTTGCTATGGATTTGGATTATTTATTATTATTATTATTATTATTATTATTTATCATCAATAATGCAACTATGTTTTATTAGGAAATATTTTCTCAGTGAAGACAACAATAAACAACAAACAATAAACTCAAAATGATGCAGAGTCATTGATACAAGATTCTAACTTTTTATACCAGTCTGGTTGGAGAAAATTATAGGCTGTGTGCACTTGACAAATCCTTGTTGTGTGCATGCACAGTTATTGCGGGGAGGGAGATTTTATATGCAGGAAAACATTTCAGAACACCAGAAATTAAATTTTATTAAGGGGTATTTATCTGCCACAACTTAACAACATGTCTGTAAAAATAGTACGAGACATTGAACCGGTCCGTGGTGCATTAAAGGTTGGGGAAGACTGCTTTAGTTGACACACTTCTATTACAGATTTATCTCTCCTGACACTTTTCTTCAGCTGTTTCTAACTGTACTCTGGTCTTCATCCCTCTTTATGTACATTTGATCTATAACAAATAATAAAAAAAAATATAAAAAATCTAACTCATGCAGTAAAACAGTGTTGACTTGAGTAAGCACTTTATCCTTCAAAAAAACGTCGGAGACAAGACAGAAAGAGAAATCTGATCATTCCTCCTCACAGCCTCCATAAAGAGATCATTGTTTGGTGTTTTTCTCAGATGGGATGGGTGTAATAGTGTGTTTGCTTCAGCCTGACGTTGATGCGGTCCTGAAGGGAATCCACTCACTCACACACAGGCATTCTGACACATTACCAGAACAGGCCTGTCCGCAGGGAACAGTCTAAACCATGGTGACGTTCTGTGAGAGGAACATGTGGTGTCACCTTACACCAGCGGCTAGATGTCACTAATTCCAACATATTGTGCCTGTGGCTGTGCGTGCATGTTGTATTGTCATGAAATGGTGGAATGGGAATCTGTTTACAGTCACCGGGAAATTATTGGACAACAGAGAAGCTCAGACATGCAGCGGCTATTGTTTTATGTCCTGTTTGTCATGTACAATGTCATTAAGGGCATCGATCTTGACAAGGATTTTTGTCTTTTTTCTTGCTTAGAATTTTAAACAAAGTTAAATATAAGCATTGTTTAGCTACTCCCGGGTCAGGACAGAGCAGCACAGGTTTATGTACCCATGGTTAATGATTAGAGATTACTCTTATTTAGCAAACATCAGTAATGGTGCTGCTGGCTGTGTGACAGGCAGCCACTTCCTGAGACTGAGCAAAGCATGGTTTGGAATTTAATTAATCTTTTAACATTTTTAAGAGACCTAGATGCTGTCAGAAAGGGTATGTTGGTTATGATAAGTGAAAGTATTAAAATAGTTTCTTAAACAGTCGGGTGTGTAAAATATAAGACCAAGCTTTAATTGCCCCTCTGTGGTTCATCGTCATGTTTTTCATTCATTAATTTATTTTCATTTCCTCATCTGTGTCCAGGCAGGGGCTAAAGTCTCAATAATAACCACCCAAATCACACTGATCCATGGTGTGAGCCTTAGTGTGGGCGGTGAACCCATGGAGGATAGTTATGTTTATTTTAATTTAGAATTAAATCATGTATAGAGATGCCCCCTTATTCCTAATGGTAATAATAACAATACATAACAGCAATTATGCTTCTATTGTATTGTTTTAGTTTATTTTGTTGTTGCTTATTGTATTTATCTCTTGATTGATCTACTTATCTGTCTATCTCACGTCTGTCTGTCTGTCTAATGCAACAAGAAAATTATTTAAAAAAAAAAAGAGTAAGTACCGTAACATCACTATAGTGGATTTTACTTTCATGTAGTATTTACTCAACATTAAAGGTTTTTACTGATCAATTTCAATGTCCAAATAATGTGATATTTGCAGTCTAATTGTATTTGTTGCATTTACTTTTTAACCAATGAATTCTCGGTCCAGACATTTGCCGTTGCTCTGTTTTACAGTTTATACCCATGTTATTATTAACAGACTCTGTTGGAAATTTTATTTTGTTCTGCACAAGCACCTTGAGCTTAAAATTCCTTATCAATGACAAGCATGTGTTTGAAGAGGCTTCAAATTCAGGACAGATGCTCCGACCTGGGGCAAAACCCATTTCACTGAGTGCAGGGCAGTAAATAAGTCAACTGACAAGCTGACTGACACAACAGACAAAATTTTCACGAGGATCTTACGATACTCCAGCAGACGTTTTATCCAAATGGATGAAAATAACAGTTTCACCAAGAATTTTGCTGCGAACCTCTGTCAAGATGACCAGAAATTACTAAAATCAACCAACAACCTATAATTTAATGAAACATTTATAAAACTTTCTTTACACTTTTTAATATTGGTAATTTGGAATATCTGAATGTTATTATTTGTCCCCCAGTTCCAGCAATATACAGAAAAATCTGAGTTACACTCCTGATTAATTACCATCACAATTAACTTAAATGAAGATTAATCATCATATATTGTGATTCACTCACAGCTACCTGTGATAAATCAGATCATAAATTCTGTTGAACAATATAACGTAGTTTAGTTTGTGGCTTCTGCTGAGTTTTGTACAGTGTAGCAAATAAACACTGTTGGTTGTGAGGGTCCTCTCTAATCCTTGTCTTCCTGTGTTTATGATGTCCCTCCTGCTCCTCTCCCTCCTCTCCCTCCTCTTCCTCCTGGGTATACATTGTCGTTCTGCTCTCATTAGTTTTCCCCACTGCATCCTAACAACTGCATGTCTTCATTAAAAGACTGTGGTCAGCACTACTTGAGCTCTCCGTCCATTAAACCAAACTCAAAGCTACTTCATTATCTAAGTGGGCGAGCTCCAGCTTCCACCTCCAACACCACTTCACCACAGGTCCGACTGCCAGGAGCCTCCTCCCGTCTCCCAGCTGGAATGAATTCAACTTCCTCTCCAAGTGTGACAGATACATCAGATTAATTAAAACTAAGCGGTGATGAAAGTTAAAAGCCCATTACCATGACAGTGTTGCAGAAATGCAGTGACAAACACCATGTGCAGAGACCTGTCCATGCATGCCTTCCAGGGTAGTAGAAACTAGGCTATTGACTAGGACGGTGTCAGATTTCTCTGCTGCTGCTGTTACCGCTGCAGACAGCCAGGGCTTTACATTGATTTCTTTCTGAACCGCAACTGCAGACCAACTCCAAGGCTTTCAGGCTCTAATGACATAATGGATGTTTTGGCCACGGCCAGCGATTTTATAGGGTTTGTCTTTTGCAATGCCGGGGAATTTGCAGGAAATACTAATGCTCTCAGGCATTCTGAACTCCAGGAATAGCCGGGGCTGCCTGTGCTGCACTGTTGACAGTGATTGCTAACGACTGGAGGACGGGTAATTACGTCGCAGAATACTTTAAGTTACTGAGTAATAAAGGGATGAGGTTTTTCATTATTATTATTATTATTAACACTACAGTATTTTATAGAGCTGTGATTACTGCTTAATGTCACGTTTTAGTTCTGTGATGTAAGGGTACAATCCAGACTGTTGTATTCACTCTGATTATTTTATTTATTTATTTTAATCTAACTCATTCTCAAACAGTAGCCTCTTGTATTTCAGATCAGTATCTAAGGCTACAAAGCTTCTTCTTAGCGTGACTTTCTAGTTGTGGCTGGAAGCTAATAATAAACAGAGGAATTAAATAAATAACCAGGAACAAGAAGAAGGAACAAAGAAAGTTAATTTACAGCATTAAAAATGTTGAATCTTCTCCAACTATTTCAACAGGCACCAGCCTTTCACAGTGCTTTTCACAGTAGTTTATTCTAACAGGTGGTGCCCGCACATTTATTTTAGAGTCCTGCGTGGTTTCATTTATTATTAATAGCCATGTAAATCAGGTGACTCAGAGCATCAGAGAGGTGAAGAATAGAGTACAGTCAGAATGGAACAGCTGGAGAAAAGTGTCAGGAGTGATAGAAGAGAGTCAGCTAAGGTGGAAGGGAAGATTTACAAGACGGTTGTGAGAAGACAGGAGGCAAAAGACAAAAATGAGAGGCAAAAATGCTGAGGTTCTCTTAGGAGAAACAAGGATGGACAGGATCAGGAATGAGGTGATAAGAGGGACAACACAGACAAGAAGGCCAGATTGAGATGGTTTGGACATGTTCAGAGGAGAAGAATGATCCTAGAGATGGAGCTAGCAGGTAGGAGACAAAGAGGAGATTGATGGATGCAGTGAGGGAGGACATGGAGGTAGTTGGAGTTAGAATTGAAGATACAGAGGACAGGGGGAGATGGAAACCGTAGCGACAAGGCGAAAGGAAAAGAATAATATTCATGTAAATGAGGAAGTGAAACTGTATTAATTATTTCAATCAGACGTATAACTGCTGAGGATCGTCCTTTTTACCCAGACAGTCACATGCTGTTCGACTCCACCAGCTCCTCCACTCTCACTACAGTTTTAATGTAACAACTGTACTGTGTGAAAATGTTCTGACTACTGGGTCACAAGTCTGTTCAGGCTGATTATGGAAACATAGGAGACAAACTTACTTCTGAATGCTAGATAGCTGGATGCTGATAGCTTTTCCCTAAATGTGTAGTATAGGTTTCTATAATTTTGCGTAGTATTTTGTATTTGATTTTAGAAAAAAAAATGACAAATAACAGATATAATTGCTCTTTGGTGAAATTCTTTGAAATCAAGTTGCTTTTTTTTCTCTTTTTTTTGCTTGTCATAGTTTCACATTATCTCCCATCATTATTTCAACTTCATTATCATTTGGCAAACTTTGGCAGTAGTAAAGGACAGAGTGGAGAATAAGGACAAAGACTTTTTTTTTGACATAGTTTGTCCAAAGATTGTGTGAAAACTTGCCCTGTTGTCCACAGACTCCCATTCATTGGGATTTATTTACAAAACCTGTACAACAGGAATTCAGCTTTACTTGTGCAACCTTGGGTGATGTTTGAAGATGGTCTGCACCACCCTTTCAGTGCACCAACGCATCAACTCTCCTGCTATTGCTAACTATGTATTGTTGTGCTGACTAATTTTGTTCCATTTGACTCCATTTAAAATTTCCAAACATTTCCAAAAAGCTGTTTCTAAGGAAAATCTTTTCCGTAGCTATTGTAATATTCCTACCACTCCAGTCAGTATTGGAAAAGTTAATTGTATTTGTGGTTTTCTTATCTTCAGCAATCTGACATGGCATCACAGGAGGAGAAGGACAAAGAGCCTCCCTCCAATGGAGGTCAGAGAGACAGCCGTCTGAAGAGTAAGAAGCCGCCAAGTCTCGTCATCGCAATCCCTCCGCCTGAAACCACAATGTCCTACGACCCTGAAAAACAGGTTGGTCCAACACATGGGACTCTTTATAGTATGACGGTAAATATTAGTCATTTGTTATTAGATAAACAAAATTTATTTCACATATTTTTTTCCACTTATGACATTACATGCAAACCAATTCTGAATTCAACTGTGTTCATGAAGCAATTGGTTTGACATGTAAATTAAATCTGAAATCAATGATTTGTATTTTTACATTTTATAATAAATAATTTTAATGTGATTTTTCAGCCCTTGCGACCGTCCCTGAAGAAGAGTGAGACTTTTCAAGTGACCAGCTCTGTGTCAGAGAGCACAAGTGGAGCTGAAGAGAGAGGTTTCTTAACCAGGGACAGAAGATCAAAACTGGGTCGACAAACATCACTATCACAGAGCATTCGCAGGTAAAATCCAGAGTTGGTTGTTGTTGTTGTGTCATTCCTTACATTGTGTTTATGTGACAGTGGAACCAGTCAGGGGTTACATGCAGTATGGTTCAATCACTGGTGTTCCTGCTCTCATAGGTCATTAAACTCTAGGGGTGTAGTCTTACTTTCAGTTCTTTCTCTTCAAATTTAGACAGAACTGAAACATTTATTTTGGTGACCTTGAGTCGTGGTCTCACTTGACTTCTAGCAGCAGGAGAAGATGCTAATGAAGACCAGTTGCTGGGCTAATTAATACACTTTCTAATATCATTTAGTTTCGCTTGATTCACTAAATCAGTTTCTCAATATCTACTTTTGTGAAGTTGTGATCACATCCTTGTCCTGGGTGCAGCGTATCAATACTTAATGTTAAAAAAATACATCTGAATGCTGCTAGATAGTGGACTAACTTCTGTTTCCACCTGTTCATTTGGCACCTGCAGGAACACGGCCCAGTGGTTCGGTGTGGGTGAAGACTGTGAGACCAAGCAGCAGGTATGGCAGAGGAAGAGCCTGCGTCACTGCAGCCAGCGCTATGGCAAACTGAAGCCCCAGTACAGAGAACCAGACACGGCCACCAGCTTAGACCAGGGCCTGGACTCACCAGCCACAAAGAAGATGCCAAAGGTATGAAAAGGAGATGTCTGATACGACTGATACATCTAGTCCTGCAAAACGTTAGTGGAATAAATATTGATAATGTAGAAACAGAACATTATCAATATTAATTTTAAACTTTCTTTACTGAGACTTATTCCAACAAACAGCTGTAGACACAGCGCATAGACACAGCATTGGTTTCTACCTCCTTACTCAGAAAATAACATCAATAAGTGGAAATAAATCCCAAATGACCACTGTGCTTTATTAGATACTTTATTAAATTCTCAGGCATTCAGGATATTACGGAGCTCTGTACTCTCCACTAATAGTCAGAACTTTATCTGAAAAACAGACTTTTTCCCGAGACATTTACGTCCACTTGCCTAACAAAACCTATAACCTTTACAAGATGCGAAAAAAAATATTAGTCCACCCTGCTGTTTTCTATGCCTTTTTAGATGAAATAGAGATAACATCAGAAATTGCTTGTAACCATTTACTTTCGTATCAAACCATTTTCCATGGTTTTCTTGATAGTAACCAAATCTCTTCAGTTTGTCATCAATAGCTATGGCATTGTACTGCAGAAACGTGAAGAAAGTGCGATACTTTTGGAAGTACTAGGCATGGAAATAAAGTACAAGTTGAGGAAAGTAATTTGTATATATTTTCATTACTTAGCTGGCTATCTCCAAAATGTGAAGGTCCAAATGATATGCTCCTTGTTGAAAAAGGGTTAGTCTTTGAAAAAATTAATAAATAATTTGTATATATGTTTTTCTTTTTATTTTGGTTTAATTAGTTTTACATTTTTTTTTTACAATAAGATTTTTCAATGCCATACTTGGCCACCTCTGGGCCACTGATGAGTCAAGACAATTTAAACACATATAATGTTTAGTGTTGCTTAAATAAATTCTCTTTTTTTGTCCAGTGCCATCATAAAAAAAAAAATCTCTCTACACTACTCTTTCGTTCATTTCTAATGTCTCCTAGATTGTTGATCCTCTGGCGCGAGGAAGAGCATTCCGTTGCCCAGAAGATGCCGACACTCGTTCCCCCAGGACGCCTCACGCCATGCAGGGGGTCCCCGTCACCCCAGGGGTTACCTCCCTCTGCTCTTTTACCAGCCAGCGCTCCGGGTATAGTCGATTCCCAAGGAGGAAGAGGGAGTCTGTGGCCCGCATGAGCATCCGAGCTGCCTCCAACCTGCTGAAGGTGTGTATGATTTTCACAAACTTGAGAATTATTTTACGTTTTTTTTTTTCTTCTACTGACTAATCAATTTTGTCTGTTTCTCTTTCTGTTTCTGTTCTCAGGGTCGCAGTGGTTTGGCCGGATCACAGACGGGTCGCAGTTTCCCTAGAAGGAGCTTTGCCAGGCCCAGCTGGATGGATGAGGACACTGTTGACTCCGCAGACGCTTCCGAGTCTGTCTTTTTTAGCAAAGTCAGCTGAATTTTTTTTTTTTTCTCTTAAACCTTCCTGTTATCTTTTCCTACTTCCCTTTCAAAGACAGACTAACATGTTTCACATGTTGCACTTTCACTGCTTCCCTGGTTCAAAAAGTGAACCTTTTGAAATTTTGACATGGCCATCAAGTGGAACTAAATGGTTTCTGGTACACAATGTTTTTTTTGTGCCAATTGTGCCGATTGTATTACAGTGATGTTTATCCTTTTCTTACTTTGTGCTAAACTTTGTGTCTGAACTTGGACACAAAAGAATTGACTCCTACCTTTACTTCTTTGTGCCTTTGTCCCTGTCCTCTGTCAGTCTGTAGTTCACCGGACAGTTTCATCAGATGATAATTTTTTTCTTTCTGCTGCCCAGGGTGATGTCCGTGGTGAGCTGTCCTTGATGACAGACGATGTCTTTGAATCTCCCCCCATGTCAGCATCCCTGGCTCCCTGTGAACAGCCTGAACACAAATTCCAAATTGTGTGAGTGTGAATATGGCCACAATTACACCTTTCAATAACAGCATATATCTCGTATATCCTATACATATGTTTTTGATAATTATTTTCTAAATGTTTTAATATGAATATGAAGTCTGCTGTTCAGTAAGTGTCTCTGCCTCCAGCCCAGAGCCTCGCACTCCAACGGTAGAGCCCGAGAAGAGCCATCCTCGTCGTGGACGCCGCATCGCCTCCCAAGTGAAGCACTTTGCATTTGACAAGCAGAAGCGACAGTATGGTATGGGGGTCGTGGGGAAGTGGTTAAACCGGCACTATAGACGCAGCCTGAGCAGCAACGTCCAGAAGCAGCTGGATGACTTTCACAGCCACAGGTTTGGATCAAACCATAAACAAAACCCTGCAGTTAACGCTCCAACGTCCTCTTTGACAATCTGCTCTGTTTACACGCGTGTATTTTCCTGTTTTTCAGGCCTTATTTTACCTACTGGATTACATTTGTTCATATTGTGATTACTTTGCTGGCGTGTTGTACATATGGTTTTGCCCCTGTGGGATTTGCACAGCATTCTACGACTGCACTGGTGAGTTGATGGCAGATCTAAACTGTAATGTGATGAATGTAGGATTTTTACATTTATTATGGACATCAAGGTCTTGTGGATGATGCTTAATCTACATACATCGAAATTGTAATTGTTCTTTTCTCTCCTTTCTTGTTTTGAACTTTTTTTGTTTTGATTTGAAGTAAAAAAAGGTTTGTTAAAGCTTTGTCAATAGAAGACCAAGTTAGCAACAAAATTATATATATATTTAATAGAAAACCCCGTAAAATCTGCTGTAGACGCTTGTACTCTGATGCCTCCCTACTTGATCCTGTCTGTCCATGTGAGACAGAAATATGTTAAATAGTTGTTCAAAACTGACCTGAGCAGATATGGCTACCACCTTCTTATCAGATTGTAAAAATGACAAGCTAGGTATTCCCTTTAAAAAGAAAAAAACATAGATGGAATGTGTTGTACTTCTGTTGTGTTTCTGTGACTGAAGCATCGGTGTCTCTCTGTCGCCCTCTGCAGGTATTAAAAAACAAAGGTCTATATGAGAGCGTCAAGTTTGTCCAGCAGGAAAACTTCTGGATTGGTCCTAGTTCAGTGAGTCCCACGTGACCTCGTGTTTAACACTGTTTCCTCCTAATCCTAAAAAATCCTAAAACTAAATCCAAATCCTGAAATTAAATTAATGCCTGTGTTATCTTTTAATCTGAAAAGATCAAATAGTCACACCTGTGTTGACAGCTATGTTGAAATATATTTCTACTGTCAACACTTAAATAAAGGTTGTTGTATTTGTATCATCACAAATTGTTCCGCAGTTAAAGGACATTAGATTTAATCATGTACTGTGTATTATTTTCACTGTGAAACAGGACGACCTGATTCATCTGGGCGCCAAGTTCTCACCGTGCATCCGTCAGGACAAACAGATAGTGAATCTGATCCAGAAAGCCAAAGACCAGGAGAGAGACTCTGGCTGCTGTGTGCAGAACGACAACTCTGGATGTGTGCAGACGCACCGCTCTGACTGTTCTGTATGTTGTCCAGCAGAAACTTAGTAGAATAGGCGTGAAAAGAATAAAGAATAAAAAGAATAGGGGTGAAAACTGGCATGAAGTCATGGGCCAGACTGAATATTTATTCAAAAACAAGCTGTATTTCCCTTTCTCAGAATATTTAATCCAACCTGGCGCTAAGGTCTAGTGTCTAGTGCCCCTGATCCTTTTAATGTTTCAGGTTTTTTTTTACTACAGCAACAAAAAAAAACAATATCTGACAATGCATCACTCATACTACAAATCCTACCACTATATATGGCCTACATAATGTGGGTCCAACTCTAGTACATATGTGATATGATCTTGGGGAGCAAGAGAATTACACTGCGGGCCAGATTTGGACCCCGAGCCCCGAGTTTGACACCTGTGTCGTAGAATATAAAACTGGAATTTATATATTTTTTTTAACTTAAAAAAGTCATTAGGCTTCTGTATAGACCTGGAACAGAAAAACAAATAACAACTGTTATGGATGTGAAACAATGTCAAAGTACAACCCAAATTGCAGAATAATCCAACACTAATAATACAATAATTCTAGCAACCTTTTCTTAAATATATTACTGACATTACTGTTCTCACAGGAAACTCTGGCCACTTTCATAAAGTGGGACAACGAGCCTGACATCGACAGGTCGTCTGGTTCAGTCTGTCACCAGGATCCCAGGTGAGAACATGAAGGGCCGATGGTGATCATTTGTTCACTTGATGGGTGTTTTAATCTTGTGTCTGTGCCTTGTCCACAGAGTGTGTGAAGAACCTGCATCTGCTCCACCGCATACATGGCCTGATGACATCACCCAGTGGCCAGTGAGAGAACACGCCCCCTTATTTTCCTTCATTAACAGACTTCTATTGTTTGTTGTCTCCTGCCGTTTATGTGATTGTTTATCTTTGTTCCTCATCAGGTTTGCACGTTACCCAAGACATGGAACCAAACAGGTTACAGACACATGGACTGTAAAATCAAGGGACGGCCCTGTTGTATAGGGACCAAAGGCAGGTAAGATGGTGTTGTTGATACTGTACTTTAGGTCTTTGCTGTGGTGTTGGAGAAATATACTGTATGATCTAAAACAGGTCAATCTCACAGTGGGCAATAATGAAAAATTGGGGGGAAAAAATCAATCAAATTTTTGTCTTACACAAAAATACACAAATTTGATTATTTCCTTTTTTCTATATGTACACAGCTTTCGTTTTGTGTAAACATTGAATCTGGACTAATCTTAATATAATAAAGACGTGAGAAATTAAGTTTTTCATTATTTATCTCTATCTTTGGCTTTTCCAATTATTTTTGCAATTTTTCTTATGCACACAACAAAAAACCCACACGCATGTGCTATAACACAACGCAAACAGCTCTAAAAATACAAATACTGTCCAAATGCATGGGCTTTATACTGGAGGCCATTTTTAGTACACACTCAATAGGATCTTATATATAATAAGACTGCGTCCCATATTTGTCCCCAGGGCCTTGGTTTGACTCGTGTTGGTGCATTTGTAAAAAATTGTCTCTTATTGTCTCTTTGTTTTGTGCTGCAGGTGTGAGATCACTACACCTGACTACTGCAAGTTCATGCATGGTTATTTTCACGAAGAGGCTACCCTCTGCTCTCAGGTGTGTGTCTCTGCCTGTCTCTGTCCATGTCCATTACTGTCCATCTTTGGACCAGTCTGACTTCCTGCCCTGTTCCTCTGCAGGTCCACTGTCTGGATGATGTGTGTGGGTTGTTGCCCTTTCTGAA
Organism: Paraplagusia blochii; assembly: GCA_016785265.1. Classification (NCBI taxonomy): domain Eukaryota; kingdom Metazoa; phylum Chordata; class Actinopteri; order Pleuronectiformes; family Cynoglossidae; genus Paraplagusia; species Paraplagusia blochii. The sequence goes on from JAFBJS010057759.1 coordinate 175,782, forward strand.
CCCAGATGTTCCAGATCAGTTTTACCGTCTGTGGCTCTCGCTGTTCCTTCATGCTGGGTACACACCAAACACCAACACCTCATAAACTCATCTCGTCATGTCTTGTATCAACACTCATAAATATCAGTATGATGTGTTGTGGTTTAATACCATATTATTACAGTAAAGTTGGTGTTTAACTTTTTTCATTATCAGTCTTAAAGTTTTGGGGTTTTTTTTGCATTTTTCAGGTGTCCCTTTCTGTAGTAAAGTAGTATTGTTATTCATAAACTAATATTACAGGGTTTTTTTTTTAAGTATTTACGTAAACCCCGATTTCCCCCTGTCAGCATTCTGCAGGGTTCAAACCTAACGATATAAACCCAGATGAGGCCTCGCGTCTCGTGAGCTGTTTACCCACGTGTGTAATACTGTACTGTAATACTCACTGTTAAAACGCTGCATGCCTAAAATCCTGCGTCTGCTGGAAAATCAACAAACAAACCGTGAGAACAATGGAGAAAAAGACTGTACAGTGCATGTGTTTTGTTTCTGTGTGTCTGCAGACTCCTGCACTGTGCCGTGTCAGTGGTTTTCCAGATGACCATACTGAGAGATCTGGAGAAACTGGCCGGTTGGGTTCGTATCTCCATCATTTACGTCCTCAGTGGCATCACTGGAAACCTGGCTTCTGCTCTGTTTCTACCTTACAGAGCTGAGGTGAGATGAATGACACAAAAAAACACACACAGAAATCAAGATCCAGCCTCAGACTGGGATTTTCAACAAATAGAATTGGGGTCCTGGGTTTTATTTATTATCTTTTTATTTATTTACTTTTGTAGTGAAGAAGAAAAATATCACTGAGAAGAAAATGGCTAAAACTGCTCCGCCTCCGCGAGTTATTGAACTAAAAAATTCCATCAGAAATAATTATGACTGTTAATCCTCATGTGAAGCTAAGGAGATTTTGGGAGCAAATACATTAAATTGTAAATGTCCCTATTGTGAGATGAACAAAGAACCATCATACTGTAGTATTTACCCTTTTCTTTACAATATGTTGTTACCAAGACCGACCTTAAACCACTTCTTAATGTCCAATCAGAGGTTAAAAACAGATTCTTAATGAGGGAAGTTTTTCCATCATTATTGAATTTGTGTTTTTCACCCACTCAAATGTTTTCAGACAAGCAATTTGTGCCTATGTGTCACTGCGACAACAGCTCACCCGCTGACCTCACTTTCACCCACCTTATATTTCTAGAGTTTGACGCTGGGTGACTCACATGGTCACGAACCATGACGTCAGATCCAGAAATCCCACTTCCTCACTCCCAGGTTGTCACACCCCTGGAATAACCCGAGGAAACACGTGCAAAGCTCCACTCATGGCAGTCAAGCCGATTAAAGAGGCAGTTAAAGTGATTTATCCGTTAACTGTGGAACTAAAGGAGTCCCAGCTTACAGTGAACGGCTGTCACGCCAGCGATAAATGATGATTGAACAGGCAGAAAAAAACTCAGTGAATTATTGTCAGAAACGATTCTGTCATTGATTTAAAGTACAGAGATGAATCCCTGACTCCATAAGGCTTAAATATCAGGCTGGAATTATTCCTAAGAAATAAAAGTTGAAAACAGAAGCTGGTGTATGTTTTCTAGTCCCAGCCAACAGGAAGTCGCCATCCAACCGTGTTTCCTGTGTCAACCTGAATGTCCATCACCTGTCGGTGTCTGCCAGGCTCCTTTCTGTTTTCAGGAGTTTAGTGTCCTCACAGATTAGCCATCTGTCTGTGACCGGGCCAGGTCCTGACGTCAATAATCTACTTCTGCTGCCTGACCCAGCACTCCTGCTGTGGCTCTTCCTCAACAGTTACTTCTACGTCACCGTTATCATGCCTTCATCCTCAAAGTGTTGCTGCATAGAGAACTCATGGCTGCATTGTTTATTAATCTATGCCAGGGGTCTCAAACTTGTGGCCTGTGGGCCATTTGCAGCCCATGGAACAATATTTTGCGGCCCCCACCTTGACGTGAAAGTAGAACGTTAGTGTGGCCCATGAGATTTATTAACGGGATGAATGTATTGCAATGGAGACATTGCTTCATTGCACTATTCACTGTCATCCAATGTGGTGTTGATTAGAAAATAATACAACTGTAATGAGCTGAACTTTATATCATCACAGTGAATGTATTTTCACAGATTGATGTACTGTTCTGTGCTACAGTATAACATTTTGGGCTTAACTAGTAATTAAATGATAAGTTTTATATTTTTTTATAGATATGTTTTCCAATGATAACGCATTGGTGGAATAACATGAATCTACTGTTTTCACTTTACCGAATAAAATCATTAATCATTTTGACTTTCAGATGGTTTAAGTACATAAAACAAGTCAAATCAGTGGATCTGAATCTTTTGGACCTAAAAAAAAACTTTATTAATGCCCTCTGTCTCTGTCCAGGTGGGTCCAGCTGGTTCCCAGTTTGGCCTCCTTGCTTGCCTCTTTGTTGAGCTGATCCAGGGCTGGCAGATGTTGGAGAGACCATGGAAGGCCTTCTCAAAGCTGGTGGCCATCGTGCTCTTCCTCTTCCTTTGTGGCCTCCTACCCTGGATCGACAACATCGCCCACATCTTTGGTTTCCTCAGTGGCTTGTTGCTCTCCTTCGCCTTCCTGCCCTATGTCACCTTCGGGATATTTGACACGTACAGAAAACGTGTCCTGATCGGTGTCTCGTTGCTGTTCTACATCGGCCTTTTTGCGTCTCTCATCGTTTGGTTTTATATTTATCCCATTAACTGGCACTGGCTGGAGCATCTCACCTGCCTCCCATTCACAAATAAGTTCTGTGAGAAGTACGACATCGACCATGACATTAATGACGTGGTTCACTAGTCATCAGTGCCCAAACCCAAAAGTACTGTCAGGGGAACTGATTGACTTGACTTTCAACAAATATCCAGGTCCTGGGTTTTTTAGTTTTTCTCTGATCAGCCTGCTGACTTTGACTTCCACACTGAAATCAACCTTCATAGTCCTTGGCTGGGGTGAAGGATCCTTGGATCACAGAAGAACCCAGAAGCACAGAAGGAAAAACCCAGGGTGTCAAAACTGCTGGACAGATCGAAAGGGAAATAGTGTCAAGAAGCCAAAAGAACACGGAGAATCATGGACAATCACATCTATGGGAAACTAAGGGAGACCAGATTTCTGCAACTGGTCCTGGAACTTCAGAGACAGACAGTGAAGGCTGCAGAAAGGCTGTAACACTACATGACAGGAATCTTTTCAGTTCTGCTGCCACGTCAGTTCTCTAACCTGGGTTTCATGGTGGTTTCTACCTTTTTTATGAGCGCATTTGCCCCTTTACTGTCTGAGGAGAACATGAAACACGAGTAACTGTATGTATCACCTAGTACTTAGGCCAGATATCAACGTATAAACACTGGTTGCCTTAAATGGTTTGTTCCACTTGTTCAGATGCCTCACTGTGTTGTCGTATCCAACATGCGATTAGCAAACTTGAGTGATGATAATCACATTTTTGACCTTAACTCACCAATGTCAAGCTTTTAGAACATTGATTTTCACCCTCACGTCCGTTCTGTGTTCTACTACCACATGTCCTCAATCATGTTGCCCTTTTCAGTTTTTTTCCCTCAATTATGTTGGTGCCTAAAAGTTTTGTAGAATTTCTAATCGTTATATGATATTGACCACAGAGAAGGATTTGTCTGGGTGAAAAGTGCTTTTTTTTAGTGTGGTTTGACTGTTTAACCAAGTTATTTCTTGGGATCTTTCCTTCAGCTTAACCTCAATATCCATCAATTCATCCATCTTGACCAGTTATTTGTTACCAGGTCATTGGTGCAGGAGTCTTTACGACCGCCACCCAAATCCCACAGCGCCATACCAGCCCCTATTGAACCTCCCTGCCATTGGTGAACCCCAATGGAAAGCACCAACTGCTAGGACAGGGATTTGATCTTCCCCAGGTGGTGAACCCTGGAGTTCCAAAGACATTGCCTCTGGGCCAAAGCACCACAATTATTCAGTTATTAATAATGATTAAAATCCTCGACCTTAAACCACATATTTGCTTCAACCTGAACATATTTGTGAAATTCACTGTTTAAGTTTTGACTCCTTTTTACTCATCAACACTGGTCTTAGAAAAAAAATAAGAGAACAGCCCAGATCACTGTGATAGACTATGGTAAGTCGTCATTTACGGTACAATCCACCTGAGGTATATGTTAGGTTTCATTTGTTCAGGTTCTTTAACCTGTGGGAGTAAGAACTGTATGGAAATCTAGTCAAATGATGAATCTTTGCACTAAGTTCTGCTCTACCTGATCCATTTGTTCTCCATCCAAATGAAACTTGATTGAAGCCCATACATGGTGAGAAAGCAGTTTGTTACCTGGTGTGAAAATGGATTATATTTATGTTATGTATTAGATTTGCTTTTCTTTGTCTTTTCAACTATATACATACATACATACAGTCATGGAAGGAATTGTCACGCTAGCCTGCTGTTTTCTTCAATTTATTGTGTATTTTGATGCCTGGTACCACTTAAGGGACTTTTATTCTGCACAAACATAATGATAACAACAGAAATAGCTCATAAGAGCTTAATTAAAGAACTGATATCTAACCAAAATCACTTCTTATATCGATTCAGTTCTTATATCGATAGGTAAGACCAAAAATGTTACGTTTAGGCATTGCATGTTGTAGTGTTCACTATATTTTAGGTCAGAAGTGGGCAAACCTTTGACTCACGGGCCAGAATTGGACATGGGGGCAAAGTTAGAAACAGGGGGCCACCGTTATAATTTTTTAGCGGTAACAGGCATTAAAACGAACAAGAAATTGAAGACAACAAGGGTGGTCCAATAATTTTTTCCATGTGTATATATATATATATATATATATATATACATGCACTATATGTATATATGTAGCTGCATAAATATACATACATTTATACATATACTTGTGTCTTTATATATGTATAGATGGGCCGTCTTCACTGTTTTAAGCAGCTTCTTGTTCTGTTTATGGTCCACTGAACCACAGTCCATGGTCTCCCGGTACAGTGAAGCCCTGACGTAGTCATCAGATTCTTCATGTTTTTCAACACCTCATGTTTGTCAATGGTTTTGGAACATTTCCTTCAGTCGACCTTGTTTTTGTTTATCGTATCATGCAGGAACGCCATGACCGTGACTGTTGTGTGGAGGATTATGTCAGTTACTAAGTCAGATTACATGTGTTAAGTCTAAGCCACTGATTATCCAGTGTTATTGAAAACACAGAGGAGTTTTAAAAAACTAATATGACCCTTAAAGTCAAATATTGTCTCCCTCTACCTTTAAAGTCCACAGTTTCCAGCCATGATGGTTGTTCTCTCACAGGGGGCGCCAGTGACCTCATCTAAACCACTCATCCTTTTCCGTGCCTTTTAACAAGTGGACTTGTGAATGTTTTAACTGACTGTAGGACTTGCATGATGATGATGATGATGATGGCAGTATGTTACACTACTCTGTCTGCACTGGGACCAAACACTCGGGCACAAGACTCTTTTCAGTACAACCCAGAGGGAATTTTTAGGCACATTTCAGGTTGTCACAATGGTACCTTTTCTTTACATGTGAACTGTGTATGTGCTGAAGCAAAGGGGTTGAAATAAATATCACCTGCATCATTTTAAAATATGTATCTTTAGCATCTTTGTTAAGATGTCTAATTAACAAACAAACACGAGTAATAACAAATTAAGTTTACACACTGATCATTTGGCCATAAAAGTGTCACAAAATCTAAAAAAACAAAAGAATAAATAAAAGATTTGCGTCCCTCCACTGCAGCACATGTTTATACAGGACAGTAAGTTTTTCTAATATTTATTTATTGTCCTGCCTGCACTCCAGATTCATTCATTCATTCATTCACCCTCTTATCCGTTGCCGGAACAGAGCATCTCAGTGGAAACCTAGCAGCTGGTGGATTCGAACCTGAACCCTTCCAGACCCAAATCTGCTTCCTTACCTAACTTCTTAAACTAGGCCACCACTGCTGCTGCACTTAAATGTTTTATTTTTGTTATTTATTTTACTCAACAGATTCAAGCCTGTGGGCTGCGGCCCCCATGTGAACCAGTTGACTTTTTTGTCCACCAAAATATGTCCAAAATATTTTATCGATTCATATAATTATTATATTTCTGCCAATTTTCTGCAATTGCTGCATTTTGCCAGTAGAGGCATGATGTATAGAAGACTAATAGCATTTCAGCACTCATGCATGACTTTGACATGTCATTCAGTTATCATGGTCCACAGGAAAGTTCAATGCATCTGCCTCTGACCCTCTGGCCCTCTGGCCCATTGGGGCCTGAAAGTTTATAATTCTGCCTGTTCTACACACACCAAAAAAAAGGAGGTTGGGAGTTCAGCCAGGACTGTCTAATGTACGATACCAGATGATCTTGTGATCTGATGAGTGTAATTTTTTTTAGATCAGGAAAGAAAAAAAACAAAAGCAGATTATATTTTACTTTTTTCTTTTCAATATGTGGTTAACATACAGAGATAGTACAATACTTTGTTTTACAGAAAACCAAAAGACAACAAATGGAGGCATAGATACGTATATATACTGAATACTTGCTTTAGTGTATTCATCCCAACATATCAACGGCCAATACTTCAACTACCATTTTATATTTTTTCCCTTTGAGAAGCTAATATCAGGACTTATTCTAGTTAATTCCGCACTCATTCTAGTATTTAACTAAAATACAGATTAATTCAGTATTTAACTAAAAAAGACAGATTAAAAACCATTTTTTAAGAAATGATAAGGCAGCTGTTATACGATATGTGATACAAATAATAAATGTCCAGCATTTACTATCATACCATAAAATATTTTTACAAAACATTTGATTCAGTCCCAGATTCTCCTCACAGTCTCAGTCTCACAGGCCACAGTCGAGTCTCTCTAGGTACCAGTCCCTTGAAGCCCACATGGTCCTCAACAACCACTGTTGCGACGCATATAGGCGTGGCCCCTGACTGGGTAGAACATCTCGATAAAGGTGAGGGGCCCCACAGTGATCTCACTGGGGCCCTGTACTTTGAAACCTGACTTCTGATAGAAGGGAACCAAGAAGTCCTCACACATGAGCACGGCACGACGGACACAGGGCAGACACCTGAGGTGCTGCAGGTACCGCCACATCAGGATGGAGCCTTTTCCCTGCTGGCGGAATGTCCGGTGGACTGCAAGAACGTGGATGTGGACAGTTGTCCCGTGAGGTTTATGGACAGTCAGCGCTTCCTGGAGAGAAGGGAAGAAGAGCTGTGAGACCAAGGCCTCTGATACACCGAGTTTGATCTGACAGAAATACTGATCTGCGCTCAGGAATGCTGTTAGGGACCCCTAGTGAGGACCCAAGCAACTGTCTTGGTTTCCAGTAGACAAATGCTGCCCCTGTCTATGCTAAAATCAGTCTACTAGTGACTCAACAAATAACTGATAAGGTTATCATTGGCTTAATAGTAGCATACTTAAGTATTGTGGATAAGATTGATATTATTTTTTTTCCCCAATAAGAAAAATCTGATGACACGATGGCTGTGTTTTGAAAAATTTGCTAGATTCTCATAGGGTTCTCAGAAGTTTACCTCGGTTTTTGGGGGCAAATCTGTGTCAGTTGATGTCGGTATCGGAAAATTAAAGGTTTGGACAATCTCGCAAAATCGGATATCAGCTAAAGTTAATATTAGGCATCCCCAATTTAGATTCATTTTTATGAGTCACAAGATATCAGGTTGTAAAAATCAGTCCTCAATGATGCCAAATCTGAGTTATGGCAATTGCTATCACGCTAGTTGCTGATTATGATTAACCGCGATTATCAATTGTCCGAAAGAGTGGCTGACGAACAAAGACAGATGCCACAGTGCATACTCAATTAACCAATAGTAATACAGAGTAAGCGTAGTGTTAGCCAATAGTATGCTACGTGCAGTCTCAGTCTCGTTGAAGCTACCAACGATTCAATTTTTGATTCAATTTTTTTTATATCAGTTTACCGATGTTATCGGACATCCCGCTATTAGCTATGTGATATCGATACGATCAATATATGTTTTTCCTCCGATAATAAAAACAATGCCTGGGATTTGCTATTTTTGATGGAATCACATGAGGTTTTGAAACTCTTATCTCGGTTTTGGGGGCTAACAGCTGCAAATATCGGTATCGAACAATATCTGTCTCCGAAAATGAAGTGTCGGAGAATATCAAAAACAAATCTCAATATCAACAAAAGTTGATATCAGACATTGCTACTTTAGATAGAATAAATGGAATCCAGCATCTGAGTGGACTGTGTCCTTATGTGACCTGCACCACATCCCAACTTGAACACACATTTTACAAATTACAACACACAAATGTGACATGACGTCAGTGTGCGCTGATCTCTGTCTCTTACCGTCGTGAGCGTCTCTTGGTCCCACAGAGATCCGATGATGAATGCCACCAGACGACCCTCCTCAAACCAGCCAAGGGACAGCTCTGGGCAGAGGGTGAGGAAGTGACGGACCTCGTCCAGGTGGAGAGGACACTCGCCGGACACAGAGATGAAGGCTGTGAAGAAGAGGAGGAAAAGACACCTAAGTCCCACTTTTTGTGTTTCAAAATTACCATATGTTTTGGTTCGATGTACGACGGATTATTTTGCAGATCATCCCAGAATCTACTGTCTGTGTAGGGTCTCAGTCGATCCAGAAAAGTTACTTTGAAGGCAACTGGACAGAGTAGATTTCTTGAAGACGTTTTACCTCTTCATCCAAGAGTCTTCTTCAGTTCTAACTGACTGTACAGGGGAGTATTTAACCTCAGAGAGGCTGCATACCTGTGAACACGGAGTTGTTGTAGAAAACAAAAGGCTCAGAAAGGGAGGTGGGGTTAGATGGGTGATGGGTCACACCCTGTTCCAGGTCTAGAGGTGTGGTGTACATTGAGAAAGGAGTGAAGGAAGGAAGGTCAATCTGGAGGAACCATCTCTCAACAGAGGAGGAGGACTAAGACACAACCTTTCAACCACCTATAATGTTGTCCTCAGCTCTCTTCCCAGAAAATCATCTTGAGATCAGACCAGGGCTCCATCACAAAGAAGAATATCGATCCCCCAATACCTCCATTTACACCTCTACACCTGTGACTGGGTGTAATCCATCACCCATCTAACCCCACCTCCTTCTTTTATGGGTTTGCAGCCTCTTTGAGGTTAAATACTAGAACTCCCAAGACTCTTGGATGAAGAGGCGAAGTCTTCAAGAAACCTACCATGTCCAGATTCCCTGGAAGTATTTTTTCAACTGTAATTGTGAAGGGAAAAAAAGTGAGAGTTCTCCATCTAACCTTCTCTCTCGATCTCAAACACGCTGACGGCGTCCTCCGGGCTGAGGGAGCGGAACTCACTGGCGGGCAGCGTGTGACGGCGGCCCCGCGGCACCGGGGAGCGCAGGTGGAGCGGCCTCATGAACGGCACGGCGGTCACAACCGACATGTTTCCCTCAGGTCGAAGCTCTTAAAAAGAAGTATTCTTTAATTGGTCTCTTCCTCTGAGGCAAAGCTCTGTCCGTTCTTCCAGCCTGGTGCGTGCGCAAAGGTGAGATGGTCAAGTGTGGTCAGCGTTTATACCCTCGGTGGGCAGGGCTGGTTGGTTTAATCCTGCAGTTAAGAGAAGTATCCGATGACCAGGCGGCCAGGCTGGACAACAATACCCATGTGTAGTCGGAGTCAAGGGGGGATACAACGGTGTGTGGAGAATTATCCTCGTCATGCCACCATCAGGCCTGCAGCAGATTTAGACTTCTTTTCTGATCACGTGGCGGAGGCTCATCCACAACACACTATGCAAATGTGCTCATCTAGAAAAATGGGAGGCCGTTTTGTCCAATGACGTCATCTGTCAGTGTAACAGAGACACCTGGGTGACGTCAGACGTCAGGTGTGATGGGTTTTATTCAGTTGTCAGATTCAAGTCATCACCTGCTCTGAGGCTGAACTGGGCCATCTCTAAGACTACTTACCTCTGCATGTGATTTACTGGAGACTTTCCATTATCCCTTTAAGTAGATTCCATACTTTTTCCACGCGTTATTTTCCCACATATCTAAGAGGATTGAGCTGCAGGATGTGTAGCAGTTTGTTTGTCAATTACAAACTTGTTTTGTTCATGTGTCACATGTTTATCGTGTTTATATTTTTGTCTGATCTCTTCTTTTCATTGGATACTTTGCATTTTCTCCCCCCATACAATGATTTACAACAAAATAAATGAATATTGAGTAAAGAAAAATAAAGCAGAGTAGCTCACAGAGTAGGAAGAGAAGGCGACAAAAATATTAGTATGTTTTTATTATTTTTTTAATTTCAATTCATTTATTTTTGCATGTTTTTTAATTACAAATTCACTCGTTCTTTTATCTTCTTCTGCTTGTCCATTGCCGGGTCCCAGGTTCAGCTGGCACCACCCAAATCACAGCTGGCACCACCCTTCCTTTGGGTGGTGAGCCCACAAGTACTTATGTGGGTTGGGATTGTTCTATGCTCAGAGCACCTCAGTGAGAACCTGGCAGCTGGTGGATTCAAACCTGAAACCTTGCTGACCCAAGGCTGCTTCCTTAACCACTTAGCCACCACTGCTGACTAATTACAAAATATATTCTTTAATTATAGGATAATATTATATTCTGTTAACTGGTCATCTTTCCAGGCTGCCCCTTCCCCTGTAGACTATACACCTGATGAAGAAAAAAAAAATCCACACAAAAGTGACTTTTAATATTTGCATTCTCAAATGTTATGGATCAGTGAGTAACATTTCTATTTCAGAATTAAATCTATGAAAATCAAGTCCGAAGTCTTGTCTCTGGTGTACTCAAGCGCAGATAAAGCTGATTACAACATATTTCTGCAGAACTTTCCCCTTAAGTTTGTCTTCACTCTGTCCCCACTTCCATCTTAATTGAGTATAACTCCATCTTAAACTATAATGTCTTCTTTTTTTTCTTTACTTTTCAGCTTGTCCCTTTTTTAAGGGGTTTCCACAGCGAATCAAAGTTCACCATCCCCCCCTGTCCTCCATATCTTCTACTCTGACTCCAACTACTCCATGTCCTCCCTTTCTGCATCCATCAATCTCCTCTTTGTCTCCAACCTGGTAGCTCCATCTCTAGCATCATTCCAATGCATGTCCAAACCATCTCAATCTGTCTTCTCTAGCCTTTTCTCCAAACCTTCCTGTCTGTGTTGTCCCTCTAATCACGTCATTCCTGATCCTGTCCATCCTTGTCTCTCCTAAAGAGAACCGCAGCATCTTTAACTCCTCCACCTCCAGCTCTGTCTCCTGTCTTCTAACTATTCCTAGTGTCTCTAATCCACAACAGTCCTGTAGACCTTCACCTTAGCAGACTCTCCTGACATTTTTCCCCAGCTGTTCCATCATAATCTTCATATAAAACTTTAATATAACCAGTGCAAATGGCTGTTTCAATAGACTGAATAAACAAACCAAATATGTTTCACGTTCAGAAACAAAACAACAATTTATCTGAAATGTTGCTTTAAAAGTTCCAAGTTGTTGCTTCAACATCATCTTAAACCTCCGTGTCACAGTGAGAGATGAAAGTCATTTAAAGTCCGTGCTTTCATTGGGTTTGTCAGTGTGGGCAGGCGTCACCTGAACCACACTGCCGCTCTGTGGTTAATAGAGAACACTGCGTGATGACGTATTCGTAGAGCGCTCCTTACGTACGTCGCTGCGTAGAGGCGTAAACACGTGCATTTGGCTGCTTTCCCCAGTGCTTTTTCCTCAGTTCGCCGTCATCCTCGCACTCCAGCATCACTCCCTGACAACAGCAGCGATGGCGGAGCCCGTAGCATCGGACACAGCAGCCGCAGCATCCTACAGCCCGGGCCATTCTCCCACAGCGAGCCCGGGCTCCGAGCCTCCATCCATGGCTCTCTCCCCAACAACCGACGGCTCTCAACGGCTGCTCTTCTCCCACGACCTCGTCTCCGGGCGGTACCGCGGATCAGTCCGGTTTGGCCTCGTACGCATGATCCACGGCGAGGAGGAGTTCAACCCGGATTCGGACCTTGATGATGGCGGAGGGACACGCGGCGGAGGTGACGGAGGAGGCGGGCGAGGAGCACCGGCTGGTTCTGACACCGAGAGCGCAGTGGACAGTCCGAGTCGGCCACTGGGTAGAGGATACGTCCGGGTCCAGTGGTACCCCGATGGAGGGAGGCAGGACATCAGGGAAACAAAGGTACATCCGCACTGCTAACGTATGGGGCAAACACTGACACTGTGTGTTTATCTTTTTATTTTTCTTATTTCTACAAAGATAAACTGACAATGTTAACCGACCCGGGACACTGCGTTCTAATCCGCCCGGCTTCGAACACTTTATTCCAGCTATGGGCTAACGTTGAAACGAATGCTAGCTACAGTGTAGCCCTGTACCTCCCTGGTTCCTGCCGTTCGGGTGAATTTGGCAGGTTCTCGGTTCGGTTCCACCTGACAGCGTTCAGACAGCGGCTGTTATGTTCGATAAACCGGCCCGACAGGCGCCCGGCAGCCTTCTTTATGCGGAGCAGGTGCAGTTTCTCTGCCGTGATTCACTGTCTCATCTGGGTGTGACTTGGCCCCAGACTCAGCTCATCCAGCTCCATCTGTATGTGTCATAAAACAATGGTTACAAATAGCCCATCATCGACACATGCGTTTTACCGTCGTCTCTAAGGACTGGAGCTGCTGTAGTTTCTGAAACACTTTTTTTTTCTTCCGGAAAGCAGTGTCGTAGATTACAGTGTCTCTACAGTGGAGTTGGTTTGAGGAGCACTTTTCACATAAGGATGTTTCCAGTCTGGGTGTGACGGTGTCAGATGGTTCAGGGACCACTGTAGACTGGAAATAACAGATGATCTTGGATCCAGAGATCTCAGTTATCAACCCCAGATTGTCTTGGAATTGATACTGAAATTTTTTTGGGGAAATTTTCGGCTTTTTTTCAGGGGTTCCGACAGCGAGTCAACAATTTCCATCTCACCCTGTCCTCTGTATCCTCAACTCCAACTACCTCCATGTCCTCCCTCACTGCATCCATCAATCTCCTCTTTGTCTCCTACCTGGTAGCTCCCTCACTAGGATTATTCTTTTACCAAATAACCACTGTCCCTCCTCTGGACATGTCCAAACCATCTCAACCTGTCTTCTCTAGCCTTTTCTCCAAACCTTCCTGTTTGTGTTGTCCCTCTAATCACCTCATTCCTGATCCTGTCCGTCCTTGTCTCTCCTAAAGAGAACCTCAGCATCTTTGACTCCTCCACCTCCACCTGCCTATTCCTAGTGTCTCTAATTCATCCATCATGGTTGGTCTCACCACTGTCCTGTAAACCACTCCCTTCTCCTCAGCTGACTCTCTTATCAAAGATGTCATTTTTGTAAATAATGCATGGATTTTGAGAGAAAAAGAAGTTTGAGGCAGCGATAGTGGCGCCTTTTCACTTGCTGTTTACAGATAACCTGACTTGGTAACTTTTAATTTCAACAGACTTATTCAGGTAAATGTACTGTAGCTGTCAATCATAAGTGTTGTGTAAAGAAGTTTACCTCCTCGTATTTGTCTTTTGTGTCTCACGTTCTTTCACTCATCAACCACCACCTTATATTTCACTGGAGAAGAACAGCTCGACTCATAAGTTGTCCAGAAATGTTCGCTTCTCAGTGAATTGCAGATTTCCTGACTGTCACATACTGGGATAACATACCATGTATCAGGGTTCACCAACCTTTTTGAAACCAAAAACCACTTTTGGGGACACTCAGTAATACGAGAGCTACTGGTTTGATGCAAACCTACCAGACAATGTAATAATAAAAAGTTCTGGGACATACAATAGCGACAAGTCTTCTGACCTTCATGATTGTACCCATTAGAACAGACGTTGGGAAACTTTTTGGCTCGCGGGCCACAACTGGTCCTAACATGGTACATGGGGGCCGAGTCCAGAGCAGAAATGTTGAGTGTTCATTTGAACCTGTATCTAGAAGCTTTTTGGATGTCATCTAGTGACGAAACGCAGGCATTGCAGGAAGAAAAGGCAGGAGGATAATGATAATATAAATAATTTATTCTGGACAAGGTTGTTGGGCCACATTTAAAAGCTCAGTGGGCCGCATCCGGCCCCCGGGCCTTAGTTTGCCCATGTCTGCATTAGAATATTATTGTAAGTGTAATCTCTGCCCAAAAAGTAAAATTTTGATGCCGATTTTTGGACAAGTTTTGTTTTTTGGAACCCCAATGGAGTCCAAAGTAGACCATGGGTCTACCCACATTATAACCATTGTTTGTAAGGCAGCTGCAAAACCACTGAACCCAAGACACTCTTTTCAGGCCACCCTCAAACTGACACCCCCTATCTACATTTTTTTATATTGTCCATATCAAAATAATCCAGTGGGACCTTGAGATACAAGTATTTCAAGATACAAACAGGCCTCTGACGATTGCCGGCACCAGTGCCAGTAATCCCAGTCAGCCGCTATTATCAGACATCCCGAGTATAAAGGGAAATCTGTAGAATTGTAACCAACAAAATCTGCTTCAATAATTTAGCTTTGTTTCATTATTGTTCTGGTGGGAATGTTGAGTTCCCACCAGATGAAGATCTACTGTGCAGTGAGGGTGTTGGTTGAGAGACTTACATTCAAAATATAACAGAGAAAACAAAAACATTTGTTCTGCTGTAGATTGTCTTACTTTAGTGGATTTCTCCAGTGCTTTGTGTTGCAAGAATTGAAAACAGAATTGAAAACAGTCTCACCGGTCCAGAACAAGCTAATGTGGACTTATTTAGAAGCCACAGGAAGAGAGCAGAGGAACCTGATGTGGAACCAGCCTCTTGTCTCCCTTTGTTTTCTGGGACAATGAGTAAAGTTCTGGCCGGAGCATCATTCACCCTCTGACACAACAGAGACTGTTGAAACATTGACACCTTTATGTCCCGGTCAACAGGTTGACACAGTGTTAATGCAGTGTCTTTTAGTGTCTGTGGCTCTGGTTGGCACTAGTGTTTGTTTTCTCTCTGTGGGCATCAGTGTCAGCAGTCGTATACGTGGTCCAGGTACATTCATCTTCATCCAGGTCTCCACAACTGCCACCCAAATCACACTACACCGTACTGTGAGCCTTTCTGTGGGCGGTGAGCCCACCGGAAGTCATATAGGGGGAAATGTTAAGACGCGACCCTGGAAAAATTGGAAGAAAAAAAGTAACGTGTGTCTATTTGTTGTCATACGGTAATGCCAATGGCAAAGGGTCTTACAGAGCGTCTTTTCTCCAGCCGCTTTCCTGAGCAGAGTGCGAGCAAGGTCAGCATCTAAGTGTTTTTTTTTTTTGTTTTTTTTTTCCTCTTTTGCAGCGGCTTCGTCCTACAATCATGAACTTAGTTCAGTATACATGCCTAATGTATTAAGAAATTATCATGGAATAGTTTGCTTTAACATGCTTTTAAATTGGAGTCATGTAAAGATATTATTTAAGCTACAACGATTGGCTAGTTTTTTAAAAGACAATTTTCACGACAGCTCAAGTGCCTAAGTCTTTAGGTGCTGTGGTGATGAAACCTATTGTTTTGCATCACTAATTGAAGCCCAAAATAGCAATAATTTCATGTACAATGAGAGTGCGAGCAAGGGCAGCATCTAAGTGTTTTTTTTTTTTTTTTTTTTTTTCCTCTTTTGCAGCGGCTTCGTCCTACAATCATGAACTTAGTTCAGTATACATGCCTAATGTATTAAGAAATGATCATGGAATAGTTTGCTTTAACATGCTTTTAAATTGGAGTCATGTAAAGATATTATTTAAGCTACAACGATTGGCTAGTTTTTTAAAAGACAATTTTCACGACAGCTCAAGTGCCTAAGTCTTTATAGGTGCTGTGGAGATGAAACCTATTGTTTTGCATCACTAATTGTAGCCTAAAATAGCAATAATTTCATGTACAATGTAGGTTGGCATGAATTTTTGAATGATATTCAAGTAAGGCCTTAAAATACTTTCCTTAAAATACTATCTCACATAAAGAATCTGTTTAAGGTTAAAAGGTAGAAAAGATGGTGGATATACAGAGCAAAAGGTTTTTCTGTTCAGAAGCTGTGAAGAAGCCTCTTGGATGAGAGATGAAACATCTCCAAGAAACCTATTATATCCACTTACTCTAGAAGTAACTATTTTTGGATTGAATGACCTGGTGTCTGAGAACCTACAGAGATGGAATCAATGCTGGGGTAAAGTGCTGAGAAAATCTGAGGTAATTGTTTCTCCATCACATCAGATAAAAATAACATCAGGATTACAACTCCTCAAAGTCCAGTCTTTGTCCATGTCATTGTCCCTTCTCCACCTTTCTCTCGTGTAGTCACACGCAGAACATAACACGCAGAACATAGCACGTATATTGATAACATTAGGTATGTTAAAATACATCACCAGACTTGTTAGTATTAATAAGTACTTCCTACCATCTTATTCAGTGCATCCATATTCCTGGGATGTAATGACTCCCCTGTGACAGTCTGTGAGTTGCAAACTAAACAGCGTTCCTGTTCTGTTCTCTCAGTTTTACTTCTGCATGTTTTATATAATGACCAGATAAACTGTGCTGAAATAAAAATTATTGATGCTTTAGAACCAAAATGTTTGTCTCAAAGATAAATATAAGTTTTCAACCAGCAACCTGTCTGGGTTTATTTTGATTTGGAATACTGGCCGGAATTTTAAAAGATAAATGTGAGAATAAATTATTAACCATCAACAGATGTTACAGTAGATTCATGTTGCGGGACCTGTTAGAAAACCCAGGCAGCCACGACTGGCCCACGGGCCATAGTTTGCCCAGCTTTGCTTGAGAGATATTGTAGTGTAGCTTTGTTTTTGTTTTGCGGGGTTTGTTGGAAAGATTGAAGGTTAATTGTGTTGCGGGTAAATAAGTGAGCTGTGCAACCGTGTTGGGTTGAATTATGGACAGTAATTTCCTCAGAGCTCGAAATAATTGCACTGAATTAACTATGCACTGGTCCTAGACAAGAAAAAAAGCTGGAGAGGCCAGATTGAGATGGTTTGGACATGTCCAGAGGAGGGACAGTGGATACATTGGTAGATAAATGATCCTAGAGATGGAGCTACCAGGTAGGAGACAAAGAGGAGATTGATGGATGCAGTGATGGAGGTCAATGGAGATAGGGACAGAAGATGCAGAAATTTCACTGACCTTAAAACACGTTTCTGGGATCTCACTGACCAAGTAACTCATTGAACTTCAGGAGAACTCTCACAGTCGTACCTGACTTTGAGGTTTATTGCGGCACATGATTGAGTAAGTTGTTTGTAGAAATGATGGAGGGAGTGAACAGCTTTTTTACATTCCGTATGTGTCTCTGTACCTTCCCTGCATTATCGCCTATGCGGTTGCTATGGCAGCCTTTTAGACATTTTCCAAACTGGGGATTGAAATGAGACCTTTTTCCTACTTTCTAAGTAGTTCTACCACTTTAAATGTTTTTATTTCTAACGTCGTTTAAATAGACTCTGCAGCATCTTCAGAAATAGGATTTCATTTTTTCGGATGTTTCCAAGTTCAGTGAGTGATTTAGGAACTCAGACACAAATCACCTCAACTGTGAGGCTGTGGTGATGTATGAGTTCAGGAGGAGGTCACTGACGGTGAATGATGACGAGGCAACTGCACCGGCACTGAAGGCTCTTCTGTAGCTGCTACTGTTACATAAACACTGGAAAAAGGTTGAGGAAGATAAGAAAAAGAAAAATATGAGAGAAACAATAATCTGATTCATTAAACTTGAATTGTAGAGGCTTATTCAATGTCAACATATTCCCATTTGCAGTATAGTACAGTACAGTGCAGTTCGGTTCGATGGTAAACATTAGCTTGCAGCTAAAGGTAAAGCAGCTGTTTCTTTAAACATGCAGCTGTGTTGTTATTCCACCCGTATATAATATATGGCATAGGTGCCAAACTCTGGCCCGTGGGGCAAATCTGGCCTGCAGTGTCATTATTTTTGGCCCATGAGGTAAAATCAAATGTGTGCTATAGTTGGCCCACCAGTGTGCAGACCTGACATCCTCTCAGAATTTGATACATTGATAACGTATGCTTTTTGTTCTTGCACATATATTTTGTTCCGTAAATTGCAAATGATCTGTAAAGACTTTGAAGAGACCAAATAAGAAACAAATATCAATGATGTGTGAATAATTTAATTTCTCATCTGTTGATAACATTAAGCTTTGGCTGTTCTAGATTCAATGTTGCCATATGAAAAAAAAGAAGGAGAGAAGGGAAATCATGCACATTTACAGTTAATTTCTTTCTACTGTATATATAAATTGAGTTTGACCCGTGACATCAGGCCAGTTTTAAATTATGGCCCGCGGGAAAATTGAGTTTGACAAACCCCTACTCCATGGTGTTAATCGGAGCCATATTGTCCCTCAATGATTTCTTTGGCTGTAATTTTTTTAAGAGGAAATTATTTGCCATTTTTACCGTAGAGTTGAATAGGACTAGAATATTGAAGGAGGAGGGAACAGTGTAAGGTCGGGTCACTCCCATCTGTCAACGTGGCCCAGTCTCCACCCAAAATTTAGGGCACACTCCCACTGACCTGATTAGAAACACTGCTGACCTGCAGGGGTGGACAGCTGAGTTATATTCATGTCACTCTAAGCCTTTCACTCAGACACTAGTTGTTTTCACTCATACCCAGGTCTTGAAATGTCCCGTTCTGAACCTAAGCCTTTGTAAATCTGCTGTGGCTGAGATAAGTTATGGCTGACCGGAGGTTAGTACCGTATTTTCCCGACTATAAGGCGCACATAAAAGTTTTAGATTTTCTTCAAAATGTGCAGCGCCCCCTATAGTGCAGTGCATCCTGTGTGTGTTGTTGTAAGGCGGATGTAGTAGAGTACAACATGAGGACGTTAAAGGGGGAAGTGTGGGCGTGGATTGTATATAAAACTCACTGACCACCCTTACCACTGTGGGGCGCCTAACCTCTCATCTTGTATCCAAACTACAATCAGCATTGGCAACAAGTCTGTGCAGCATCAGTGGTTTATGAAGTAATTTAGTAACATGGTAGAAATGACCTTCAACCACAATTAGTCCCATCTAGATATGACATTTGATCAAATATGATATTTTAAGGTGTATTTTATAAAAAAAAAAAATTTGGTGAAAGACACAGGTTAGGTTCTAACATTGTCCGTGCAGCCTTCAGTTTTTAGAACTTTTTGGTAACCACAGGTGCTTGTTGTGCTGGCAGGCACTGGTGTAATCTGGGACGTGAGACGGTTGCCAAGGTCCACCCTACTGTGCTCTGGTACCGAGCCTTAGTTATAAACTGGAGCAGGTGCCAGGCAGGTTTTGAAAGGCACTGAAAAGCAAACAACCCTTTTTGTTCTGTCACCAGTTTAATGAAATCCCAGGAACAACTGTTTCAGTGCTGTATTTTGTCTTAAATCAAAAACAGTTTGGTAGTCTTTCCATATAATTTCAGAATAAGAGTTTGTTTGTGGAACCACAGCTACTGGTCTGCCTTAAATGAAGGGTTGAAAAAATGATCTGAACAAACCCACACCTTTCAGATCCTTTCAGTTCAACTAAAACTTGAAAAAAACTAACTAATCCAATAGGTCTAATGTGTGAAGTTCTTTTGAAACTAAACTTTAAAATTATTATTTTTTTAATGTTCCCTAGATGAAGATTGGCCTTGGGCTTGACATATAGAATGTTGATACACGTTTACTCAGTAAAATCTTTCGTTTTTCGTCTGTTCACCAACATGTGGACTTATTCTGATTAAAAAAAAAATCATGTTATGGAGCCAGAATAGTGTCCAAAAAGGTACACACACGTAAGCATGGAAAAAATAGCGTCTGGAAGCGGAAATATGGTGAGCGTTCCAGTCTAAGTATTATGCTATAACATGCTTATGTACTAACACTCAAACACTTGCCTCCAGACACCATTTTTGTAGGACGTAAACTTGGTTCTTGGGCGCAGTTTAGTGACGTCACACACGGACACTCGTGGTGACACTGCTGTGTGATTGGCTGTAAACGAGTGAGACTTCTGATTGGCTGGTGATGGATTGACATAGCAAAGAGAGTCTCAAAAAAAAATTGTATGCGCGTAGTTTCACAAATTAAAAGCACGATTTGCATGGGCGTACCACAAATCACAAACTTATTTTGAAGAATTCACAAACGTATTTTGATGTGTGAAGCGGATCCTTGCTAACGGGTGTGTTCCTTTTTGAGTCTATTCTGGCTCCATCCATGTGAACATAGAGGACCTGACTAGTAGAACCCTCCTTTTTTTTTTTTTTTTTTTTTTTTTTTTTTTAATGGCTTAAGTTTCCTTCCCAGGATTCCAACCCAGTCTTCCCTTCGTCTCGTTTTACTCTCACCTTCTCTTCATCTCCTCTTTGCCACTTCCTCATGTTCAGCAGTCTCATTCTTACTGCACTTCAAAACTGCAGTGTCATCTTAAATCTGTTATTAGGTGAAGAGGAAAACAACACTCTTGAACTGCAGCTCCACAGAACCAGGTCTCATAGACATCAGCACTGGTCGTCAACACTTTACCAAGTGACTCTAAAACATCTTCATTATCTTCCTTTTCCCCCTGACCTCATCTATTGACTGTCCACCTGCTCTTCTCTGCCCCATCTCCCCTCCCCTACCTCCCCTGCCTCCATCACAACTGTCCCATCATCTCAGTCACCATCTCCATCCCTCCCCCAGCTTCCTCTTTTTTTTTTTTACCCCACCCCCTACTCTTGAGACCCTGAAGACATCCAGGAAACCACCTCATCATGACTGGATGGTTGTCCTGTTCCTGCTCTCTGATAATGGATCACATTTCATCCTTCTTCACTCTTGAAGACAACACACACACACACACACACACACACAGATGAGGGAATAAATGGACTTGCTTCGATGCTGGAGCCAGCACTCTCTCCACCACTATCCCATCCATCCCTACCTCTCTCTCTCTCATCTTTTCATCTTCTCTCTCTCCTCTGCAGTGTCGACCCAGCCCAGTTGGGAGACTGTCTGCTCTCTATCTACCATCTCCAACTTCCCCTCCCTTTTCTCCTTTCTTTCTCTTTTTATCAGCTCTATTTTCCTGTCTTCAGATCACTGTCTATTTCTGGCTCCTGTTTTTACGATCTCTCATCTCTCTTTCCTTGAAGGGGGCTTGATCTTGCTCTTTAGGGCTGACGGCTCTCTCCTCTGTTGTGTTCACTCCCTACTTTGATTCTTCTCTACATTTCACCTCATTATTGTACTGTCACCCTCCTTCACATCTCTATCATTCCATCTTCTGTTCATTTTCCCACCATCTTTAAACTTTTAATAACTCCACTCAGTTCTCTTCTTCAAATATCCATCAACTTGTTCAGTGTCAAAGTCAGTCTTACTAAAATGTCCACTGATTCTTCTCTAGATTTTGAAATCTGCTTTATAAGTATGTCTCCTAACTGGTGGTATTTTGAAGTCCTGATGCGCGAGTAATTCTCCTGACTAAAGGAGCCATAATGCCGGGAACAAAAAACAAAATGCGGTGTGGCTTTGTGTTTCAAGAAAGTCGTACATTGGATCTTAAGAAAACGTAAGCATTTTGATATATTTTGTAGCTCAGGTCAGAAAACACAACCATAATCCACACATGAGTCTATTTTATGGTCAGGAAAATACAGCACTATGGTACGATGCTAAAAGAAATAACTTTTTGTTTGACTTTTCACCATAATCGTTGCCTGTGGTGTCTTATTTGTTTAGGAAGCAGACTTTGGTCTGCTGGTTTGGTTTTGAGCAACGTCACAACCCACACAACTTCCAGTGGGCTCAGCAACTTCAGAGATTTTCACAGTATGGTGCAGTGTGATTTGGGTGGCAGTCATGGAGAGTGCTACCACTGCAACTCATTCATTGTTGGCCTTAGTAAAGAAGGTATCGACTCTCTATTTCATAGGTGTCAATCTCAGGCCCGGGGGCCAAATCTGGCCACGCAGTGTAATTATATTTGGCCCGCAAGATCATATTAAATATGTACTAGACTTGGCCCACCAGTATATAGGCCTCATGTAGTGGCAGAATTATTTGTAGTATTACTGCATGGTCTTTGTTACAGCACAGACATTTTGGGTGTTTTTTTTTGTTGTAGGTCTGTTTCAAAAACATTGAAATGTTAAAAGGTTCTGGAAAGGCTACAGATGAAGACAAATACCACTGATGTGTGTTTAATTTCAGATTGAATTTCTCATGTGTTGATAATATGAAGCAGTTGTTCCAGAAAATCAACATTTATTCAGGGGCGGCATTTGGTTTGGGCTCCGGCCACTAGGGGGAGCAAAAAATATTTGGTATGGCCGGTGACTTAATTCTTCTTCTTGTCTATTGCCGGGTTGCAGGGGCAGTTGGCACCACCCAAATCACATTGCACCATATTGTGAGCTTCCTGTGGGTGGTGTGCCCACAAGAAGTTACGTGGGTCACAACGTATGATCAAAGCACAGTGGCAACCTGGAGCTGGTGGATTCGAACCTGAAACCTAGCGGACCCAAGTCCGTATCCTTAACCACTAAGCCATCACTGTTGCATGCCAGTTTTTAATTGTGGCCCACTGTGACATTGAGTTGCTGTCCATCTTTTCCCTACGTCCCCATCATTGAGTTTTGATGAAACAACACTGAAATTCTCAAGATGTGCATTGATTGGCTGCAGAGACTTGTCGTGGGTTGGATTTTACAGAATTCTTCCAAACATTTACCAAGGTCATTGTTCTTACATAGGATAATGAGAGATGACTTAGATCCACTAGGGGGCAGATCTGCATCAAGGTAAAAAAATGACTCTGTCCTGACTGTGGGAGTGATGTCATCCTGCTTAGTGAGCATAACATTGTGTCTTGGAAAATAAACACTTTCAGGTATTGACTGTTACTGTTGAGGTCTGTGTAATCACATGTGGCAAACTCAAGGCCTGGGGCCCAAATGTGGCCCATCGATTGTTTCTGTGTGGCCGACAGATTTATTTATTTTTTTTATTTTAGCAATGCAACTTCAGTAAATTATAATTAGTTGCGGTTGTAAATTCATAAGTATTTACATTCTTGAAGTCTTCGCTGATGTGGCTCCCCCTACTGGTGAAATTTGGTTTGACAGCCCTCTTCTCCATGATTGGATAAGTTTTGATTTGAGTGATATCTAACCATGTATTATAACCATTTGGAAGACATTTATTTTTTCAATTTTGATAACTTGGAGCTGTGATAAGTAACGATGTATTGTTACAGAACATTAATTTCTTTGTAAAAATGAGCGAAACACTGAGTGCAGTTTCAAAGATTGTTGTGTTGATAAGTTTTGATCAACTAGAGTTTGTATTTTCTCTCAGTTAAAAGCATCTGCACATGATGTGAAGTCTGACGATGCAGAGTCTCCACCTGTTGCTCCACTGACTTCCTGTTGTGTCTGTTGATCAGTTGGACTCTTAGCAGCAGCTCACACAGGGGGAGAAAGGCTGAACCGTTGTAGTGAACTGCTGGAATGGAATACAGGCGTGGCTCTGAGCTGCAGTCCTCTGCAGTCTCTCCCTTTCTGTCTCTGTCTGTCTCTCTCTCACTCTTTCCTTTTCTCTGTCTCTCCTCCTCTTCCTCCTCTTCCTCCTCGTACACCAGCTGAATAATGACTTGTGTTAATTAGCATGCACAGTCAATGCAAATACCGTCATCCATTGATTTTTTTTTCCTAATGACTCTGCTGGTTCTGTATCAGCCTCATTATCACAAGTCTCTCCTTTGTATGCAAATATAAATGTCGTTTGTGGAATCCGATATGTCTTTTTCTTTTGTTATACGAGGCTGTGCCCTCCACCAGCTCCACCTGCTCCACCAGCTCCACCGCCTCTTCCTCGTCATTACTACATGAGCCATAGCAACAGTCAGATCTTTGGTTGTAATCTGGATTTTCTTAGTCGCTGGTGATTTTGCAGTGTAACAATACCTGAATTCTGCAGGTACAACACAACCTAGATTTATAACACAAAACAGAATGAAGCTAGTGGTTGATGATCAAAAATCACAGACACTGGTCACACCTAATATTTATCTATAATGAACTCTTCTCCAATATAGAAAACATCACATTGTTTAATCCCTGAATAATACAAACATAAAGTCTAAACCCTGCTAATAGAAACCTGCAACACTGACCAGTAAAATAAAAACTTTTCATCTAAAAATGAAATGATCAGCCTAGTCCTAGTGGTGCATTCAGAGAAAGCCCCTTCATTTTTGGAATTCCTACACTCTAGCTGTGAATTTCTCATCTCAATAGTCTAGTACAGGGCTCCCCAACCCTTGGACCATGGACCAGCACTGGTCTAAGTGTCAGTTAGATTGGACCACACAGGAAAATAAAGCATAACCTTTGTTTTTCCATTTTAATTTCGATCTAATTGAACGATGTTATTGCTGTGGCATCTGTCTTTTACTATTATGGTA
Organism: Paraplagusia blochii; assembly: GCA_016785265.1. NCBI lineage: Eukaryota > Metazoa > Chordata > Actinopteri > Pleuronectiformes > Cynoglossidae > Paraplagusia > Paraplagusia blochii. The sequence continues at coordinate 200,470 of JAFBJS010057759.1, forward strand.
AGTGATACAAGAAAAATGAGCACACGTTATAAGAAAAAGAAAGCTGTTTTTAACAGACAATTCCATGAGTCCTCCTTGAAATCTGGATTTATTTTGACAGGTAGTTCCAGCCACCAAGCCTGCGCTGCATAATCCGTGGCGAGCGTCTCTCAAATGAGGCAGTGAAGCCTTCAGAACTGCTTGGCCACTTAAAAACTAAGTATTCTGCATTAAAAACAAGCACAATGTTATTAGGACAATGGAAATAAAGTTGCGTATACAATTAATCAACCTTTATTGTTACGTCAAAGAAATAGAATTTTTTTAATCCCTCTGGATTATCCTTTGGGAAATTATGGAAGAAATACCAGTTTCATCATTTTATCTAGTTATATTTATTCACAACACCACGAATATGGATCTGTGGAGAAATGTCAGACAGTATGAGGTGAAAAAAATAGTTTTAAGAACTTCTGGTGTAGTCCACAGACACGGCGTCAGTTGTTCTGACAGTCTTTACCAGCACAGTTTGATTCCAAACATAATATTCAGAAGACAAAGCCTGACATCAAATGATGTAATGCTGTAACCGAATGATTCCTCACAGAGTATCATGGACTAGAGTGTCTCTGCAGCATGACGTGCTGACTGAACATCAGTATGAGTATGAGTGTGTGAGTGTGTGAGAGTGTGTGTTTGAGTGTGTGTGTGTGTGTGTATGTGTGTGGTGGAGACACGAGGAGCCGCCAGGCTGCTGTTTAATAGATTACAAGGGGAACATGGCGACCCATTGATTGTGTGATAGCACACACACACACACACACACACACACACACACACACACACACAGACAGACATGCACAGGCCCCTTCCTCTCCCAGAATGCAGTGGGGTAGAGTTACACAGAGGCAGAGGAATCACTGTCAGGAGCCCAGGTGTGTGTCCTGGTCAGGGAGTGTATACACACACACACTCACATACAGCAGCTTCTTATTACGTTTCCTCAGGCAGGTTGTTGTTGTTGTGGTGGTGTACTTGGCATTGAAGTATCAGAGGTCGTACTGTCTTTGAAGGCAACACTGATGTAGAGTTTCAGCAGAGGTGACACGAACACACCAGTGTGTGGTAAACTGATGGTATAAAAGTGTGTGTTAGCGTGATATCTGTGCAAAGCCAATGAGCTATGACAACACAGCAGGTACAGAGGAATTGCACTGCAGACAGATTGAACTGCACGGCTTTCTGTAATTGATGTTCTTTACATGAGCCAAACTTATGGGATGTGGGCCAAATGTGGCCCGCTATTTCATTTCTATGGCCAGCATGAGTCTAAAAACAAAGTCCAAAAGTATTTCTTAGATGCCTGAGAAATCCATCCTTGAGCAGCAGTGGTGGCTAAGCAATTCAGGAAACTTGACTTGGGTCTGCAAGGTTTCAGGTTCAAGTCCACTGTCATTGTCAGGTAGATTTTTACTGATCTAAAAAAGTCCTGCAATAACTCTGCGCCCCACACTTTGAGAACTACTGGATTACATGACTGATTCCTAGGTGGCTGCTGAGTGCCTGACGTTATCTCAGCTGACTGGTGTAATGGCCCCGGTGTATTAGGAGGTAACACAATACAACAGTTAATGTGGTTGCAGAGATGAATGATGATGAACAATAGCAGAGATGGAGTCACAAAAATACAGAATGGATTTAGTGAAGTTTGTGATTATTTTGCAATTTGCCAAAAAATTGTTGAATGAGTCCTGAACAATCTTGGTAGTGGATGACAACATAGTTTCTTTTTTTTTGTCTCTTTAAACCCTAGTACTGTACCACAGATGGTTCTGGGTTTCATTTGGCCACTGTTATCTGTTGGTTTATTACATTTACTACTTAGAGGAGTAGCAGAAGCTTCAAGGTCCAAGATCTGATTGCGTTCAATGTTGCATAATGGGATCGAACAATCATCTTGTGCCCTTGAATAACACTGTTCCAGGAATATCTAGAGTGGATGAGCAGTGGTGGACTAATGGTAACCAATGGCCAGGTTACTGTTCTTTGGTGCAGGTTAAATACAGCTGTGTATCACAATGACAAGGAATTAGCTTTCCTTCCTTCCTTTCCTTCCTTAGAAGGAACAGTGAACAGTGTTTTAATGATAACTTTGGTGGTTAAAGAAAACTTGGACATGGAAGAACTAGACCAGTTGTTAAGCTTCTTACAAACTGAGATATTTCCACCTTATCTTGTCCATCTTCTCTCCTGAAGTGTGAACAAACAGCTGGGTCCACATTGACTGACATTAGCATGAGACACTTGTTTTAAATAACCAAACAACTCTTTTTGACCAACTTTTTCTTAATAGTTGTTATTTTACCTATTGCAGCTCAATCTTGAAGATCGATCTATCGTCATCAGAGACGTTGTACGACGGAACAATTCTAATGTAAGTCAAGTTTTTTTTTTTTAGCCTCTTGCTAACGCTATTTATTTTGTCTATTGGCTTTTGTCTAGTGGTATTGTGATGTTCTATGGTCGTTGTGTTACAGGACAACCAGTGTGGCATCGTCACCAACATTGACATCGAGTGTGCAGTGAAACTAGTGGGAACGAACTGCGTCCTGTATCCTGTCAACAGCAAAGACCTACAACACATATGGGTAAGAAAAGTGGTGATGTAATGTCATGTGATGTTGTATATATATTATATGGATACAATATGGATACAACCGGATTTAAAAAAAACGTACATAAAAAAACATACATATATGTGTGCTTGTGTGTGTATATGCAGTATATACTGTGTGTGTGTGTGTGTGTGTATGTATTTATATGTGTATATATATAAACATACATATATACACACATACAAATATGTGTGTATATGTATGTGGTTTCATCATATATTTGTATGTATATAAATATATATGTATATGTGTATTTATATGTCTTTATATATTCATATAAGTTTATATACTGTATGTATGTTTATGTATATTCGTATTTATTCATATGTATATATTTATATATATTTGTGTAAATCTTTATATGTCCGTTAATAATTTTTATATACCGTATATACATTTATGTATCTATACATACATATATACTGTATATATATACACACACATATATCAGTACTCTTTTGTGTGTTTATATATGTTTATGAATATATATCAAATGTATATGATCTCTGTTACAGTGTGCAGACACATTTTTAGCACATTATCAATGCATTGTACAGCAATTGACACTGTACTGCACATATGCATTATTAAATATATAATTCTTACAGTGCATAATTTTTTTTTTTTTCTGATTTTTATTTCTCTCTCTGTCCGTCCATCCTCTAGTCGTTCATGTACGGTGACTACATTGCCTATGACTTCTGGTTGGGAAAGGTGTACGACCTGACCAATCACATCATCCTCAAACTGTCCAACGGAGCCAGGTACAGAGCTGCCTGAGACTGTGTCCTCACTGTGTCATCACGACCCGGAGTCTTCACCCCCTCCTTTGTCTCTGTCTTTCCTTCCTCCAGGTGCTCCATGAGCGTAGAGGACGGTGCCAAACTCTACGACGTCTGTCCACACGTCAGTGACTCGGTATGTTCTGATGTCTTACTCAGCATGAAATAAAATTGGATTTCTTTCTTTCACTGCACACTTAAGATTATTCCTCGATTAAGATTATGACATGTTTTGTTGCTTACTTATCTACTCTCCCCAATACCTTCAGATACTTGTTTGTGCTATTTGTCCACAAATCAGTCATTTTTTTCTGCTTTCTGTGTTTTTCATCCAGGGTCTTTTTTTTGACGAGGCCTACGGTTTCTACCCAGGCCAAGTCCTGATCGGTCCGGCCAAGGTTTTCTCTAACGTGCAGTGGTTGTCAGGGGTCAAACCCGTCCTCAGCAGAAAGTGCAAGTTCAGGGTGGTGGTAGAAGAGGTGAGACCATGTTTGCCTTGTCATTCTCAAAGAACGTTTTTTAGATTTTAGTTCAAGAACATTTGTGTATTTTCATCTTGTAAAGACGAAAACTCTTGGACAAAGTCCCCATCGTTCTGTCTATAGGCTTTAATGAACAAATTAGTTAAATCTGGATTAGTAAATCAAATATTTGTGCGTATTTCTTGCCATTTTTTAATATGGAAGAAACATATCAATTCTCCTGTTGTGCAGGTGAAGGTGGCTGAGCTGAAGGTGACGTGGATCACCAGGAGCTTCTCTCCGAAAGGTTCCAACAGCGTTTATCCACCTCCATCCACCATCACTCAGGAAAACCTCTGCAGGTCTCAGTCCTGAGTTATTTTAATTTTTATAAAAAATATTCCTTATCATTTGATTTTTGAACTGTGTGTCAAAAAGTGTCAATGTCAGTCTGAGAATCTATTTTTTCTTCCTTTTTCTCCTCCATTTTGATCAAATCCAGAGTGAGACGTCTGGGCTATTATGACCACACCCAGAGACAGCTGGGAGAGAGGGCGCTCTACGTTTTCCCAGCCAAGGGTGATGCCACGCGGATCACCTGTGATGGACCTGAAGGGGGCGTGGTCCTGCCAGAAGACCCTGTTGTCAGAAAGGTTTGAATAAAGTCTCTTATCTCACAAAGTTTTTTATTATTTTACTGTCATTTTCATTTTTGTCCTGATCTAAGCAGCAGATTTTGTGTTTGTGATTCTTCTTCCAGTTGAAAGGCCTGTTCAAGAAGTGTTCATGGAAGAAGGCTGAGAACCCTGATGCACATGGTAGGAAAAAAATACACACACACACACACACATATATATATAGATATATATATATATATATTAAAGTCGATCATAAAAAAAATCTGATGATTTAAATATATGTTCTTAGTATTTTGATACCAGATTAACTTTAAAAACTTTCAAGTCAAGTCATACACTTTCTCTATGAAAATATTTTCCCTTTTTTTTCCTTTTTCTATGCTAAGCTCTTGTTGTTAATATAATAACCATTGGAACCACTGCTGGATTTCTGTACAGAAATCCTGTGCACACCTGTGTGATGACATTGTTTCTACCTCAGGAGTCATTGCACTCTACACCCAGATGATGGCGCTTAGGATGCAGAAAAATAAATGCAACAGCATATGAACAACAGTACTATTGTAACACAGATGGAGGGCAGCACTGAGAGTTATATTATATTTGTATTTAATTGGAAACAACTCACTTGTTGTTTACGCACGTCTGTCCCGTCTTTATCCAATTATCAGTGGCTGGGTCGCGGGGACAGAAGTCTCCACGACTGGCACCTAAATCACACTGCACCATACTGAGAACCTCTAAGTGGTGGGAAGGGAAATCTTTGTGAGATAAATCATAAAAACCACCATTTCTATTGTGACACAGTGATGACCAATGAAAAAGTACCTAACCTGATAATTGTTTTTTTTTCTGTTGCGATGCTCATCTTGCACCAGGTGAAAACAAATGCGAGCAGACAGACCTGACACACCCTAACAACAATGGACCCGTGGTTTCCATCCCGAACGCCCCGGACCCTCAGAACACTAACGATTGTCCAGCCGAGCACCCAGAGCAGGACGCTGATGACGAGGCTGCAGAAGATACTGATGACACCAGGTCTGTTGGCTTTGACTCTGACTTTATTATTATTTGGTTTCTCGTGGGAAAACCCTCAGAAAGGAATGATCGAGTTTCCAGGTTGGAAAAGAAACCATGGAAAATGAGGAATGTCAATATTTCTGGAAACACTTTTGCTTGTCCTCTCTGCTTCCCCCTGCAGTTGACTTTTGTCATTTATGCTGACTTCTGAGTCAAAGTACATTAGGTCCACCGTCAACTGGTTCGCTGTCTCATGTGACATCACCAGCCAATCACAGGTGTATCAGTGCAGCTCTTCCGTTTCCCCTTTCCTTTGCCCTGTGACAAATCCAGTGACGTTCCCGTTGTCTTGGGCTCAATGGGAGGTACCATTAAAATATTTCAGTTTCTTCCTGAACATAAACGGCGTTAAATCACAACCATAATCTTCTCTGCTCCTTCGCCCATCTCTACTGTCTCCTGTATCTCCACAAACTGTCCCCTCCACGCTCCAGACTCCTCTTCCTGTTGTCATTACCTCACAGGTGTACGCTGTTGCACGGAGGGGACGATTACTTGACTATGATCTGTGTTGGTAATGAGCCAGATTTGCCGGTTATGAAATGATTGTCATGAGTGTGAGTGTATGAGATTAGACACAGATGGCATCACAGACTCTTAATGGGTTTATGTCTAATTATACTTGATCTGCTTCATCACTGCAGTTTGTAGCTCTGTGAGGACAGTATGGAGCGGCTTGTTAAGTTGGCAACACGTGTTTTATCAGATGGAACATTCGTGATATGGTCTCTGGAATGGGAGTGATGTATTCTGAGGGTTATTTTAAATACAATTTGTTTATGTATTGTTATTTTTATCTGGGTTTATTTCAGGTCCTGTACTTTTAACACTGTTGCTGCTGCCAAATGCACAAGCAAATTATAGCTAAGGGCGAAAATTCTTTTTCATCAGTCATGTCATGAGGACATAGAAAATGTTTGAAAAACACTTAAATGTTGTGAGTCATGGAAAATTATTTCACAGTACAAACAAAAATAAATATTTTTTACATTTTTTTTATTTATTTTTTTTGATTGGGCGTCACAAAAATTAAGACTTAAGATAATCGATGAAGTCTTCCATGTTTCCAACACAACAGAAACACAAATAACAGAAATTGTTTTTAACCAAATAAAATAACTGAGCTACACCAAGAAAGAATAAAATTATCAGTAATAAAAGTATAAAAAGTCCAGTTTCCTTCCTACGAATTATGTTGTGAGGAAAAAATTTCTGAAGAGAATTTGTCCCAGTACAAGATTTATTATTATTTTTTTTTTATATATATTTCAATTTTAACCGAAGAATCCCTCTTGGTTACAGTTCTCTGACCTCGTCAGCGAGCTCCACTGCCTCCTCACAGAGCGGCGGTTTGACAACAAACCGCAAAAAGAGCATCCCTCTCTCCATTCGCAACCTGAAGAGGAAGCACAAGAAGAAGAGGACCAAATTTTCCCGGGAGTTTAAGCCTGGAGACCGGTGAGTTTTTTTTTTTTTTGCTGAGGAAATATTTTCTACGAATCCAGCGGTTAAAACATTGAAGGTAAAAAGTCCTGATGCCTGATGGTGTTTGCTCTGTGTGCAGCGTTGCTGTAGAAGTTGTTTCCACCAAGACCACAGCTGATGTGATGTGGAAGGACGGGCGGGTGGAGAAGGGGATACGATCGAACGACCTCATCCCCATACAGCACCTGGACAGCCATGAGTTCTGTCCTGGAGACTTTGTAGTGGACAAAAGACGTAAGAAAAATAAATTGGGATGTCTGATAATATTTGCCGACAGATATTATTGGCTAAATATTTTCATGATTATGTCATATCTGTAAGAATTGTTATCTGTTTTTCTCTTTTTAATTAGGTTTTTCAATACTTAATACCCAATATTAGAATGCCTGGGTTTTGCTAAACATGGGACTTAAATATAGTTTTAGGTATAAGTGGCTGTATATTAAAGTGAAGGTCACTAGATGGCAGCATTACAGCTCATATAATTTAAATCAATATTAACAGGCTTATATTGATATCAGTTGATACTAGAATAAAAAAATTACGTCTTTGCACAATATCGGCAAAAAGTTAATATCCGACAGCCCTAAAAATAAACATATTGACCCCGGTGTTATCACAACTCTAACATCACTCAACCAATGTGACAAAATGTCTGAATTTCAAAACTGTCCATGTTTTCGTCTGTTCATTTCAGCACAAGCCCTGCAGGACCCTGGAGTGTACGGTGTGATCCAATCAGGTGACCACAAGGGCAGAACGTGTGTCGTCAAGTGGATAAAACTCAATTCCACAAGTGACGACGTGGAGGTGAGACAACATGTATTATTAAAAAAAACAAAAACAAAATAAAAGTGGCGCAGTGTGACAATGAAAGCTCTCTGTTTTTGTTTGAATACAGGTGGTTGGAATAGAGGAGGATGTCAGTGTGTACGACATCGCAGATCATCCAGACTTTCATTTTCGAACCACTGACATCGTCATAAGAATATGGAACTCAGAGAGTGGAGAGAACGACTGTGAAAATGAGGTGAGACAACAACAACAAAAACTATTCTATAAAAACATTCCTCTGAACTCTTCTGACTTTTGCGTTATTCTAATATTAAATATGAATATTAATATAAAAAATGATTACACCAACCTTGCTTTCTTCAATTTCTTATTCATTTTAATGCCTGGTACCACTAAAGGTACCAGGTAAGAAGTTACGTTTTTACATTTATCTCTATATATGTATCTATGTAGCTGTCTATCTATATATACATATATATATATGTGTATATATACATATATATATATATATATATATATATATACATATATATATATTTGTGTGTATATATGTATTTATATATGTGTGTATATATGTATTATTATTGTTATTATATATACATACTGTATATATGTGTATATGTATTTACATATGTTTATAGGTGTACATTTATATAGGTGTATGCACCTATTCAAAACTAGTTTTCTTTGAGTCTTTTCAAATAATTATATTATGACCTAAATATTCAGTAGCAGTCGTTTTATCTCCACTCAGACTTCAGTGGGTCAGGTGTCCAGGGTGGACGTCAGCAGTAAAGTGGAGGTGGTGTGGGCGGACAACTCCATGACCATCGTCCTGCCACAGGTGAACAGTAATTTCTGAACTGATTTTACTACAGTTGTTCTTTTTTATCCGTCAGTGGTCGGTGTTGTTCATGTTGTGACTCTGTTCTCTCACAGCACCTCTACAACGTGGAGTCGGAGATCGAGGAGACGGACTACGACTCTGTGGAGGAGACCAGCAGCGTCTTGTCCACAGAGGAGTGGGAGGACGAGAGTGACAGCTGGGAGACGGACAATGGACTGACCACAGAGGATGACAACAGCCTGGTGAACAACGCAGAAGTAACTGACACAAAGAACCCAACCCCCACGCCCGCTGGCTGTGCACCTTTCCTCATCCCCCCACAGGAGGGCACCAAAGCTGCTGTCACCAGCCCGACAACAGATGTCCCGGGAGAAGCGTCAGTGGCTGTGACCAGTCCATCAGGAGGTCAACATCTGTCATATCTGCTGCTCTTTTTTTATTTTATTTTTTACCTAAGCTAAAAATATTTTAGCATGTAATTTTTTTACGGTTTTACATGTCGTTTATTTTAGTTCACACAAATGCTCCAGGTCTCTTTTTATGTACAAATTGAATATAATAAGAATATATTTCTACAGGAGGTCCAGTGAACGGGGCGGAGAAGCCCAGTAAGGATGGAGCTCCGCGGGGCTTCAGGGAGCTGAAGGAAGCCCTGAAAATCCTGGAGAGCCTTAAGAACATGACTGTGGAGCAGCTGTTGACAGGAGGTTCTCCAACCTCTCCCACCTCCACTGAACCGGCCTCCACCACTAACGTAGCCAGTTCAGTGACACTTGCGCCCCCTGAAAAGCCCACTAGGGAGAAACGCTTCTTGGACGACATCAAGAAGCTGCAGGAGAACCTGAGGAAGACGCTGGACAACGTGGCCATTGTGGAGGAGTTGAAGATGGAGGCTGTGGTGGAGGCAGGGGGCAGTGCAGTCGCTGGAACAGAGGTTGGATTTTTTTTTTTTTTGTTTTTCTTTTTGGGAAAAAATTTTTTTAGACCACCCTGTTGTCACCTGGTGCCACTTTGTGTTTTCTTCAATTCCTTGTTCATTTTAATGCCTGGTACCACTAAAGGTGCATTGGTTTTGACATAAATAGTGATCACAACAAAAATGGCTCATAGGCATAGGAATTAAAATAACTCCTGTCCTCAGCTGTGGCAAAAACTGTGTTACCGAGCATTAAAAAGAACAAGAAATAAAAAGAAAAATACATATATATATATATATATATATATATATATATTGAATATATATATACACACATATATATATATGTGTTTTTTTCAAAACCATATATTTATATAACATGTCTCTCTCCTCAGGTTGAGAAGGCCGGAGAGGAGAAACCTCAGCAGGAGCCCCAGACTCCTCACGGTACACAGGAGTGGCCCAGCGAGTTCCTCAGTGACACCCCAGTACTGTGCCAACAGAGCGGGGGGAAACCGGGCGTCACCTTCACCAGTGCCAAAGGAGAGGTGTTCTCTGTGCTGGAGTGGGCTCCAGGTAAGAGCCTACTTTTCACAATAAAGTGCCTTATGACCAAACCGTGTCCAAGGGTAAAGGAATGGTCTCTACTTCTTGTCACAAACTGTACTTAAAAATGATTGTTTTAAACATGTAAGCTGATTTACAACATGACTCTTGTTCCGTTGGTAAGTAAGTATTTTATTATATAGTAATTATAAGTATTTATGAAGAATATTAGCTGTCTCAGTCATTTGTTTTTGCTAAAACATATCAGGCATGACCTTAAGTCCTCCTCCTGAACCACCAACTGTCCTGAAGGTTCACAGTATGGTTCAGTGTGGTTTGGGTGATTAGGAATGAATATTTTTCCTCTACTTTTCTCTGGAACAATTGGAAATATACAAATAGAAACATTTTTCCCACCTCTCCTGGTCTTACATACCCCGACTTGTTTTAACAGACACCCATTCATTTAAGAAGATGGAGTTTCAGCCGGCGGAGGCCAAGAAGTTCTTCAGTACAGTCAGGAAAGAAATGGCGCTGCTGGCAACATCACTGCCAGACGGCATCATGGTCAAAACCTTTGAGGATCGCATGGTGAGTCCATGGTCATCAACGTGACCATCATGGGAAAATTGTTAAATAGTCAAAACCTAAACAATAAATTCTTTCATGTCTGTTTGACTTTATCAATATATTCCTTTCTTCTACACAGGACCTCTTCTCAGCGCAGATCAAGGGACCGACCCGTACGCCCTACGAGGACGGGCTCTTCCTGTTTGACATCCAGCTGCCCAACATCTACCCCGCTGTTCCCCCACTTTTCAGATATCTGTCCCAGTGCAGCGGCCGCCTGAATCCTAACCTCTATGACAACGGGAAAGTCTGCGTCAGTCTGCTGGGAACATGGATTGGGAAGGTGAGCCGACGATTAGCGTGCAGATACTGAATGGATGGATACAACTCCAGCAGCAGTACAGCACCGAACGAAAGATGAATACTAGGGAATATTTTTTAAAAATACAATAGATACAGACATGAGTAAAGCTTGAGTATGTAAGACCTGAACAGTGGATGTTAGTAGATCAGTAGGTTAGTGGTGGATAGATAAGTTAATGTAACGAGTATTAGTGGATTAGTAGGTAATAATCATTACTTTGTGTGGTGTTGATAAGTTATTGCAATCTCAATTAATTTTGTTATTATATTTCATTTGATCTACGATAGAAAAGAGTCAGCTAAGGTGAAGGGAACAGTTGAGACCAGCCATGATGGATGGATTAGAGACACTAAGAATAGGTAGAAGACAGGAGACAGGAGACAGAGCTGGAGGTGGAGGAGTAAAAGATGCTGAGGTTCCTCTTAGGAGAGACAAGGATGGACAAGATCAGGAATGAGGTGATTAGAGGGACAACACAGACAGGAAGGTTTGGAGAAAAGGCTAGAGAAGACAGATTGAGATGGTTTGGACATGTTCACACTACAGAGAATGATCCTAGAGATGGAGCTACCAGGTAGGAGACAAAGAGGAGATTGATGGATGCAGTGAGGGAGGACATGGAGGTAGTTGGAGTCAGAGTAGAAGATGCAGATACAGATGGAGATGGAAATTGTTGACTCACTGTGGCAACACCTGAAAAAGGGACAAACTGAAAAAAGAAAATGTAAATTTTAATATAGTACATTTGTATATACTTATGCACATACATAATTACACATACACATATGTCTATACAATACAATATATTGAAATCCGTACATCCGCACATATACACATATATTTGTATACATATACTGTGTATATTGATGTATGTATGTATGCATATGTATATCTACATGCATATATAAACACACACACACATAGTTTCACAGTTTGCTTTAAAACTGTGTATTTATATTTAATGTTTCGTATGTGTTGTGACTGATCCACAGGGCACTGAGAGGTGGACCAGCAAGTCCAGTCTGTTGCAGGTTCTCATCTCTATTCAAGGTGGGTTTCCTCAGGGACAGGAACAGAGACACTGCTGTTCTTTTACCTGCATCACATGAATATTTAATTGGTGTTTTCATTTGCTCCTGTCGCCCACACTCCCTCAGCACATACAGCAGTATCAGTCAGACATTAGCTCACTGCCAAATCAGATATTTGACCCACGAGAGTCACTGGTTCTTCTTTGGAATTCACTCAATAGTCTCGGAGTTTACACAGAGGGAAGTTTTACTGCTGTGAAGAGAATATTGTACCAGTTACAATATACCAGTTCTGCAGCATGGTATCAATAATGATACTTAATATTATTATCAAATAATCTGGCTCAGATGTATTGTGTCTCATTGGTGTGGGACTCCAGGATTCACTTCGTGGGCAACATAGAATCCCAGTTTGGACGGTTAGCACCTTCCTGTGCCATCA
>JAFBJS010057759.1:213204-227931 GCA_016785265.1 Paraplagusia blochii
GTCCTGGAGATGGACTACCCCATAGTAGACTTTCTAACGTTGTGTGAGACTCCATATCCTAATGGTAAGAGGCGACAGTTCCTACTCCCTCCTCCTCCACCCTGCATGTAATGACGTCATCGACTCGGTTAATTTTTGTACTTGGTTTGTTTGCCAGACTTCCAGGAGCCTTATGCTGTCGTGGTCCTCCTGGAGAAAGATTTAGTTGTAAGATGTGTATAAGAGACAGGGTTAGCACCTTCCTGTGCCATCACCACTTGCGAGAAGATGCAAGAAGGTTCAAGAGGAGCTGGTATGGTGCAGTGGGATTTGGGTTGCAGTTGTGAGAGGAACCCTGATGGCCCAATCCCTGGCCAACCTGTCTATGTAGAGGGAAGTCTGGGCATTCCTGTCCTGGATAAACAGACAAAGATGGATGGACTGACGGATTATTATTATCCATCCATCCATCCATCCATCTTTGTCTGCTTATCTGTTACCAGGGGCAACAGTCTCCCCGACTGACACACAAATGACACTGCACCATACCAGCTCCTTATGAAACTTCCTCAACCAATGTCTCCGGTATTTGATCTGGACCAGGAGGTGAATTCTGAAGTTCCACACCGATGACAGAGACGTTGACTCTGAGCAAAATGCCATTAAGAATAATAATAATATTAGTTATTGTCATTATGATGTGGACTTGGGTTCTGCAGGTCCTCAGATTATAATCCACCAGCTGCCAGGCTGCTGCTGAACTTCCAGTGGACTCACCACCCACAGGAAGGCTGACAGTAGGAGCAGTGTGATTTAGGTGGCAGTTGTGGAGACCACAGAATGATAATGATTATTATTATACTTACAAAAAACGTTACTACTCCTGTAAATGTGTTTCTGCTGTGTACATAAGAGTGTTCAGAAGTGAAACTAACTCAAACCCTGATCCCTGTGGTCGATGGTCTGCAGGTCTCATCCTGGTGAACGAGCCGTACTATAACGAGGCCGGCTTCGACAGTGATCGCGGCCTTCAGGAAGGATACGAGAACAGCCGCTGTTACAACGAGATGGCCCTGATCAAGGTGGTCCAGTCCATGACGCAGCTGCTGCAGAATCCCGTGGAGGTTTTCAGGCAGGAGATCCAGGAGCACTTCAACTCCAGCGGCTGGAGACTGGTCCACCGTCTGGAGGCGTGGCTGGAGCTGAACGACGCCACAGACCACGCGCACGCATCCTGCAGACCGTCGCACTCCAAAGAGCGACCCGCTTCGGTGGAGCCTCTAGATGAACAGCTAGGTCTGGGGTCCGCCATGGCCCACAGCAGCCCCAGTAAACCTGGGAAGGAGGGTGGGGTTGGAGTTAGCAGTATCATTGAGGAGGAGCTGGAGGATTCAGGGCTGAGTCCCTCCACCACCGCAGCCTCTCAGCAGGAGCTGAGCCAGAACTCGGACTGTGACAGCAGCCAGGGGAACACCACCACGGGTGGTGAAACCAGAGCCCCGACTGCGATGTTCGACTCCACTCGCAGTGTGTCCTTGGAATTGGGTCCGGCCACGGTCAGCGCCGGAGGGGTGGGCTCCGCGGGAGGTCAGCCTGTGGTTCGACCAAAGAAACGGAGAAAGAGCTACAGGAGTTTCCTCCCAGAGGGCAGCGGCTACCCCGATATCGGCTTCCCGCTCTTCCCGCTCTCCAAGGGCTTTGTGAAGAGCGTCCGAGGTGTGCTGCTGCAGTACCGAGCTGCGCTGGCCGCCGCCGGCATCGCTGAGCACACAGAGGACAAGTAAGTGCCTCCTGATCGTTCCTGACCCTCCTCTGCACTGCTTTTGCTCTCTCCACTCTGCCACTAACTGATCATCTGCCTCAAACTCTGAAGGAGCATTCATTACTGGATTCTGGGGTCAGGGAAGGAGCTCCTGTCCTGAGCTGCACTGTGCCCAAGCACTGCCTACATTCATCCTTCCTTCACCTCCATTCGCTGTCTGTACCACTCGCCCTGTCGCAGACTCCACAGCCTTCATCCATTTTTCCTTTTGTGCTCATGAGGAAGAGAGACGCAGAGAGAAAGAGCAGATTTCTAGTTGACGACACTGTCTTTGTTTTCCTTTAGCGTCCCTGCAGACAAGTGCCATGAATAAACCAGGGTGGCACTCTTGCAGGGAAAAATCGGAGGCTGCTGTTGAAGGTTTTGAGTGTTTTCCCCGCAGCCTCGGCTTCAGAAAGCAAATGTTTGGATGCAAAAAAGAAGAGAAAAGGGTGAAAGATGTCAAATCTGGGCCATGAACCCTCTTCCATGCAGCCAAGCTTCCACCACACTGATTAAAAACCAATCAGCCTGAGAAATCCACAGACTGAGGGTTGAACAGGCTCCACTGAAACACTGCAAACCCCAGGCTCCCCTGGCTGCTGGGCTGACTGCAGCCGTCTGTAGCACTGCTGATGTTACTGCTGAACCACCCCGCACTACAACAGACCAACGGACAATCTGCTCTGCTCTCACTGACTGGACTGTGTCTTTTCTGTTTGTTTATTTTTGGTTCGTAGACATCCTTGGTTGTACGCTTTCTGCCAAACACAGTAGAACACACACACACAGCCCTGGAGAAAACGCAGAATGTCAGTAAAACTGCCAACATCTGCTTCACCACCTGATCTCCATCACTCGTCGGTGTTTTCCTTTGCCAACCAACTGGAACTGAACCACACTGCAAACACGTCAGGTGACAGAGTTTACATAGGAATCACCTCCGCACCACAAACTGCTGCACCGGGCACTGGGTGTCAGTGACTCTATAACCTACAGTGGCTGCATCAGAGGGAGGGTGGTGTTCACATGGGTCAGAATTGTCGTTAAGTTTCATCGCAGTGTCTCGGAATTAAAGTTCATCTGAGCAAACTGAAAGGGAGACCGGAACAAATGAACCCTAGTGACTCAGGAGAGGGAATGAGTGATGGATAAAAAGATGAGTGGAAATGATTTTTTTCCTACCGAACAACATGGGAGCAAATGAAAAATAAGGAGTTGGTCAGTGAAAAGTCGACACTGGAAAAAAAAGTCCAATCAGAAAATGGTCTTTCTCTGCATGAATGTCTCTTTGTGATACGTTTGCTTTTATCAACAGCAAAGAAAGCAAACTCCCAAGTGTGAACACACACATGTCGGCGTGGCGCTTTTTACCCATGATGCACCTCACTGCTGTGACAGATGCAGCCAAAATGCAAGTGACTCTAAAGAAAATAATAATAATAAAGGAAAAAAAAGCATATATTTAGCACCCATTCCATCACCACATGTCAACATGTTGCCTTACAGTTCTGAATAAAGTGTAACCATTGTGTACTGAGCTGCTCATGTCATGATTCAGGCGTCAAGATTCACTGATGGAGGCAAAAAAAAACAAAACCACTACAACAACAACCTGCGTCTGTTCTGTGGTCGGTGTCTGTTCTCTAATCATCCCCAGAACACGACACTCTCTGTGCAGCCATCAGTGAATTCTGATCCTGGCCTTTATTACTATAGACTTAAGACTTGATTTACAAGGGAATATGAACATTATTTATCCACATTATCCTTAAAAAAAGACTTTATATTTTGTTTTTGTTTAATTTTACAAATAAACATAAAACATAGCCAAGAAAAGATACTTTTAGAGAGGCATTAATTTTCAGGTTTTCTTTGCATTTTTTTGTATTCAATGGATAAATATTAAAGTTTATTTGCCATAGTTTTTTTTTTTTTTTCTTTGTAGTTTACTGTGAAGCAGTGAAGCTCATCCTGTGGGTCCAATCGTGCTTCCCCGCTGAAGAATAACAGTCGTTGTTTACATCTACCACACATACTTAGTAAGGCATTTTAGTACGTTATTAATATTATTATTTTCATCGTCATCATCATCACTCTTGGTTGAGCCAAAGTTCTGAGACATCGGTGGGATGAAGCAGAGCTCTGCGACTTGTCTGTTATTTTACTTGAACAAAGCAGTGTGACGATGCTTATCAGTGTTGCTGAAACTGTTGAACCTTAAAATAACCCTAGAGCCCGAGAGCTGCCACATATAGACAAAAAACAACTTGAAAAGAAGGGTTAGTTTGTTTTGTCTTCCATAGTTTTCCTCCTCTTGGGTCTTTATATTTTTCTTAACAGGCGCGGAAATCAAACATTTGTTTCTTAGGTTTTACTGCATTCTATGTGGTGCTGCCTTCAATGCCACACAGGAATAATGATGATGTTGGTGATGATGATGCTTTCTTCACTGGCTGCTGTAGCTTTGTTTGCTTTATGGTCCTCTATGTCGTCACCACTCACTCATTCTCAAGCTGCTGTTCAAAGACAAACTTGGAGGACGGTCGTCTCATCTTTGTTTTTACGACTAAGGAAACATCTCCAGTAAACAGCGGAAAAATGTCGTCCAAGAAGCGGAAACAAACCCAGGAATGGTGTGGAGCACTTGATGCTTTGTACAAATTTCTGTGTATGTGTGTAAATGATCCAGATTTGAACCATTATAATATAAATATTTATTATGATTATTATTATTAATATTGTTATCACCACCATGAGAAGTTACTTCCACAGCCAAAGCCTGTCACATGTTGCTTTAAGCCTCTCCAGACTGGACTGTAGGTGGTCTACGTTCCCACAGTGGCCTGCTCTTTAGGCTTTATGACGACAGAAGATTTGTAGCCTGTTTCCCTCTGTACAGACGCCTGTGATCATATCAGAGTATATAAATACACACAGTATATATTTAAGTTCCAACAAGTCACATGGACGCTTGGAGCATATATGTACAAAGTGCTGAGTGTGTATTGTATCGATGATGACCTTTGTTTGTTTGTTTTTTTTTTAAGATTTGCTTTTGTTGAGTTCTGACAACTGTATAGTGATGTATTAAACTTTGCAAGCAGTACCATGAAACCTGGTGGTCCCTCTGAACGGCCCGTTCTTTAATGTGTGTGTTTGTGTGTGTGTGTCTACGCAAACATTTACCTTTAACCGTTAAAATTCTATAGGAAGAAGAGTAAGAGGCTACATACTGCTTTCTGTAACCATGGTAACAGCCAGATCTCTGGTAGAACACTACACACATTATATATCTTCTATAAGTATAAATAATATATAAATTATAAATATATAAAATATATTCGACCTTTAAATGTATATTACCTGAAGAATACCATGGACATGAAAACAGTGAATGCCTAAAAGCACTGTTCTTATGTAGTTAAGTACAATGCCATAGCATTGATGTAAGAAAGTTATTTTGGTTACAATGATGAAAAACATTCAAGAGGTTTTTTGGTTGTTTATATATTTGTCCAAGCAAACTAGCTACCAAGCTACTCTTAGTAGAAACCGGCGTTAAAATGAATAAAACATCGAGGAAAATACCAGAGTGGTCTAATATTTTTTCTCACTTTTATCTTTTATATGTACGTATATAAGTACATTTGTGGCTCACTGTCTCCCCCTGCTGGTACACGAGGCCAACACACCTTAGCATCGTGCTAAAAGAAGAGTTGCGTCGTCTCGTAAAATACAGACTCGTCCTATATTTTACAATAAATCCGCATTTAAATATTTTAATTTAAACACACCAACCTTACACGCATATACCAACAATAAATGTAAAAATATTGATACAAAAAAATAAAATAGTAAAGGCAACAAAACCTTCGGGCCGGAATATGTGCAGGACTTTTTATTATTTTATCAATAAAGTTCATCAGTATATTATAAAAGAGTAGAAAAGTAAACAATGTCAGCAGATAACCAATAAATACACATTATTTAATAATGTAATGCATATTTTTCAAGAGTACTTTGATCAATACATTTTCTTCTAGCGATTTTGTGTGTTTTCGGCGTATTGACGTCACACCGACGCAGCGTAACCAGTGGTGTGTGACGTCAGACGCTGAAAAAGTTTGCCACGGGCCTTAAAAGCTGCAGGTGTGAATCAGTTTTCCTTGATGGCGACTCAACCTGGTCCAGACGAACAACTTGTATGCAAAGGTGCGTAATAGCCTATGGTTTTTTAAAAGAAATATTCTGCCGTGGTTTAGACTTCATTTAAAGTAGGAGAAAACGTTTTTGATGTTTATTTTTGTGGCGTTAAAATTAATTATAAAACGCCTGAGTCACAGAGACCTAGAGACTGTGTTTACTCATTTGTTAGTTCAATGTTTGAAGGACAGCTTCACTGCCCTCTACATTGTGTTTCAAAAATTACTTTGTTGTAATAAACGACATTGTTTGGAATAAACAGAAACGTTGAGGATTTCAGCGCACGAGACCAGGTTGACGTCGTCTGGCTACAGGGAACACGTCTGAAACTGAAGAATAAAGTGAGTGATCTGTATAGTCAGATTTCTTTTGTAATAAGTATTAATTTAACTTACTTGGCGAATGTACTGACTCCACAATGCCAATAATTAACACAGAAATGTTGGGTGTGAGGGGTTTATCGATGTAGAATCTAATGGAAAAATTTCACAATGCTGTAACGATTGATAATACACTTGTCACTAGGTGGCAGCACTCATCCGGGAGTTTGTACAAAAAATAAATGTTGTCAATAGCCCGGATGGTGGTCTGGGGCAGGGAAAGTTGTATGTGAAGCCTTTTTTGTCCTCAAGGGGAAGCATGACAACAAATAACTAAGAACTACTGACTAAACATGATTCAATTTTTTTTTTCTTTTTCAGATTGATCATCCTGAAGCTCTTCAACACAGTAGGGAGCTTCGTTCTTTTTTTTTTTCTCCTATTTGTGGCCGCCGTGCCGCTGTGTCTTGTGCTTGGCCGCCGTGCCATAATGGTTGCGTAGGTGAACGTCTAAAGCGTAGCAACATGGCAGGAAATTATTTCAACTCAGGGCTCCTTGGCAGTTTTTCTATCCACAGCATTACCAAATTTTGATGTCCCGTCGGTCCTCGGCCACAACGTATCGCTTTACCTTTTCTACAGTTTTGCGCATTGCGACCCTCTGCTACGATTGCGCCCTTTGCGATCGGCAGCCACAACGTTGCGTTTGAAGTCCTTTACTTACGGTTTTGTGCATCGCGATCAACAATTTTCCACTTTGAGATCTTCATCCACGAATTAGCGTATTGCGATCCACGATTTTTCCGCTTCGATTTCCTGTTGCTGCGAAGATTTTGGACGTTTTGACTGCTGTCCTGTTGCTGCATGAGCTGGAATTCAGGTGGACTCTGGGTGGCATCACATGACCCTAAAGGATATGTTTCATTGGCCTTTGTGATATTGTAACCATGTAAATGTACTTGCCTTTGTATTTTTTGTGACTGTATTCTTATAAATGTACTGTGTTAATTTAAATGTACTTCCCTTTGTATATTTTGAATGTATTCAATGTACTTCTGTGAATGTACTTCTGTATGTGCTGTAAATGTAGTAAAGTAACTTGTCTTTGAACTTGTATATTTGTAACCATTGTACTTGAACTGTTAGACCTTTTTTCAATGTACTTTCCCATAATTTGTTCATGCAGATTTTTTTTTTTTAATATATAAAATGGACCAAGTGGCTAATGGTTCATCCACTTGTGTAGATTTAATCCACTGGTGTTTAATCTGGGATTACTGTAGAAGGTCTATAGTTGTAGGTGGTGGTGGTCTAGGGACTGGTGGGTTAGTCTTCAACCAAGCTGTAATGGGCTGAATGTGGTAAGATCAGTCAGTTAACCAGGTGAGACCTGGTTTTCCCGGTCCTTGACGAGTCACTGCTGGATCCATGTATGCCTCCAATATCTGGACTGATGGACGGGAGACATGTGGCCCTGGACCAGATAATCTTAGCCACATGATGTCTTCAAGGTTTGTTCTTGACATTGATAGATTAATCTGTCCACTGTAGTCTGTTCCTTGACCTTCTCATTTGTGGCTCTAGGAACAGAACTGACCAAGACATGACTGCAGCAAAGATGGTGACTTCCCTACGTCCAACTGGAGGTCTTTAGGTTGGTACTACATCGATGGTCACTGTTTGGTCAATTTGTGTAGAAAAACTAAGTGGATTCATGTTTAGACCCTGGACGCCTGAGGAACTCTGCTTGTTGGAGTTTTGGATTTTTCTCTTCTGATCATCTCAGTCAACAATTTTTGGTCAACTTTCCCATCATTTTAATGGTAAGTTTGCTGTACGTTGACTTGGAACTTTATTTGAGGACTGTGCTAATCTTAAGGTGTTGGATTTAAATGACTGTTCAGCTCACAGACTGTTTTAATTTTTCTTCTGTCAAACTTCTTGGACTTGCGTCATCAGCTGTAAACAGGGTTTTTGCAGCTGAATTGTCTCTGTGCCAAGTTGATTTCCTGTTAGACTTCTACCCTTCAGTGGTGTGTCTGTAGATGGTGCGTTGGGAGGCCTCCCCAGCAAAGGAATTTGTATCCTCTGCAGAACAAGCCGTTTTATGGATATTGACAGGACTTAGTTGGCAAATAATTCTGTTGGTGTAATTTGATAGGATACAGGTGAGGTTGCGCGTAATAGGTTCTTTAACAGAAAATCTGTTTGGCAAAGAGACAAGGTTGAAAATTTAGAATAATTCTTAATATACATTGACAAGTTTTGTGAGCTGAATAGTTAGAAGAGGTAGTCTTCACTGTTCTGACCGGCTGAATGTGGGAAGAACTTTCTGTCCTAAAGGGGTCAGTATTTGATTCATCCAAGCACTGAAGATCTGGGCTGCTGGACTGAAGGCTGAATGTGGACCAGATCAATCCCGGTCACAGGAAGTCTTCAGGTTTGTTCTTCACATTGACCATTGAGTCTGTTCATTTACTGGATCTTGAGCACCAATAACCAGACGGGTTTGTCCAACAGAACTCCAGACCTTCAGGAGGAGTCGGGACTGCAGCCCAGATGGTCCAGATCTGCTTGGACTCCAACGGTTGGTACTAAATGATAAAATCCCTGTTGTGGTCAGTTTGTATAGAAAACTTACAGGATTCATTTGTTTAGGTCCTGAAGCCCAAAGACCAAGGCCCATCACAGCTGACGGACGTCTGTCTTCATCTTTGCTCCGTTTTATTTTTTTTTTTTTAGATTTAAGTTTGAGTTTCCAAAGACCAGACTGATATTCAAAGATTTGGACATTGATGTCTTCAACTACTTGCTCGATCCTAGATTTGTTGGTTTATTTAGTTTATACTCAGTCAGAGTTCAATGAACTGGATTTCTGTCACCCGCACTTCTGTCTCACTCTCCTTCCACTTCTTCAAGAAGTCCAGTCATGAATTCTTACCGAGTTCTGTACCATGGATGCTGTCGCAAAATCAGACCTGGATCCCTCTGCTTTTGTGACTTATCCATGGTACTTTAAGTAGGACGGGAAGTTTTAAGAACAAAACAAATGTTTATCTAGGATCAAGCGCTATACCAAATGTGTTGAAATGCTAATGGCCTCACAGCTTTTTGTTTGTGCAGGATCTGTTTATTATACTTGTTGTACATTTTCAAAATAAACTGTAATTTAATTACTTCACTTCCTGTGTTTATTTCCTCTGCGGCTTATGTCAAATACTGTTCAGCCTCCAAAGAAAAACACACCCTTTTTTTTTTCCATTACTTTTATTGTCAATTAAAACATGCTCTGATTCAATAGAAAATTACAGACATTTGTCTAAAATGGAAAAATAGAATTCTCTCAGAATGAGTAAATTCAGTGTGCAAATAAAGAATTCCCTTCACCAAACAGAAGCAACAGCAGGAAAAAGCAGCAGCATGAAGAGACAAAGGTGATTCAAGACTTGAACACCAGGAGTTTTTACATTTATTGTCAAGTCCTTAAACATGTGATGCCACTGGGATTTTATTCTGACATGAGACACTCTCACCTGTCTTTACTGCTTTGGCATCAACGGGGAAAATCGGGAAACGCATTCTTGGTTTTCGCCACAAGGGGGTAGCACAGTCAATTAACATTTTCACGACCGCAGCATCCTTTCAAAATATTGAAATAAACTGGAATAGGGGAAGTATGTGTAACACGCATGAAATACAAAAAAACCAACAGCTTAATACTAATTTCAAAATAAATCTAAGATTTCTGTGAAAATCCTGTGTCTCTTTATCATGTGTTAATTCTGAAGGTCAAATTGGCATCACAGTCACTGTGCAAAAGTTTCTACAGTGTCGAACTAAACCCTACACAAAGTAGCATCAATGTGGAACACAAACGCATCAGGAACTCCAGAAAACACCCGCACTAACTAAACACTCAACCACACAAAAACAAAGCCTTGAAATGCCTCACTGTGTTACAGAAAGGAAATGATGTACCTATAGTTCAAGGTCACCCAATTTTGTGTTGTCAATGAAAACTATTACATCTATTTTTGCGTCATTTCTCTGCAAATACTAAAAAATGTCGATCTATTGTTGACCGTTCACTAGGGGGCGATAACTTAACTCAAGCGTCTCATTTTCTTTGTTTTATTATTGCCAGCTGACAACATTTAAGGCACGAGGATAAGGTTCACCAACAATGTCTCAGTCCTATGATTCAGATGTTGTTTGTAAGAAGAAAAACTTGCTCAAATGACATTGAAAAACCTGTGTCATCTTTTCCCACCTGTGACATAAAGCTCAAGGGTAAAGAAACCAAGGTGACGACCATTAATTTCTTCCCAGTGGGAGAACCAGGATCTGGGTGTGTGTACAGTACAGAGTACAGAACAGATCGAGGAAAGCGCCACGAGAAGTGTAAATGATGTGTTCAAAGTGCAGAGGCACTTAAACGCATCCCATGAATATATTATTTGAAGTGCATTTGGGATAACATTTCCGGTACCACACCTCATAAATCCAGATTGGACGTGGACATAAATCCACCTGGGACTTGGATAACCAGGACTAGGACGACCAGCATCAAATCATTACTGACATTATAACGGCTACTGGAAGAACTTCAACTGTGTTGTACCTTTGTACTTGTTTTATTGTATCTTTATGCGTTCTCCCTAAGGTTTCTACAATTTTTTTCCCCTGTTAAAAGGTTTTTTTTTCCATCTGTAGTTTTTTCTTACCCTGGCTGAGGGTCTAAGGACAGGGGATGTTACCAACCCTGTGAAGGAAAAGTCTCGCACAGTGTACGTCCGGCCTGGTTGTTAATGAGTGATGCTGACTCTACAACAGCCTCTTCAAGCAGAAGAAACAACTCACACTCCTTCAATACATTCACAAAAGCTATAAGACACACAGTCAAAGTGCAAAAGAGCAGATATGTCATATTTTTTAAGGTATAATGTCAGACTCTGAAATTAAGTCAACCTGACGTCTACGTCTAGAACAGTTCACTCCAAGCTGGAGAAGGGAAGACTCCAGAGAGGAAATACATTCAGAACTGTTTCTAGAAAAGATTTTCTACAAAAAGGCGATACTTTCTAATCTGAATCATTTGGTCCCAGACTTTGGCCTGTTTTGTTATGCAATCTGATTTCAGTTTCAATCACTATGTCCAGGTGGAGACGGAAGAGGAAGAGATCACAGATAATAACAGATACACAGAGAGAGCAGCTGTGCAATTAAAAAACATGGAGAAACAATGAGAACCAGCAGGTTCTACAGAGTTGGTCACCACTCCCTTCTCAGTGTTAATCTCACATCAGAAACCTCTCAAATCAAACTTCGATCAGAGTCGTGAGCCGGTGAAACACCTGCGTCCCTTCACACCCGTACCTGCTCCACCCACGGTGTGGAGCGTAACATCTAAACACCTCATACTTAGCAGCAAAATTAAAGCTGAGGACGATGGTTTATCAGATTCATCCAGTGATTAGTCTGGCCAGACCTCTGTGCACCTGTGCCTGCACCGGGCCGTACTCCACCACCTCTCCATCCACTGTGATTATCCCTTTGGGGGTGTGCGGCTCCAACCTCAGCGCTCGCACCTTGGTGTAGACCAGATGCTGACAGTTTGTGGACAGAAGTGCTCCTTTCTCCATAGCCAGGAAGAGATGCAGCAGAGCGCTGCGGGATATTCCTGCTCTGACGTAGTAAAGGTGGATGACGCCCTCGTCTAAGGAGGCGTCTGGAGCTGTAACGAAGTCCTCACCCAGGTGGGACTGGTAGATGGCTAGGATAAGGACAAAGTCTTCCTCCTGGACCACCACCCAGTCACTGGGCAGTGGCTGGTCCAGGGGGAGGAGCAGAGAGTCAGGTGGGCCGGTGGCGGCGGCGGCTGGGGTGGTGTTTGTGCGAGATACGTTCTCTGTCCTTTGAACCTGCTGGGAGTTGTTGGAGTGGCAGGAGTTGTGGAAGCTGTTTTTACTGGGTGTGTCTGTCACCTGGTTCGGACCAGGAGCTGCACTAGTGGAGGAGGCCTGGTTGTTACAGTGTAACGTTGTGTCGTTTTTCACTTTCCTTTCACCATTGCAGTCTTTGGTGCAGGGCAGGTAAGACAGCTTACCCTTGTAGATGCGGAGAGACGCCAATCTCACCAGCGTCCCCACGGTGAATCTGGCAGCTCCTACGTGTCGGTACTTCTCACTCTCGATGTCCACATCTGCTACGAAGCCCCAGGCCAGCGAGAGGAAGGAGAACATGCGAGAAGTTGAGGAGATGTGGATGGAGACCAGGTCCATAGGAGACACGAGTCCTTTACAGAGCAGGAACCCACAGCTGATCAGCAGCTCCTCACCAAACACTGGAGAACCTCTGGAGAAGGAGGGAGAGGAGGTTGGAAGGCGTCACCTAAGCTACAAAGAACTCAAAAATCTCCATAGACTTGGTCCAAATAAACGAACTCGTTTGATGGATGATAAAAACTCTGGTTTAAGTGAACGTGTGATTAACAACTGTAGGTAGTTTATTGATCAGAGTTAAGGATCAATAAGGCTTTACACACACAGCAATAATAACAATTCAAAGACTGCAACTCTTGACATCTTCAGAAAACACTGTCCAGTTGTCCTTGACACAACTGTATTTGGATGAAATGACCTGGATGATTGAGGTCCAACACAGACAAATAATAAGAAATGCACTAAAGTAATAAGAAGCTAACGTTAGCATAATAAACCAGAGGTTCAAACTGGATCCACAAAGGGCCGATGTCACTGCAGGTTTTGATTCCAACCTTCTCATAGCACACGGACAGACCAATCAGATGACTGGAGACTCAGTTGATTTAAAGAGCCAGGTCAGGTGTGCTGCTGGGTGGTTGAAACAAACCACCGCGCAGCCACAGCATCACATCTTTGTGGATACTGTTTGATCCCTCGTATTAAACCATTCCTCTTGACCGAGGTTTGATCCCTGACTGTCCACCCTGTGGACTCAAGTCCTCTACACCAGGTGACAAACAGGATCCACAAAGGGCCGGTGTGACAGCAGGTTTTTTGTTGCAACCAACAGTAGCACACCTGACTGAGCTATTTGATCAACTGTGTCTCCAGTCAGCTGATTGGTCAGTGTCACCTCTGAGAAGGTTGGAACCAGCAGCCCTTTGTGACCCCCTGTTCTACTCTATCAGCAGAGATTTTACTCCTGGTTCTCTGTGTCTTTCACAAAAAACTGAACTATACGTTTCACAAAGTGTCACAGATTCTTGGAAGGCTGGGAATTGAACCCCAGTCTCCTGCTCTGTTGTCACAGGTGGTTTCCTCTGAGCTATTCTGCCTTGGATTCTGCCTACTTATATCAATAAATAATAAGAATAATAATTTAATAGAGGTAAGTATTTAAGTACTTTCCATAAAGTACTATTACTAAATTAAGAAATTGATGAATAGCTTTGGCAAAGATTGGTGACGTTAATTACTTCAATTCTTCTCTTCTGGAAGACTCCCAGACCTGCAGAGACCTTTACAACACAAATCTAGTTACTAAGCAGATTCATGTTCAATGATGGGAAGATGAACTTGGACTAAAATGTAAGAAACAACTCCACCTGTAGGAGGGAGCTAGTGTTTACAAAAGTCATCCTAAAATCAATACCTTAAATACATGGCAAACCTTGAAGGAAGTCATAAATAAAGTTTTTAGTACAAAACACCAGGATGTGTTTCAAACTAATTCATCATGATCCGTCTTCACTGTCTTCGTCACCTGGTGCTGAAGGCCTGGTGTCCCTGCACTGATGGTAATGTGTCCCAAGACGTTCACTGATTAAATCTCTGACGGTGTGAAACCTTAGTTCAAGGAGGTTATGTCAGGTCAGTGTGTGTCCAGGTCATCAGATATCGCTGTCAGCTGATGTCAGCTGACCCCTGTCGATTCACTCTATTGGCAGAACCTCAGATTAGTGCGGCCTACTTATCCTGCCCAGGTCTCTTTACTCCTCCTGCTACGTAGAACAGCCTTCACAGCCCATTTCTGTTTGATCCATTCATGACAAACGTGCAGTGAGTCAATGACCATCAGTCAATAGTGAGGTCAGCACCTTGTGCTCAGGCTTTAACACAGATGCAGAGAAAAGAGAGGAGGAAACTGGGACAGATGCTGCCACTACAACAACACAACATGAATCATCTTTTTAATCACAAAGAAACAGGAAAGTCACAACAGAAGATCTTCTTCTCCTCCTTTTGGCTTGTCTCATTTTCAATGGTTGCCACAGTAGATCAACATTTTCTATCTCCCCCTGTCCTCCATATCTTTAACTCTTACTCCAACTACCTCCATGTCCTTCCATCAATCCATCAATCTCCTCTTTGTCTCCTACCTGGTAGCTCCATCTCTAGGATCATTCTTCTACCAATGTATCCACTGTCCCTCCTCTGA
>JAFBJS010057759.1:227959-261105 GCA_016785265.1 Paraplagusia blochii
AATCTGTCTTCTCTAGCTTTTTCTCCAAACCTTCCTCTCTGTGTTGTCCCTCTAATCACCTCATTCCTGATCCTGTCCATCCTTGTCTCTCCTAAGAGGGACCTTAGCATCTCTATCACCTCCAGTCCTGTCTCCTGTCTTCTGCCTCTCTAATCCATAAAGGCAATTATGGTAAAATTCAACGACCAAATGCTGAATTTAGATTCATCCTCCAGGGAATATTGAAGGACATCAGGCTAAAACCAAAAGAAGACAGGGGTAACAGACGGGGACATCCCATTGGGATGTGTGTTTGTGTGTGTGTGTGTGTGGGGTGGGGTGTGTAAAAAAAGGGGGGTGGATTTCTTAAAGCTGGAGGCCCATGAGGGAGGAGGACCAGCTCACGGACTGTCAAAGATGACGAGCAAGGCCAGACAACAAAGACAGCCCCATCTGGGAGAATGGAGACAGGGGTGAAGGGTTATTATGATGACACATGGACATGGACATGGACACACACACAGACACTAACACACACATCTGCTGTTACCACCAACAGCCAATTGCAGCAATGATTCACAGGCGAGTTCAGATGCTGTAGTCATCGTCAGACCATCATCAGATATTAACCTTCATGTTCTCGGCCCATGTGACATCATCTCACCAGCATTTGAGCTTTGGTATCAGATCATCAGGCTACAGCAGGTTTGTCCAAACAGTTCCAAACTGTTCCAACCAAACAGTAGCACAACTGAGTTGATAGGTTTAATCAACTGATCTCAGTCATCAGACAGCTGATTGGTCAAACTATGTCATCTTGGTTGGAACAAAAACCAGCAGCCACACCGACCCCTTGTGGAACAGTTTGGACATACCTGGGCTGCAGTATTTAATGTTTGATCCTGGATTTCTGACCGACATCGGACTGGTATCGGTCCTGACGATCAGGCCGAGCCACTAAAAACCATCTGATCTGGAATGGTGTTTTTATATTGCTCTATACCAGGCATGGGCAAACTAAGGCCCGGGGGCCGGATGCGGCCTCTTTTTGTTTTCTTTATGTTAACAAGGATACGATGTTATGCAGAGGTGTACCTATAATTATTTGGTGGTGGGTTGGGGGTCGCGAATTGTTTTCTTCTTGCTGGGGGGGTAACAGAAAATAATTGAGAAGCACTGCATTAGTTACAGACTCGCAACTTGA
The DNA here is from genome assembly GCA_016785265.1 of Paraplagusia blochii. Lineage (NCBI taxonomy): Eukaryota > Metazoa > Chordata > Actinopteri > Pleuronectiformes > Cynoglossidae > Paraplagusia > Paraplagusia blochii. The sequence continues at coordinate 229,143 of JAFBJS010057759.1, forward strand.
ATATTTCTCGTTCCACTGTTGAATTAATAAAATATAAGTAACATTGTGGCTGCTGTGTCGGTAGAACTCTGACTTCCTGTTTAAGATCATAGATTAGATTTGTTTCCTAAACTCCAGGACTGACTCCCATCCATGTGTCACTGCAGCTCAGTGGCCATGATTCAGGTCCTGCTCATTATGACAGTGTGCAGAAACACATTAGAGTCAGAGACTCAGTTATTATATAACAACACAAACAGTCTAGCTGTCGCTTGTTTGATCTACGGCGCAGACCCATCATTCATCTGGGAATAAAAACACGATGACACTGAGGACAGGGACAGGGCCAGGGCAGGGGAGTCGTCATCGCACACACACACACACACACACAGACAGAGTGTGAGAGACAGGTTTTCTGGATGGCCCGTGAGTGTGAGAGGAGAGGGAACAATACACAGTCTGGTCTCTTCCTCTTCTTTGTTGCCGCTCTGGCAGGAGGACTATTGTTGAATGGATGAGAGGAGAAGGATGATGTTGTCTGTGCAGCAGGGACACAAACTGGCATTTACTTCATTTAATTTAGCCTTCATGTTTTCAGAGATCCCACTGAGAAAATGAGATGAGACTCTGATTAAAAATAACCCCATGAATAAAAGATCCAGAAGCAATCGTAGCTCAGCGGGCATCGCTAACAACAGGAGTTGTCTGGGAAGTTCTGGAGAATTTCAATGTTAGATTAGAAGGGGAAAAGGAAACAGTGCCACCGACAGACGTGGAAAATACTTTCCTTCAACATCACGTTGTAAAGTGCTGCTGAAAATAACCTCTCATATTTAAAACTGTGCTTTTTTTTTTTTTTACCATGTCAAGAAAATAAGAGGAAAATTTCCTCTTGCGAAGGTTATGCATTTGTACAATGCAGCTAAATATTTTTGCAACAAAGTCAATTTCATTCTGATTGTTTAACTGTTTACTTCCCATTTATTTTATAGTCTTATAGTAATGGTACATACTATAATTAAAGCCTGCAACATATTTTTGCCCACATAACAACTTCCTGAATGAGGTCACTGACTATAAACCAAGTGTGAACCAACACTAGAAATACATCCATACAGGATCTTTTTTTTTTAGTTAGACTCAAACTGTGATGTCTCGTTCGTCTCTGTAATGTAGCGGTGAACACGCCTGCCTCCAAAACAAAGAGAGTTCGATTCGCAAGAAAACCACATGATTGGTGTTGGACGGTTACAAATCAACAACTGCTGTTACCACAATAATTTAACATTTTTATCCCCAGTTATTTGTATGTAACTTACCCAGAATAGTGATGTATAGATGCAGCCAAAGCATTTCCTGATCCTCCAGGAAGAATTCCCACAGGGACGCGAATTGCCTCCTCCCAGTCCGGCCTCTCCAGCAGACCATTTATAACCTAATGAAAAAAAAGTGCACCCACATATTTCAGTGTGGTAAGAGAATTAGTTCCCAGTAAACAGGAAAAATATTAAAAATCCAAAAATTATCACTGACAAAAAAAAAAAATAACTGGTCGTCAAAAGTTGACGCAGAAAATCAAGAAATCAATGTCATAATTGAATAGGGACTCGGGACAGTACGTGAAAAGTAACTGTAGATGTAGATGTAGGATATTGTTGAGCCGATACTTGCATAATTAGGTGATATCTATGAGATCCATATTAGTTTTTCCAATGGAAGACCAATAACGTAATGTCTGAGTTTTGCCAAATTTACTGGGATCATCCAGAGATGTTTACCTCAGTTTTGAACGGATATATAAGTTTTGGAAAATAATTAAGTTTAGACAATATCAACAAAACCTCATATTGGCAAAAGTTAATATATATATATATATATACATATATATATACACACACAATGTGCTCCTTTATTAGGAAATATATGGCCTTTTTTCCTATTGACCTATGCACATTTTTAATGTTCAGTTTTCAGTTAGTAAATCCAGAACACAAGCGGAGCTTCATTATCATCCCACTCTTAAAAAAAAAAAAATGTTTCCATTCATAAAAGCAGCTGAAATTTCCACTCAAGGCCACTGCTCTCAGAAATATCTCTTGAATTATTTTCAAAAGTATGACTAACAGCTGCAGACTGTGTCCTGCCTACGTTATGTTTTCTTTTTTCTTATTTATATATTGTGTGGGATTCTATGGTTAATGTATTCAATTTTATTCAACGTATTTATCTTTTGAACAAGCTTATCATCAGCTAAATTGCCTAATTTTGTTTTGGTGCTTCTGTTTGAAATCATCCTGTACGTTACTGGCCGTTTTCAAGGTCTTTCAACACAAAATCTCAACATGTTTAGTTAAAGACAACGCTGATTCACTGGGAAGGAATTGAAGAAAGAAACTCGCAAAGATCCCGTTTAAAAGCGATGATTCTGATCTTTTCTTATACATAGCCGTCTGCTGCCACTTTTGTGCTTTGACACTCATCACTGTGTGACTTTACCTCGTACAGAAGTCCATCTCCTGACATGATGACCACAGCGTCCCACTGCGTCAGGTCGGCCTCTCTCACCAGCTCTCGGGCGTGGTTCTGCCGCTCTGTCAGATGGAGGGAGTGTGTGTTAACGCAGGTGTGTCTTTCCTTTCTGAATAAATCTGGCAGAGAGACTCTGTGCTGTCAGCTTCCTACATCCCCACTCAGGTCTAAAAGTCACGGTCGGCTCTTTTTCATTGCTACGTCGGTGTTTATGTCCAGGCTTAAAATCCATCCTTCATCAAAAACAAATGACATTTCCATGAGCTTTAATCTCTTCCAGATGTCCTGCCTGAAATATCAAACCATCATCCTCTAAGTGTTTGTCAAGAACTGACTTTGCCATCATTATTATTATTAATTTCTAAAAACAGTTTCATAAAAGAAAAATGACAATTTCCTAAAAGAACATAAGACTGAATGGACTAGGAATGTGAGAGTAAACCCTCTTTATACCTTAACCTTTTTTATACTCACAGACAATACTTGGTTTGTGTTCAAATAACTGAAAAGAAGAACAGCAGAGTCACCCCATCACACACACTCCCTGGAGAGGGATCTGTTTTCCCAGCCTCTCCTCTTACCCTTCCTTCCCCAGACTCTACAAAATAAAGTAACCAAAGCCTCCTTATCTGTCCAGTGCGATCACTTCTGAAGAACAGCTTCTTACCTGTTAGCTGATAGTAAAAGGAAGTGGCTAATAGTATATATATATATATATATATATATACACACACGCTATTAGCCACTTCCTTTTTCTCTCAGCTAAAAGGAAGGGGCTAATAGTGTGTGTATATGTATACATATATATATAAATATATATATATAGGTAAGAAGCTGTTCTTCAGAAGTGATCACACTGGACAGATAAGGAGGCTTTATTTTATTTTCACTTTATTTTGTAGAGTCTGGGGAAGAAGGGGTATATATTTGTGTATATATAGTAATAATAATACATTTTATTTATAAGCGCCTTTTAAGTCACCCGAGGTCACTTCACTTCCTGTGTGTTGCTGATGCGCCACGGGACTTTTAAGTGTTTTAAAAAAATCAGCCACAGCTCAATTTAAAGAACAATAATCACATGTACAGTACTTCAGTAGATTAAACTTTAGGATCATAACTTTTGTCCAACTAAACACATGTCAAACATTTTCTCAGGATAATGGAAATTCCAATTGTTTTTAATAGAGTTGTTGACATCATTTGTATTTGACAGTTAGACAGACTCCACCGTTCCTCCTGGCAGAACCAGACCCAATCACATCACACTTAAATCAATTGTGCATCTGGTTCTGCTCCAGGGCTTCATCTTTTACTGTAATAGACACTTAGCTGCCAGATGCACCCTGGGAAATCAGAGTGCTCTTGGTCACAGCTGAGATGCTCATTTTGCCTTATTGAGGTGATGAATGTCAACACACAGGTGCAGGAAGGAAATATGTCTACGTATATAGCAGCAGTCGGGTATTAAACTGTGGTTTGAACTAAAAAATACATGGTGTAAAAGTTACAAAAATGTGTTGACAAAGTGAAGGTGTAATGTGAATGTAAAAATATGTAGACAAAGTGAATTTTCATAAACAATCACTGAGCCCAACTGTTTTCAACTGAAGCTCCACATGTTTAGTTTTCACTGTCTTACTGTTTTTACTGTTGTCTAGTCAATAAATTAGCACCTGTTTTTTTCTTATTTCCTACCTTTTATTCTCTTTCTGTTCTTCATCCTGATAAAGCAGTTAGATGGATCACTTCACTTTGTTACTCTAAAAAGCACATTTATTGGATTGATTTTCATATTTTTTGTTCTTGTTAGACATTAATTGCCTTGTCAAGGCTTCTGTAGAATTAAGTGCTAAATATTTTGTACTAAAATTCATATATAATTGGCAAATATTATATTGGTAGAATGATTCTAGAGATGGAGCTACCAGGTAGGAGACAAAAAGGAGATTGATGGATGCATTGAGGGAGGACATGGAGGTAGTTGGAGTTAGAGTAGAAGATACAGAGAACAGGGGGAGATGGGAAATGTTGTCGCTGTGGCAGCCAATTCCTGACAAGTCGCATCAGAGTATAAGTCACATCGGTGCCTTCTACTGGCTGTCAGTGTAAAAATAACAAATGCGAAATTATTATTATATAAGAATCACTTGAGTTTAAGTCCAAACTATCTTTTTAAATATGTTCCAATGAAATCTTAAGAAAATGATTTCCACGTTTCACTGCCACAGTAAGAAACATTTCTGTTCAGTGTTTTTATTTGCCTTCTGGTCATTATTCTTTTTTTTTCTCTCTGATGTCTCACAGATATATGTGAACAAACACAGATGGAGTTTCATTCTTAAAAACACCAAAGAATTGAGGAAAGAAGGAACCATGGAGTGGACACTGACCACAGCCGTGACTCTGGACACATCACAAGATTATATCACATTGAATCCTGCCAAATGAGGATTATGTGTGTGTCTCAGTTTACTGGGGTGGTAGCTTGACATGTATTAATGAATATTGTAAGGATCAGAGGCTGTTGATGAGTCAAAGTATGATGTGACAGCAGGAGACAGAGAGAAATATTTTTGTTTATTAAACCTTCTCTTATTTTTTTGTGATGACTGTCTGGACAAACGATGATTTGTGATGTACAAATTTCTGCCTGGTTTCTGCAGCTCACCAGTGATGATCAGAGTGTGTTGGACGCCGGCCTCGTTCAGCATCTGTTGGATGTGGTTGTTGTAGAGAGAAAGCGCTCGTCCTTTGCCGCTGTGTGGATTCACCAGCAGCATCATCCTGCAGGGACGTGGAAGTTCATGCATCCGAACTCCTGCCAGAGAAGAGGAGAGAAAAACAGCTGATGGTTGAAGTTGTCAGTGATTTTATTCAGAAATAAATCAGACTTTAATTACTATAAAAGCCTGAACACACTCACACCAACTGAATTTATCTGGAATTATTATTTCTCTGGTCTATTTTTGTCATTTGGAAGATAGAGAGGAAATAGTTCTGAATGATCTATCGTGCTTAAATATATTTTTTTTTCTTACTGGACAGTTTTCTCAATTGCTGTAATAAGATGGCATTCTTCAATGATGGGGGACTTGTCAGGTTTACGAAACACATATATAACGTGTATGTCCTTGTTTACCTTAACCCTGTAAAGACTGACACAGAAATAATGACCAGAAACATTCTACCAACTTTTCCAGATGTGTATAAGAGACAGGTGCGAGGGAGACATGTACATTCTGCAGCTCACCAGTGATGATCAGAGTGTGTTGGACGCCGGCCTCGTTCAGCATCTGTTGGATGTGGTTGTTGTAGAGAGAAAGCGCTCGTCCTTTGCCGCTGTGTGGATTCACCAGCAGCATCATCCTGCAGGGACGTGGAAGTTCATGCATCCGAACTCCTGCCAGAGAAGAGGAGAGAAAAACAGCTGATGGTTGAAGTTGTCAGTGATTTTATTCAGAAATAAATCAGACTTTAATTACTATAAAAGCCTGAACACACTCACACCAACTGAATTTATCTGGAATTATTATTTCTCTGGTCTATTTTTGTCATTTGGAAGATAGAGAGGAAATAGTTCTGAATGATCTATAGTGCTTAAATATATATTTTTTTCTTACTGGACAGTTTTCTCAATTGCTGTAATAAGATGGCATTCTTCAATGATGGGGGACTTGTCAGGTTTACGGAACACATATATAACGTGTATGTCCTTGTTTACCTTAACCCTGTAAAGACTGACACGGAAATAATGACCAGAAACATTCTACCAACTTTTCTTTTTTTGAATAGTCTTTAAGAGATATTGTCTGTATTGCCATTTGTGCAGCATTTTTATTTTCTTTAAAAATAAAAACAAACGCTTTTCTCTCTGAATCTTGTGTCACAAATAAACTGTTTCCTCAGGATTTAAAAACATGTGTTCATGAGCCAAACCACAATCTGCCACAAAGTATAAAAAAAAAACTATTGCCTTTAACAAGCTGAAGCCTGAACATGTCTTATTTTGTCAACTTCTGGATTGCACCAAACAGGTCTGGTTTGGGGAATTGCTGAAATGATTGGAAACAGTATAGGTAAGACAAGAGGGTTACTGAAAATAGAGGGATTCAGACTCTGAGTCAGGGGCTTCCTGCTCCAAACACTGACTTTTTACAAACAACATCAAATCTTGAAATATATTTAAATTTCTATTTTAGCCATCCCTTTTTATAGAAAATGTTTATATTTAATGTATTAATAGATTTTTATGTGCACGAAAGCTCTGAATCAGGGGAGTTAAACTGTTCCTAAAAGGGCTGCTGTGGTTGCAGGTTTTGGTTCCAACCAATCCAGAGCCCACTGACTGACCAATCAGCTGTTTGCCAGCTCAGATTAGTTGATTAAAAGAGCCAAGCCAGGTGTGCTGCTGGTTGGTTAACAAAACCCTGCAGCCACTGCGGCCCTTTGTGGATCCTGTTTGACGCCCCTGTCCCTGATAGATTCCCTGTCACTGCACTCCCTTTTAAACCCCCTTAGAGAACCCTACTGTGGTATTGGTTGAGGTTATTTCTGACCTGCAGTCTGTGAAACTAGAGAAAAAAGGCCAATCAACGAAACCATTCTGACAGCTTATCAATGAGTAACTATAGGCATGGACATGGGACGCACTGATGCTGTTGGGATAAGCTCCTCTAACTGGTTCAGCACTTCAGTAGGAGGCCTTCAAAGTGAAGAGCAGGAATGCGGTCGATCGAGTCCAGCAGCACTGAAGAACCAACCCACTCACTCAGACTTTCATCGACATTTCCTGTACGGCCAATGTAAAAGCTTCTTTCAAGGAAGGAAAGAAAAGTAATTTTGTCATTGAGATCCACACCACTGAACACAACGAAATATGACCTGGGCATTAAACCCATCACCACAGTGAACAGTGGGCAGCTTTGGGCGCTTGGGGAGCCTGTCTGCTGCCTGTCAGTCATGAGTGAAAGACGGCCGTGCACACTAACTCAACCTATTCATTGAAAAAGGAGTGATGATTGGTTGACATAGGTTAACATTTCATGCTAAGCCAATCAGATAGAGACCTGGGCGGGTCTTCTTGCCTTATAGGGAAATAAACAGTCTCACACACACAGGTGACGCGGTACAGCAGCACACACCCACAAGCAAGACGACGGCAAGTGGCAAGTTGAGGTAACAATAAAGATGCCTGTCAAAATGTCTAAACATCTATTTTGTTTTTATTTTACCACTACATTTCATTATGTTAGTAGCTACAGAACACAACACTAAACATTTTTAAATGTTTTTGAAGTAAAGTAAAGTAACTAGTTATTAGTTACTTTTATAATTTAGTAACTAGTATTGCAACTAGTTACTTTTTCAGAGCAGTAATTAGTAAAGTAATAAGTTACTTTTTTAAAGTAACTTGCTGATTCAAAATAAACAACAAAAAACAAATTCTATTGAATAAAATAAGCCAAAGTAGTGAAACTGCTGTCAAATAATTACCGTAGATTTGTCGATAATAACTATGTTTTTACTGTCACCAAACTTTTTTGAAAGACTTCTGGATGCAAAAAATGACTAATCCACAATCTCTCACTGACAGGTTGATAAATCTGGAAACCATGATGGTTGAATTCCTGGGAGAAAATCGACAAAGTGCCCTCCCATTAATCAGGCAGAATGACAGCTGGCAACAAACACCCTGACCTTGCTGTTTGTGTGTCCCCAACACCCACACAAAAGCTCTAGTTGGCTAAATTCATCCCTACGCCACTTCCTGTGTACCACCCTGGCCTTCTGAAAACATTCCACGCCGCTCTATCTATCCACTTGTTTCTGTCTCTCCACACTCCAGATCTCCTCCTCTATCATTATTTCCGCTGCAGCGGTGCAATGGCACGGAGCCAAAGTCTGAGACGCAGAAATAAAAACGGAAAAATACACGGCCCAGAAATCCTCCTTAAAAGTGTTGTAGATTGTCATCTATTCACTTCTTCAAACACAGACTGATGATGAGTTGTGCAGTAGTGTGTGGTTGGTATGGGTGTAGCCCCGACTGTTGACTGATGATATACTGTACATGTAGTGCTGATGTACATATAAAGTCCCAGACACTAATTTTGGTTCTGCCTCTTATATGTTATCTTTTTGTTGAATGCCCCAGTCATTACGTCGGCCAATCACAGAGCTCTGGCAGGAAAAATCATCTGCTAGACAAAACAGACGCGGGTAAAAGTCAATTACGGTCTTGGATGAAGTGATAAAGAGGATGAAACGGCTGCGGTTGGAGAAGCTGTTACTGCACCGTCACCCACGCAGACAATCCAATACAGTAGGGAACTCACAGGTCTGACCGACCCACGCTTTAACTTCATCTCTTCCATCTGTAAATAGAAGACGTCTCATCTGCTCGCTTCAAACCAAGACTACGACAGCCGTCCCGGAGCTTAATGGAGTAATCACTGGTGAGGTATTTACCATAGGAAATGACAACCTCCATGAAAGGGAAAACCCCAGGAGCAGGAAAAACACATATCCCAGTTTATAACAGCTGCTTATAGAGAAGTATATGTATATGTATATATATATATATATATATACACATACACACACACACATACACACACACACACATATATATACACATATATATATATATATATATATATATATATATATATGTATGTATACAGTCAGCAATCATTTCCAAGGACAGAAATGAAAAGACTGTTTAATTGAGATGGTTCAGAGATAAAATTACACTGACTTCTACCGCCTCACTTTACTTCCTGTTTGTCGCGTCCACGTCAGCATTACAGCATGACGAAGAACTAACGAACACACACTGAGGAAGCGAGTAGTGATAAAAATCTATCAACCATTTCTACTAAATAAAGAAGTGCCAACTTTTATCTTACTTAACTGAGGCTTTAACTCACAGCTCTGCCTGTTGGAATTAGAAAAGAAAAAATGACGTACGTGCAGAAAAGCTCACAGTATGATGCACTGTGATTTGGGTGGCAATCGTGGAGACTGTTCCTCCAGCTACCCTGGGTTTTTGCCAAATTGCTGTTATCACACAGGATCCTATGTGATGTTTACCTCAGTTTTGGGGGCAACAGGTGTGTACATTGGCATTGGTTGATGTTGCCCAGATTGTTAGGCAACATGGGCAAAAATCGAGTCAGAGAGAAATCTTTGTTTTTTAAACCTTCTCTTATTTTTTTCCTTTGTTTTGTGACAACTGGCTGCACAAACGATGATTTGTGATGTGCTCTCTAACAAGTTCCTGACTACAGTGGAGGTAATGCTCCAACAATCCACCAAGCAACGCAGCTTTGTAGCTTAAAAAAGCCATACTTGAATATTTTGACAGACTTCTAACCACTGTTTGAGGTCAGTAAACACAACCTGGATCCACACATAAGGCACATTCCATTATAAGGCGCATTAATGATTTATGAGAAAACTGTAGTTTTCTTATTGGCCAGGAAATCATCTAACCTGACTAAAGCTCTACCGTCTCACAGCCTTGAGAGTTTGTGTGAAGTCACATTTGACTCCCCCACGTACCCAGCTGTGCTGATACCTTGACCAAGTACTTATCCAACAGACATGACATTTGATAATAAAAGGACGCTTCATCTCCCTCAGAGACACAGCAAACTGAAGAGATTGAAGTCCATCTGTTTGATTATTAGTTTTGTCCTGAATGGTCTCACACTTGGGTGCGTACGGAGGGGGAAGAAGGATGAGGTGAAGATTTTAGAGTCCCATGACTTCCCTTCTGGTCGACTGCCAAATGAGTTATCTCTAAAATACCGTTAAAATGTTTTCTTCAGGACAACTTTATGTCCAAACTGCTCCATTTAACTGTCTCTCTGCTCTGTTCTAATCCTGTCTGCCCCCTAGTGTGAATCTCTGCGTCTTCATCATTGCCGTCTCCAACTCGGCCTTCTGTCCAAGAGACAGAGACACTGTCTGCTTTGTATGTGTCACTACTGTCCTAACGTGAGATGATTAATTTTTTTTTTGTTTTTTACCTTTTTGCAAAACAGTGTGTAAACAATCCAACACCAGCGAATTCTTTCTCCCTCATCTCTAAACCAACTGCAGTAACATCCACTGCAGCCGGTGATAACTTTTGTCTGTTTGTAAATCAACGCCTGAAAGCTGCTCAAACACACAGGCAAGATTTGCTGAGCCAGAACCACGAAGGGTGTGGAAATAAAAAGGGAGAAAGGGAGTAGGATGAGGAGAAGGAGGAGGAGAAGAGGGAGGTGCTGGTGGTTAGCTTTCTATAGATCCATATTAAGAAAAGAAGACTCTGCAGCACAAGGGCTTGATCCTGAGGCTGTGCCTGTGTGATGGTGCAGAGCTGTCAGACAAGAGGATGTGAACATGGTCTGTACCATCAGTTGGACCATGTGTCCAACACCAATGTTTCAGAGCTGAGTGGAATTAGGGACGAAAGGTAGGAATTCTGTATTCTAAAAATAAGACCAAACAAAAATAAACAACTTTCAGTCTACGGCAAAGTGGTGCATCTCTAATAAACAACAAGCTGTGCTGCTGTTTATTCCCTGCACTATGGCATTTACAGTAGAACCATGGGGGAAAAATGCAAAAATTAAACGGAAAAAAGAAAACTGTAAAAGCGCAGAAATTGTAACAAGTGCCGTCTACAGAGGCAATGAACGTCCTCCCATAAAACACACAAAGCCACTTCACCACATTTTCTTTTAGTAAGCAAAGAGCGGCGTCCTCTAAAGCAGCTGTAGCCAATGGTCAATTAGTGGTTGCTCTACTTGTTGTCGGCAGCCTATCACAGAGCAATTTGAGGAGCAATCCTGGAGTAAACAAGCTGGGGGTGTACTTAATGTTGTCATGCTCCGCTGCTATCGCCCTAAACTGTCCCACAGTAATGCTGCTCTGGGGACACTGGCATGGTTGAGTCGGCATTCTCTCAACCTCGCCGTACATTCACTCACTTTGTCACATAGGGTGAAGTGGGGGTTTCTTTTCACTCAATGGTTGGAGGATCAATTCCAACTGCGTGCTGTGGTATCTAGCATTTGACACCACACTGAACCTCAAATTGCTCATCTCTCCAGACGTTAGAGCCACAGTCTGAGTCCGGAATAGAGCAGGGATCGCTCAGGGATACCTCAGCTGGTGTAAAAGTAATTAGGACAACAAATAAATAAAAGTTTGTTTCTGGTATCAGGAAAAAATAATAAAGGGTCGGAAAGAAACATTTATTTTTCTTTACGCAAATAATGCTCTGTGCAAGACTGTGGGCTGTGAAGGGGTTTGTCATAAGGTTATGTTCATTGTGTTTTCATCTCACTATGATGTCTCTGAACTACATGATCTTAAGTTCACGAAGAAGAAGCAAAATATCCTTTCCAATTTTGGCAACACATTTTATGCCGTCATATCTTCTTCAGGAAGTAGGAAGATTTTGTTTCCTGTGAGCTGTGGTAAAATTTGACACGTGATTGTTTTAGACCAATCAAGTAGCTGATTGATAAGTCTGGCAACATGGCTGCCTCCTTGATTTTACTTAACGTTGCCGACGTACAATTTCCCTGATTTGTCTCCTGTGGCTCTACCTCATCTCTTTATCTACTTTCTTTTTCCTCACAATTTCTATGCCTCCTTTTACTTCTTGAATCTCAGTCTGTTTTCACTGACTGCATAACCTTCGGTTTTGTTATGTTAAATTAGATTTTTCTGTTGGCTCCTCTTTTCCTCTTTCTCCACAGAAGTTTAAATGTGTGACCTTTAGTTTGGCCAAGACAGTGATAGTTCTTTATGTCAAAAAGATGGGAGTTTATCTTGTATACATCAGACATATTACGACAGTACGTTCAGTGAAAAGAGGAAGACTAGTATAGGGAGAATGAGGAAAAGGAAGAGTCCTCAGGGGTGGTCTGCTGCTGTGTTTGACAACACATAAAAAAAAGCCTCTGGTGTTTTATAGACAAATGCAAATACGTCTGTGTTTGGTAGAAATGGTCTGTTGTTGTTTAGCCTGTTCAGCCTGTTCTATTGGTTCAATTACAATCAAACCAGGATGTTTAATCAGAACTCAAGAATAATTGGATCAATTATAAATCTGAGAATGTTTTGTCATTTTAATAAGACAATTGGCATTAACAGTGAAGTTGATAGTAAGGTGAGGCTGATCTTTGTGGTCTTCAACGCTTGACGAAAATGCTTATTCAATGCATTAACTGACTAAAAACTTCTAAAATGTCCTAAATGGGAGGGACATTAGGTGAAGGAGCATGTCTGAGGTAGCACCAAACCTTGATATTGAATCTAAAATTGTCTTAAATTCTAGTATTAGTAAAGAATCAGGATTAAATCATATCGTGACTAAACAGGTGGATTGTATTGTATCATGCGTTGTGTAGCGTTTCATATTTAATTAAATATCTGTGAGCTCTGACCAGGACTAATCTGATAATGATCCGTAAAGAATCATCATTGTGAAACCCTATGTGGTGTAAACAAACATCATGAAACAATCTGCTTCAACCTCTGCCAACAGTTACATCAGTCTAACACCACATGATGGCAGCGGTGGTAACAGTGCGTGCCTTACAGTAGAGACAGATGATTCCTGGTTTGATCTCTCTTTATCCAACAACTGCAGATTTGCAGTCACAAAGCAGTGTTTTCCAAGCTGTTTTTAACCATGGGGTATTCTTGCTTTCTGATGGTTTGTGCTATTGCATTTACATAGCAAACATGCTATAATGTACTCACAATGTAAGAAAAACACCGTGTATCCAGGGGCTGTTTGAACAAAATACTGCTTGACGACAGGGATTGAAGAAAGACACAAAGATCTTTCTCAACAGCTTAGTCTCTTCTTTGTTTTTATTGCCATCTGTCGCTACCGAATCAAATCGTATTTGATTATTTTGTCTGTGCCCATAGCATAGACCAGTGGCGTCAACCTTATAGTAAAACAACTTTTAAGTTTTTCATAGACAAACATAAAAAAATGAATATTTGCAGTAAACAAATCATCGTTAAAAAGGTTTTATACATGTAAAATTGGACTAGTTTGCTCAGTATACCTCAGGGCACAGCGGTTGGGAAAGGGATATTATATAAGGGATATATAATATTTGCTATTTACAGTAGGAGTTCTTGTTTTTTCGTTACTTACACGGTGCTTTTAATGCAGGAAATAGCCATTGTCTGTGTATTTAAGGGCCCTGTACCTTGAATACACAAGCAACAGATAAAGACACTACAAAGATTAGGAATTAAACTAAAGTACACTGGACATGGAAGTTCATTCTACTGACAGAACAGGGACAGCTCAAGGATCCAGCATCTGCCAGGTTTGGGCATCTTCAATGAAACCCATCACAATAATGACGTGCTCTAATTTATTATCACTGGATACTGGGGGCCTGATGACGAGTGTGTGAGATTCAATCAAGATAGTCATCTCTCCTCCTGCGCCTTCAGCTGACATGCGATAACGCAGCATTCACAACCCAATTGATTTAATTTGTTGACAACAAGTAATCGCTCCAACAATTAAAAGCTGAAGATAATAGCGCTCTGCGGCGTTTGAAAAGGCAATAATTAATGAGAAACTTGAGACTGGGACTTTCCATCCACCCATTTTCTTCTGCTTCCCCGTAGCCAGGTCACACTGCATCTCACCAGTCCCTTGAGAATTTTCCCCGCAGGTGGAGCAAGGCTCTTTTGAGGCTCCAAGCAAGGTATTGCTCAGGCCCCCAGCTTGTATGCTAATATTCTTCTCTTTTTTTTTTTGCCGGGCCCCATGCAACTACTTTGCATGACTGTCCTCAGGTTCCACCCCTGATTGGAAGGCCACCAAAAAAACATTTCAAGGTCACCATTCATTCTACATCATTCTTAGATTTTCTGATGAATGTGAGATGTATTTTGTTTGAAAAATGTCACAGAACAGTTCAGTGTTGGTTTATCTGGTTCCTCAAATGATCTTTTTTTGGAAGTTTGGACTTAAAGAGAAAAAAAAAGTTTCAAAAGTTTTTGCATTATATTAATTGTTAAAAAACATGTTTTTCCAGGTCATGCTGATTCAAAGCTGCTTATGTACTGTTCTGCAGACAATTAGTATAAAGCATACCTTCCTTTTATCCAACAAATAATGAGTTACCTTATCTTTAAAGTTCTCCAGTTACACTGAATTTCCCAGCAGATTTGATAGCCAGGTCACACTGCATCTCACCAGTCCCTTGAGAATTTTCCCCGCAGGTGGAGCAAGGCTCTTTTGAGGCTCCAAGCAAGGTATTGCTCAGGCCCCCAGCTTACATGCTAATATTCTTCTTTTTTTTTTTTTGCCTGTCCTCAGGTTCCACCCCTGATTGGAAGGCCACCAAAAAAAACATTTCAAGGTCACCATTCATTCTACATCATTCTTAGACTTTCTGATGAATGTGAGATGTATTTTGTTTGAAAAATGTCACAGAACAGTTCAGTGTTGGTTTATCTGGTTCCTCAAATGATATTTTTTTGGAAGTTTGGACTTAAAGAGAAAAAAAAATCATAATTCCTGAGCCAATCATCCAACTGTAAACATCTTTGTGTAGTGAACCTGTTTGGTTTAGGCCTGTAGTGAAGCCCTGGGCTGTGGAATTGGTTGTGTGAAAAGTACTGACTGTCTAAGACTCTACAAGTTCGTCTCTATTTTTTCCTACCAAGCACTTTTTTTTCAAAAGTTTTTGCATTATATTAATTGTTAAAAAACATGTTTTTCCAGGTCATGGTGATTCAAAGCTGCTTACGTACTGTTCTGCAGACAATTAGTATAAAGCATACCTTCCTTTTATCCAACAAATAATGAGTTACCTTATCTTTAAAGTTCTCCAGTTACACTGAATTTCCCAGCAGATTTGACCTCTTGGTCAAACACAAACTCAGTAAAACTTCATTCTGTTTGCATCTCTCAGGTATCAGTTTTTGTGTTGACAAACTGGTGTTTCAGGAATATGACCCTAGATTACAGGGAGGTTCCACTGTGTGCCTGTCATTTTATCTACAGTATGTATTCAATAAATTGTCAGCTATGTCTTTGATTTTTATTTAGACACTCCCTCATTTGACACACCTTCATTTCAATCCATTATTTGATTTATTATTGCAAACACTGTCATTATAACCTAAGTAAACCAACAGTTAAAATGTACTCTTTGTTTAGTTAAGTTATTACGACAGTTTTTCCAGAATAATGTATTAATTATTGATAATTAATTATTAATTTATATTATTATTTTACAAAAAGCCTAGTCCAAGTCTGCTTCCTTACAGCAGACTTGGGTCCACAAGGCTTCTGGTCCCAATGCACCAGCTGCCAGGTTGCCACTAAGGAGCTCTGAGCATAGCATTGTTCAGAACACCTAACTTTGAGTGGGCTCACAGCCGACAGTAAGGCTATGGAGTATGTGATATGCAATAATGGATAAGATGAGGACACTAAAAAATTTTATGAATGATTGAAAAAAAAATTATATATACTGTCTCTTATACACATCTTAAGGGCCCTGTACCTTGAATATTTTTATAATTTTTTTAGTATAACTACAGTATGATTAATTTTCTTCATTACTGAGCATCTTCATATTTCTTCTCTTCTCAACACTAGCTGTTACTGTTACACTCAGTGAGGCTGCTTTGATAAAAGCTGTTCATTGATATATTTTACAATTTGTAATTAAATCAATTACTAAAAACTCTTAATATTCCAATAAGACGATGAAACTCTGAGTATTTTATCGTAAAGAATTGTTGTTTGAGTTGCAAAAGGGGCTTTCATTAGGGGTAAGTGAGAGGAGCTGGGTTTACATCTCAACTGTTAAATAAATCAAACCTTATTAAGGTAAGTAGCCACAGCCAATTGGTTCTAAAGGTAGAGGCCGTCTCAGACTCTTATTGGTCTGTGATTAGTATCCACAGTCTCCCATTGGATAGAACTGTTGGAGTGCAATGATGACTGAAACCAACGACTCAGTTTTTAATTTAAGTGACGATGTTGATGATGATGAGGTTCTAGATCAGGCACGGGCAAACAGTTTGACTCACAGGTGGCAATTGCTCTTGAGGTGAGATGCAGGGACCAGGTTAAGAGCAGATGGATGGGGCATTCTCATTCATCTAGGTCAGGGGTCAGCAACCCAAAATGTCCAAAGAGCCATATTGGCCAAAAAAATTTCTAAATTATAGAAATACAAGCAATAGATATACAGATTTTGGTGTAATTTTTTATTTTATTTTGAGTGTTCAAGAAAAAAGAAATGGGATGGGCATCAAAGGTCTCCTGTAATTTCAGACCTGAACCTCAATAATAATACAACTCTTCTCTTTCCTCCTTTTTTGAGCCACAGAGTGCAATAACCTGCAGCCTGCAGTTAAAATGCAGCCTGCAGTTATTAAATAATTTATTAAAATTTTATTTTAAATTATTAAAATAAAATTTATTAAATGGGTAGAATAAATAGAGTTAAACTATTATTAATTAGCATATTATTTTCTTATGGAAATATATTTAATATATTTTAAAAAACACCAAAAAAGGGTAACACTTATAATATGACGTAATTCAGACAAGTTTGGCGTCCGAATTACAAAGTTGAATGGGCCGCAACTGGCCCCCGGCCCTTAGTTTGCTCATGCCTGTTCTAGATGCACTAAAAAGGGCTAACAATAGGATTTTTTATTTTTTTTATTTTAAATGTACACAAAGTAAGATCTAGCAATAACTAGTGGTCAGGAATATTCTCACTTTGTCATTCACGTCAGAGCACATAGTAGGTCACCTGATAGCTGGTGTTTTTTAAATAAAAAGAAGAATGTTTTAAGTCTACTATGGGATGATAATCACCTATATTATAATACACTCATATATATATATATTCTCAAAACCTAATTCAAAACCTAATTCACCTAATTTCACACATTAGTCAGAGATAACAAAATGAAAACTTCACTACTAAAAGAAACATCAAACGTGCTCTTTGTTGTGACGGTTGTTAACATGTTTACGTTTGTTTTTGTTTTTTTTTGTTTACCACTCACTCACTCACCCTCTCTGGGAGCCTGTTGCCGGCCACTGCGCTCCATTATTATCCGTGCCCACTTCTCAGCCTCCTCCAGGTTCGCACTCGGGTCCTGCATTGTATTGAAGCCGAAGCAGTGTTCCACTCTCTGCCGCGACATCCCGGAACTCACCCAGAGACGTTTGAGGGGGTAGAAGTAGGCTGACAAGTACGCCGCCGGTTCCGCGGTGTCACCCCCGCGGTTCACCCGGCAGCCGATGCAGTCCTTGAGGCTGAGCACCACCTTGGTCCATTTGAAAGGTGTGGGAGAGAGTCCCTTGATGACCAGGTCCTTGTCGGTCAGGGTCACCTCACACCTGACTTTTCTGTTTTTCGTGACGGTGAAAAACTCCCCGTACAGAGTCACCGTACTGCCGCCGCGAGTAAGGCAGCGCTCCGGCTGCGTCTTTCTCTCGTTCATCCTGAGCGCGAGTCGTAGCGAGGAGACCGACAGACCGTTGCGCTGTTAGACAGCGCCAGAGTGGATCGTACTGTCAGTTGACGCAGCTGGGACCGATATTGAAATTAAGAGGTCGCAATCTTCCCTTCCGTATGTCCTTCAAAATAAGAGTCGTGCTCTTGCCATACTGTTACTTTTTATCACTCACATCCTCCAGAACAGTGGTGTCAAACTCAATTTCACAGCGGGCCAAAATTGAAAACTGCCATGAAGTCGCGGGCCAAACTCAATGAATACATTGGGAAATTAACTGTTAACGTGCATGTTTCCCTTCTCTCCGGAAATGAAATGGTGTTTTTGTATGTGGATACACTGAATCTAAAACAGCCAAAGCTTATTAGTATCAACACATGAGAAATTGTAATAAAAAAAATTCACACATCAGTGGCATTTGTTTTTTATATGGTCTCTCTGTCGTCTTTTCAGATCATTTTCGATGTAAATCTTTCTTTAGAGAAAAATATGTATGTGCTATACCAAAAAGCATGCATTATTAATATAACAAATTCAGAGAGTATATAAAGTCTGCATATTTGTGGGCCAACTGCAGTATATATTTGATTATATCTCGCGGGCCAAAAATAATTACACTAGGGGCCAGATTTGGTCCCCGGGCCACAGTTTGACATCTGTGCTCTAGAAAAATAAAAAGTGTTTGCTGATACAATTGCAAATAAACATGTATACTCAGGATTAAATTAAAAAAATGATTGCCCTCTTATATGAAAGCCCTTACAGAAACATGTTCATGGACCCATAGTATGGGGAGTTTAACTGTAGATTATCACTACAAAAAGATCTTTTTGCTCCTCGATGGAAAAGGTGGACAGAAAACACAATATAGTACCTCAGATCAGATTTTGACAATGCATATTTTAAATAGTATGCAGTATATAGCAATAACCAGACCTCACTCTCTACATATAAATGTTTGCTGTTCTCTTTTTTATTTACTTTGGTAAAAAAAAATACATGTTGATGATGTGAACCAATAGATGTACTGCTCAATGCATAAAGTACAAAAGTAAATGAAAAAAAAAAAGATTGTCGTCCTGAGTCATTTCCCAGCACCATGGCATTTATATACGTAAATGTCAATCTTGCAATATAACCTCCTGAATTGTTACCTTATTTCCATCACTTTCATTCAGTCTTTTCAGACCTCAGCACATGTTTTAGTCCTCACTGCAGTATTGATGGACCTTTCAGCCCAGCCTTAGTTTCTTTTCAAAAGAACATAAGCAAACTCAAAAATAAACCACGGCTCTCATATGACCCTAATGGCTCTCTGATAAACTAGCACAGTAAAACGGGGGCAATTCACTGAAGAGATTCTTCACCGTTTAACAAACGACTCTCGAATCTCTAAGGTCTTTGAACAAGTGTGTAATATTTTTTTAAGGCTGCTGTTAAAATGCACATCAATGTTCTTCTTTTTCCTGAGTTATCTCAAAAACACCAAAATAAGATACCACTATAATAACCAATAACAATAAATAAGCCAGATACGAAAATAACACGTTTCATTTAGTCTTTCTAAAACATCACGTTGAGGGCAGTGTTATTTGGTACTGTGATATAATTTATCGGAAATTTCACGCTTTTATTTTTTAGGATTTGCTTCGACTCTAGTATTGCGACTTTGTGTGTCTCTACCGGGACACTTGGTACCTTTAACTTTATTGCGTTCAACAGTTCTGCCGGTGGAAACCTTAAAGTTTGCTGCCATCTAGTGGTGGCATCACTTTAGATTCAAAGCAGCCGGTGAACAAGAAAAGTCCTCGGACAACAGTGTGGTACTTTTACACGAACAAGATTTCAATCGTATATTTTAAGAAAACGCAACTGTATCTACTGTAGATCAGCACTGTGTGAGGCTAAGGCAGTAAAATGACTGTCCAACTGTGACAACAGGAGTCAGTGAGACACAGAACTCTGTCTCCCTGAGCCTGTAAATGCATTATTGATGATTATGTGCTAATTGTTTTGCACATCCCGGCCACCGTACATTAGCCTCCTCACGCAATAACCAAACGCATCACAACACTCATATATATATATGCTCATCAAGAACCTTCTAGAAGTCACAGATCAGCTACGTACATACAATACGTACGTGCGTATTGTACGTACATGTATATACAGTACATAAAAGTTCAAGTTCATACAGTACAAACGTTTATTGAAATCCATTAGATTTGCTGCGTTCTGATGGCAGAACTGCAAAATATTAATTTGATAAATAGCCTTAACAGCTTCTTTTTTTCTGTTTCGACCAAAGTAAATAAATAGAGTCTGTTGACTCTAACCGACAATGTCGAGGACTGACTGTTGATATAAAAGTTGACACTATCAAGAGTAACGCAGTTAGAAAAGAAAAAGAAAATATTTACACATATATTTCATATATGTATATACACTCCAGTACCAAAAGTACTCTTTTGGTACTTACATTTTAATGGCTGTATCATCTGTAAGACACTGCCAGTGGCATATTATTTATGTAGAGAACATGAACAGACGACCCTTCGATGTTCTAAAGGACAAAATTACACTCAAGGTGTTTAATTAGATTTTCCACTTGAATAACGATGTGCGTGTCAGACGAGGCGAGGAAAACGTGTTTGAAGAATATGAGTTTTTCTCAGACTTTTGAGATTCTGTGAACGTATGTTTTCACTTAAGTATATTGTACACAAATATTTGGGTAAAAAACTTATGGTTCAAGAATATTGGTCGCCTGTAGTTGTCAGTAGGTATTATTAATATAACAAAATTCTGAGAGTATGTAAGGTCTACATATGGTGGGCCAACTATAGTACACATTTGATTTAAATAAAAAAAAAAAGATAGCCACTTAGCCAAAATTTAATTTTTTCACTTCGGTGGTGATGCAGCAGTAGCTTTATTTAACCAACAGATGGCACTGTTGTATCTAGTGAACATTTACTCATGTCTAAGTCGGTTGAGTATTTCCTAAAGCTCTGGTTAATTATTAAACTCAATATAAAGTTGAACTAAAGCACAAACTGCGGTAATAATGAACAACATTAAACAATATCTAAAAGTTGATTTAAAGTAGTATTTAATAACAGCACTTCACTGCGCAGACAGTTCCATGCATTCAATTACATCTGCATTCATTTACAGTGGGCTCTATGTTATTGCCTGCCTCGATATTTGATTATTTCCAGGTTACGATCACTGTGCACCACCGTCACTGCATTTCTGCATTTTCATTTGCACAGCTATGAAATAAATAACGTATATTATTTATCATCACCGCAGCACTAATGTATGTTTCATTTGACAAAAATATTGGAGTTTTACCAAACCAGAGCCATCGCAGTATTTTACTCCAGGCCCTGACACACCATCCACAGAGAGGTGGAGGAAAGGAGTAGGAAAAGGAGAAAGTCATCATCACGTGCATATGGGAATTCATGTTCCCGAGTAAACACCTGGAGCCAGAAGGGAAACTAGATTATCTTATTCACATGCAAGTCTTGTGTTCCGAAAAAAAATGTTCACAAGCATCTGGTTGAAAGCAGCAGACATCTATCAATTCCCTACATTCCTGTGATCGCTGTAAACGCAGCTTTTGAGCCGTTAAGAAAAGGGAACATGATCATATTATGTAATCTGCTGCCATGGGAGAAAATGCCTGTGAAAGCCATGTGAGTTTTTTACAGTGTGAGATCATTAGACACACTATCATCGTTACAACAAAAGAAGCCTTTCATTTCCAACTGCAGGGTAGATGCTGATTACCTAAGAGCTATTGACTGAGAGTGGCACAGCTGAGACGTGGCAGACGAGCGATGAATGGTGACAGTTTCCATGTTCGCTTCCACTGTCCTCCAGCTGTGCACTTGAGGGAGAGAGGGTGGCCCCTTCATTGGGCTTTTTTATGGGATTAAAGAAGTTGGAAAAAAAAAAAAAACACTGTACAAGCTTGAGCATATAGCTTCGAGAGTTCTCATCTTAGACGGGCAAAAAAACAACAACACAAGTTTTTGCCCAACACTTTCTGCTCACATGCTCCAGTTTGCACTAATTGCAATCACTGGCTTCCCTCACCATCTGGATTCATCTACCAAACAAGCTGAATAACTGATAAACATTCATTATCTCTTGTTAGAGCAGCGCCGCGCAGATGCCAACTCAGTGCATAGCAATAGGCTCATACATTAACCTCCCTTCTTCTGCCTTCCTAGCAGTGAACTCACGGTGCATCTATTTGCCCCATTATCACCCGGGTACCCTTGACTGATATACTGACAGAGAAGGGAGTGGAAGGATGAAATGCTGAATATCTCAGCCTTGACATCCAACATGACAGATTCACCATCTGGGTCATTTTGCACCGATGGCCTGCAGAACGGTTGTGCTGCTTTGATTGGCTCTCCTTCAGTTTCCCCTTAATTCTACTCTGTTGCTTGAGATTTGGTTCGACCTCTGTCTGTCTAGGCACTGCCCTAATTATACAGCAGTTATGGAAACCTGTCTCCTGCTGGCAAACAGTGAGGCATATCAAACTATAAAATGAGAGATTTAATGCTAAAAAAAAAAAAAGTCTTGAGAGATACGCCAGCACATATTGTGACATTAATCTTTTAAAACTAATAAAGTTGTCGCCCCCAGCAGGCGACATTAAAATTTTCTGGGCAATTTCATGCAAAATAATTCAATCTCCTCTCGATCTGACTCTGGGAAGTCTTAAATGGGAACAGAAACATGAATAAATGTCTATACATAGAGTATCAGGATGCAGGTTACCATAATAAGAGCATATTCTACTGCTAACATTCAATAAGTCAAACTAAATATTAGACATTGAAAGTGAGTAGTTGGTGAAAGCCGTTCACCAGTTAATATGATGATGAATTAGGGTTATATGTCACATGGAAAGGTGGTCAGTTGTCGTATCCCCTTTTCTGTATTTGCGTTTTTCTGCAGAGACTCCTGGAGATGTTTTCTAAAACAGTTTTAAGGCGTTTATGAAGGACCAGCACCAGATTCATTTTGCAGACACAATGGTTTGAGTGAAGTTGGCAGGTCACTCATCCAGAAGGCTGATGTAACAAACAAGAGAGGAGGAAAAGAACTCGGTGACTCAGAAAAATTAGACAGAAAAACTTTTCAGAAACTGTCACCATATCATATACATAAAATTAACTCCAGACCTGACAGAGGACAGGGTCCAGAAGGACACAGGGTGTGATTAATTAATTAGGGTTATCATTCTTGACTAGGGATTTGGTAACATTCACATGGATAAAATGGTTATATTGTTATACACCGTATTGGGATTTATATGACCCACCAGCACTGTTTAATTCAATACCAATCCATCCTCATGACTGGGGCAGCAGGGAAGCCCAGGTCTCTCCCTCTGCTCATTATACTGGAACATATTTCATTAGCCTATGGCCTGGACCTTGGAGTCTGTAACTCAGATAAGTGAATCATTGGGATTCCATCTAACTGTTTAAAATGATTTTCAGACAGAACCGACCAATGAACATTACTGAAACACTGGGATGTAAAAGATGAGCCGCCGTGCTACAAGTATACTGTATATTATTTTTCTATTTCCAACCGCCTTTCCATTATGATGGGTGCAGCTATTTCCATGACCACCACCCAAATCACACTGCACCCTGCCATCCCCTCAGGACCCTTCCAGCAGGTGGTGAGACCACTGGAAGGAGCCAAACATCAAGGAGGTGAAACCTGGAGTTCCACACCGATGGCAGAGACATTGACTCTGGGCCAAAGCGTCACATCAGAGTAACTTACAGAAACAAACAAAAAAGTTTTGTGTAGACAATATTTTTCAATTTATTTAATGCACTGTATTTCCCAGACTATGAGGGACACTTAGAAACCTGGATTTTTCTCATAAATTGTCAGTCCGTCTCATGTGTGAAATCTGGTTGTGTTTTGTGACCTGTAATGGTGTAAAAAAATCTCTCAAAATGTTTAAGCATAATTTGGGCAGTCAGAGCAGTTGTTGGCCAAGTGGTTAAGGAAGCCGACATGGATGCACAAGGTCCTCGGTTCGAGTCCCCCTACTGCCAAGTTACCCCTGTGTGCAGTGGTGGGAGCTACTTCAGTGCACCCTTTGATGGACTGTTTCAGCTTTACGTCCACTGTATGTCCAATGTAATAGTATGGTCTGTGTATGAGGACCGTAAGTCAAATGAAATAATACAGTATTGTAGTGGACACTGACATAGATGAACATATTAAATGGTCATAATTCACCATAGTGTTATTTCTATGTATCTTTACTCAATATGTTTGCATTGGTGGTAAGTTGGTTCTATCATACAAGTGATGGTATTGTTACTGTTATTACGACACTGTCCCTTTAAGAATCGCAGGTATTGTGGGTATGTTTCTTCGTTGTTGTTGGTTGTTGGTTGTTGGTTTAACAAGCTAAATAAACGACACGTTGTTGCGTGCTCTGAGAAGAAATTGTCTCTTCGTTACTCTCACACTGCAATTTCTACGGTATGTCATTTTTTTAATAATTATTTAATTTCTTTATAATCCCAGTAGACATGAGGCTGCTCACAGTTCCGGCTGCCAAACAGCTCATTTCCTTTATCACAGTTCCAGCTACAAGGTCAAGTCACATGATGCTCATACGTGACCTATCATAGACAGCTCCGCTGTGAATGGCCGCTCATTTCCTTAAGTGTCAGTTCTGCGAGAATAGCGCCACCATACTGCAACCTTGTTATTCCCGTTACCTCTTCAATCCCCTCAGACCTACCGCAGAATTAATGCTAAAAAAAAATACAAAACGAGAAAGAGAGAGGTGTGGGTGTTCTCAACTGTCTGTCTGTCTATCTGTCTGTCTCTCTTTGAGTGAGAATGTGAGGGAGAGTGGGCCAGGTGAGAGTGGGGAAGACTGTCATTGTTGTTGGCGTGTGCTAATTTCCTCTGAGAGAAATCTTGTCAGACTTTTGCTCTCGCTGCAGGAGGCTCCTGTGTCAATGCTGCTGATTATCAGGTGCTTCCATCACAATTACTTTGGAAGCACTTTGCCAGTGGCTATTTTCAGGAATAAATACGCCATTATATATAAAAAAATGAACACCATGCCATTTTTGCAATGTTAATGTCTCGCAACAACCCCAGTCTTCCTGGAGGCCTTGGCAGTAGCTGTCTAAATGCACTCTGAAGTTTACACATCAAACTCAAGGCCTGCAGGAGCTTAAAAAAACATTTGTCTCATATTAAACGAGTGCTGCTGACTTTTTCTAACCAGTTGAGTTAATTAGTTCTGTTACACACACAATGCAACATCAATAGATAATCAATTGCAGGAACATTCGTTCATCTTCATCCTCTCATCCATTGCCGGGTCGTCTTTCAAATCCCTGTATGAACCTTCTGTAACGGGTGAGTCCACAGAAATCAATATATATATAGATATATAAATAGTGTTTTTTCAGAACATAAACCACACAGTCAATTAAGGACTATTATCGGTCTTTTGTCATACATAATTAACTTGTTCACTCTTCAGTTTCACGCATCTTGTCATTATCAGAGCTGGTCCCATTGCTGTTACTTGACTGTTCCGTGATTTTAGCCCTGCCTTTTGGAGTCCTCCGCTTTGTCTCTTACTCACTGGCATTCTCTAGTCCTTGTACACGTCACATTTAAGTCCAGTCCATCCATTACTCTGCACTATCTTCCTAAGCTTTGAAAAAATGTGTAGCCTATGATAATCATACCCAAACATTGAGTGGCACTTGAGGTCAGAAAACAGAATCCACACAAGGTACATTGAAGATTTGAAAATTATGGGTTAAAGTGAGCTTTATGGTCCAGAAAAATACAATAAAACACCCAAAACCTTACAATTTCAGCAGCAATAAGTGAAAGAAACTTCAGAGAGATTAGCTCACCAAAAGAACAATTTATCATCAATAAGCAGAGCTTGAAGGCTAGGAGTTTTTCCTACACAAAACCAATGAAGTCACGTCTTTTCGCACCTGGATTGAGGCACATGACTAATGGGTTGCAGGTGACATGAGTGCATAATTTCCCAGAGGACAGGATTATAACAAGTAGACTTAATGAGTCCTTTGACTTAAAAGTGTGAGTTCAAACAACATTTGACAGAAGTCAAATGTTTCGTTCAATTCTTATTGGATCAAATGCTGTCATTTTCAAGTGGCTTGAAAAAAACTATTTCAAATTGTCACAAACCTAAAATAAACATTCACTCACAATTCACCTTTGCACTTTGAAACATGTGCCCATTTAGTTGAACACAACTGATTAGTTACATTTAGCAAGTCTCATAAAACAGGTAGAACCCAGATCCAAGACTGGAGAGACCAACATCGGTTGCAAGAATTTTAATTTTACAGAAAAAGTCAAAAAACAAGAACATTCCAAAAAACTCACAGGACATTTCTGACAGGTAGTAACAACCAGCAACAAGAACTTTGGAAGAACTAGCAGGAATGCAGCAGCAGCATCCCTCAATATAATGAACCAGCAGGGAGTGAGTGTGGGAGAGAAGGAGTTATATATACCAGGGCACCAGGTGACAGAGGTGAGACTGATTACCAAAGACACAGGTGAGTGCGATGACACTAATCACCATCCACAATCAATTCCTTTTCAACTCTAGGCAAAACAAAAAGAATCTCTAAATTAAAATATTTATGGTGACATACTGTGAAAAACATAATTCATTCACTGTGGGTCACAGGTTGTATAAATGCAGACAACCTATTTACGTTAGCTATAGAAAAGCCACTGTGTTGCTTTTCCACCGGAGGTTTATTTAATGATAAATCCTTAAAGTGCTGCCTTCATGAGCGTGTGATAAAAAAAGTCTTTGTATAGAAAAAAAAACTCCATCAGTCTCTACATCCTGTCCTCTTTCTGTCTGCCTGAGACCATTAGGAGTCAAGGCTCGCTCCTCCATCATTAGGTTAACTCCCATGCTCTGCCAGAGTGTGCTGGAAGACCATACTCATTACCCATGCTGCTGTGCTTTAGTGCGCACACAAAAACCCTGCTTTCACCTTGTAATTTGAGTCAGATTGGCTCATCAGAGCGGGAGACCACAGTGAGATATGGAAATGCTGCAGCCACTGTCAGCAGATATCTCTGCCCTCTTCAGCCCTGATTACACAGCCGGATTCCGAGTGAACACTTGGCAGGAGCAAAATTTCCAGGGACCTATTAGGCACATTATTTCCCCACGCCACAGCCAGTAGTGTACTGTGCCTGGAGGATTGGACGCGCAGTTGTCACAAAGACAAAACAGAGACATTTACGTTAATGGAATCTTTAATAGAGTAGATGCATGGCACTGTAACACGATGGTGCTTTTGGCCCATTTTCAAAAATAGATCTGTGGCCTGGTGGTCCCACAGGAACATAAATTGAATGTAGACCGGTGTCCCCAGGACAACAAACAGAAAAACAGCCCTAATATCAACAGAGATTCAATCATTCGTGTAATCAGGGAGGAAATAACAGCATCTCGTTTGTTGGTGAAGGAAGTGGACCAGCTAATAAAGGGACAGTTAAAAAAGTGGTAAATTTGTTGCATTAATTCCCTGGAGTAATCAGTAAAAGTCAATATTAAAGAAGCAATACGACCTGTGTCATGACTGCTAACCTTGTTAGCTCAGCTGTTGTGATGACGAGTGATCTATGCTAGCGCAGTAATGGGGTAAGTTTAGCTCGAAAAGTTAAAATAATAAAAATAATAGAATAATTTGCCTGATCAGACAGACAGGTGTGTTGCAGTCTGAACATAAGGAGCCTTCAGAAAGATGTTGGCCTAAATCAGTGCTTCTCAAAATACATTTTTTTTCCGTTTTTTAGTAGAGAACACCATCTTGAAGACGTTTCACCCCTTCATCCCTTTCAACGGCTTCTTCAGTTCTAAATGACGACGGTTTGGGTGGTGTGAATAGGGCTTGGTATTGGTATCGGTTGGGATTGGTACCAACCTCTATTCCCATCTCTAAACTTATGACTGTTTCAGTTCACCTGGAACAGGTTGTGATCCATCACACATCTAATCCTATTACATAAGCTTTTTGTTTTCTGCAACAGCCTTTTTTTCTCATTCCCTTGTACTGAAGAATCTTGGATCATTCATTCATTCATTCATCTTCATCTTCTTGTCTCCGTTGCAGGGGCAGCTGACACCACCCAAATCACATTGCACCATACTGTCGGCCTTTCTGTGGGTGGTGAGCCCACAAGAAGTTATTCGGGTCAGGACAGTGCTATGATCAGTGCCAACTTGGCGGCTGGTGGATTTGGACACAAGCACTCCTCTGCTCTGGACAAGTTTTCTCAAAATGAGAAATATTTAATAACTAATATTTTTACTTGTAGTGAGCACCCGGTAACACATTAAGACAAATATAGAACTTTGTGCCTTTCCACTCCTTTCACAAGGCTTTTTAAAAGCTGAGAAAACGAATTAGCGGGGGTGAAAGAGAGGTCATCATGGCGGGAAGAGAAAGAACGGAATCTTTCAGAGATTATTTAAAATTAAATGAGGAAGACAATGAGGAGACGGAGCTGTGAAGGAGATGAGTGAAGTGATTACGACAGGATAACGATTATGGTTGAAAAGTGGGAGACGGATCATTATGGCCCTCATATGTGTGTGTGTGTATGTGTGTGTGTGTGTGTGTATGTCATTTTTTTTTGCAGGGTCCCTTTATTATGTTCAATCCCTCTGTCACTTCCAGTATGTTGATCATTCAGTTTGTGATGGAGTGAAATGGATGTTTATCATTATCTCCTGTGAAGGTTAATTTTATTTATTATATTTAACTCCCTCCTTTGCTTGGCATATAAGTCTCAGAATGTCAATATCCATTTGTTTTACTAACAGCGTATGTCAAACTGAAGGCCTGCGGGCAAAATGTGGCCCACCAAGTCACTCTGTGTGGCCCGCGATTGCTTCAAAAGTGTTCTCTTATAACAACGTCCTGAAGTGTTATTGTTATTTTTTACTTATTTTCTTTATTACACAAAAATTCAACTTCAAAAAATCAACAGTAGAAACATGTATATTACATATTACTTACATTCTTAAAGTCTTTCAGTCGCAACTGGGCTTAATTTATGTGATGACTCCAAAATGAGTTCAACACCGCAGGTTTTGAGATAATTTAGGAATGTCCAATATTAACTTAGCCAATATCTGATTTTACCAATATTGTCCAAACACTTAAACACTTAAAATGTTTACAATTTTCTGATGCTGATATTGACTGATATTTGCTGCTGTTCACCTCAAAACTGAGGTCATCATCTGGGAACCCCATGTGTGATCCTAGCACATTTGGCATTTTCTTTCTCTTTTCTCCGTCTTATCTGTTACTGGGTCTTAGGGGCATCAGTCTCCAAAACTGCCACCCAAACCACGCTGCACCATACTGTGAGCCTTCCTGTGGGTGGTCCATTGTTAGTTATGTGGATCGGAACTGTGCTATGGTGGACTCATAACGGAAGCCCTGTGGACCCAAGTCCACCTCCCCAACCACTATCACTGCCACCATTTGATATAATCTATTAAGTTATTGTATGTTGAGTTGTGAAGTCATCATGACGAGAATAATTTACCATAATGTCCTGTAAAAAAAAAAAACAAACAACTAAAAGCACAATCCATTTCCATTTTCTCCCTGTACCTGTCAGATTCAACCCTTCAGCTACAGTGTAATTAACTGTTCTCTGTTAATTTGGATGAATGTCAGACCACAAAGTTCTGAAGAATAATCGCTCATAATCACCCTTCATCTCCAGTATTTATTGGACAAAGAAAAGACAAACCCGCTGCACAGTTTATGTTTGGACCAGAAAATACAATGGCACTTTGCTCTCATTTCAGAGCAAACCAATTTTTTGTGTGATCAAGTTTGTTCTTTTATACAAGAGCTTGATGTTTACTTTTGTTTTACAAATACTTCAACATGAAAGACGTAACTCAAACCATGAATACTGCCATCAAGTGTCCACAAATATTTATATTCTTTGTTTTCTTGTTTTTTCTTATTGGTTCAGTTAAAAAGGAACCTTTAAAACAAACGCGTCAAACCCAAGGCTTGGGGACCAAATGTGGCCTGTAGAGTTATCTTGTATGGCATGTGGGAGTTTCCAAGGCATTTTTTAATGTCAATGCAACAGAGTTTCTTAGTCTGATGTATTAAAAATTGTTTTATTACACACCACCAAACGCTAGTAAAACTTGGTTTGAAACCAATAGAAAGAGAAATAGACCCATTAAGTGGCAGTGTTGCACATGTCAACTTCCGGATCTACTGTAACTATCATACAAAAAAAGACAGAGGGCGCGGGGTAACTTAGCTTAGGCTGCATTTACCCTTTTTTCAAAAAAAAAATTCTGAAAATATGTGATTGGCTCCCCCTAGAGTTCAAAAAAGGGAAACTACTTTAAAAGCAAACTCAATGTAAATTGTCATCACCAAAGTGAACAGTGGGAGCAGTGCCGTGCTCAGTGGTAACCTGGCAACTGGGGGGTACAAACTTAGAACCTTCCGGACCCAAGTACAATTCCTTAACCACGGGGCCACCACTCCCCCATATGTAACAATGTTACAATTTTACAAAACTATGTTTTTCTTATATATTTCACTGCATATGTAAAACACAAAATTACCGTCATTTACTAATCTTGGTCAACATTTTTAAAAATACAAAAAAAAAAAGTATTGCTATTGTTTGTATGACTGTTGGGCTGGAAGCCCTTCCATGGAGAAAACCATGTACTGTACTGTACTGTACATACAGTAATGTCAGGTGGTCAGCCAACCTTCACTGATTGGTCAGACAATAATACCAGCCCTGTCTTGCCCATGTTGTTAGTCTTGTTAGCTGCACAGCCATGTAATTTTTTTCCCGGCATTTACCAGTTCCCAGGAACCATCATTCTCCGGCTTATTTACCGTGGAAGACTGTGGAAAATCACATTATTCATCCCTCTCACCCAGCAGGCGGTCACCTTGAATCCAGTCAAGCTCCGGACTGTGTTGTTTTTCACACCATGTAATTAGTTTGTTCATCTATAGGTGTTAAATGTCTTAATGAGGTGAAAATCTGAGGGCAGACTGCGCTCTGGGAGTCGGTGTGTGCTCTGGGATAATGAGTGCTACTATAGGAGTGTTCAGATGTTACGGCCCAGCATCACAGACATGGGTTTCCAGCTGCGACGCCGTTCTTCGTTACACATAATTATGTGGAGGGATCAATACCTGTTAAACAAGGCAAAAGGAATGTAGCAAAAAGTGAGAGTCAAGTTTGTTTGTTTGTTTTTCTCAGATAATCCATCCATCCATCCATCCATCCTTCTTCACCTGTTTATCGTGGGCAGCAGTCTCCACGACTGCCACCCAAATCACATCGCACTGCAACATAGGTTCCCGGTGGTAGGGAGCCCTCTGATAGCCAACCAGCCTAACTGGGATTGCAAATTACCCAGAAGGAGAACCCAGGAGCTTCACACCAATGACAGAGATCAATTTATCAACTTTTTGCTAATCTCCAATATTATATATATAGGGGCAGTGGTGGCCTAGCGGTTAAGGAAGCGGACTCGGGTCCCCGGTTCAAGTCCCCACACTGCCAAGTAACAGGTGAGGTGCCCTGAGCATGGTATCGTCACACTGCTCCAGGGCGCTCATTAGCTGCCCACTATTCACTTTGATGATGGATTAAATGCAGAGGCCAAATTTGGTTGTGCACTTTTTTGTCAATTAAAATGACAAAAAAAAAGAATTTAATCTTTAATTTTATATCTTTTAATGTACAAACTGATATCGACATATGCAACCATTTTCCCCTTGACAAAATCATATGT
>JAFBJS010057759.1:261508-279774 GCA_016785265.1 Paraplagusia blochii
ACTGATGACATTCCCGGCAACAGCGTCTGTGTTCTTGCTGTCAGTTCTCTGATGCACAGACAGACAAAGTTGGCACAAGGGGATGTCAGGAATGTCAAGTTGCAGAGGTGTGGCTGTGCATTTCATCTACAGCTTTGAGGCCAGACCAGGTTACCTCATTTTAACGATTTTCATGTGGCCTCCTGAGCAAAGTGTTATAGTTAAACGGATCCAACGCATTTGTGTTTAGAAAGTGTCACAAAGCTTTGGCGGCCTGAGTTTTTCAGCTTGCTTGGGTTCTGGGTAGTTCTAGACAAAATATATAGAAAATGTTCTGAGGTTACTGGGAACAGAGGGCGTGAAGGTCCATGAGAACTTAAGATCCCCTGTTAAGAGCAGCAGAGAGTGAAGAAGAGAGTGACTTGTGATAGAAGAGCTTAGGTGAATGGAAAGTTTTACAGGACAGTTGTGTGACCAGCCATAATAATGTATCAAATATGACATTAGCATCTAATTCATACTGATATATGGTTTATAGACACTACCAATAGGCAGAAGACATGAGACAGAGCTGGAGGTGGAGGAGTTAAAGATGCTCAGATTCTCTTTAGGAGAGACAAGGATGGACAGGATCAGGAATGAGGTGATTAGAGGGACAACACAGACAGGGAGGCTTGGAGCAAAAGCTAGAGAAGACAGATTGAGATGGTTTGGACATGTTCAGAGGAGGGACAGATACATTGGTAGAGGAATGATCTGATAGAAGGAGCTACCAGGTAGGAGACAAAGAGGAGATTGATGGATGCATTGAGGGAGGAGATGGAGGTAGTTGGAGTCAGAGTTGAAGATATGGAGATAAGAGGTTGATGGAAAATGCTAATTTGCTGTGGCAACCCCTGAAAAAGGGACAAGCCATAAGGAAAATAAGAAGATCCTGCCAGATTAGATTTCTCGGTGTAGGAGACTTCTGCAGACAGTCCTGGTGCCGAGTTGAGACAATGAAATTACCTTTTTGTTATAATTGGAAGTGGCCTTTCCACATGCTGGAGTGCCGTCTGAGGCTGCAGTCTTTGAAATCAACAAGACACATGAACTGTGCATATGGGACTGGAGAAGGTTCTCACTTGATGAAAAGGGGAAGAAGCCTGAGGAGGTTAAAGAAAGCGAGCTAGTAGGAATGAATGTGAACCAAGCAGGTGAGAATTGAAGTGTTTGAGGAAGTGAAAGTGGAAAAATTCATGCACCTGAGGTCAAAAATCTGATGGAACCAAGAAAGACGAGGTGATGAAGACGTTACAATCAGACTGACCATGAGGGTCTGGATGACGGCTGCAGTGGAGAAGGATCGTCAGGGTTTTTTGGAAAAACATCACACAATGTCATTGTCTCATATAAAAAAATACTGTCAAATCAAATAACAAATCATTTATCCATCTTCATCCACCTAATGCCAGGTCACAGGGGCAGCAGTCTCCAGGACTTCAACCCAAATCACACTACACCATACTGTCTTCCTTCCTGCAGAGGGTGAGTCCACTGGAAGTTATGCTAAGAGGCCACCACTGCTGCCCAAGTTAATAATATTTCAATGTATATCAGTAATTCTCAACAGGAGGCTTACGGCCCAAAAGTAGGTCGCATACCTATTCCATTATTTTTCTTAAAGCGATTCCTGACAATTGTATATTGACGCCCAATGACCTGCCATAAGAGTGAGATCAACCATGAAAAGTCATTCAATTTCATTTAAAATCTGCAAATAATAAAGTCTTCATAAATACAATAGTGACAGCAAAAAAATGCTTTTATTTTGTTTCTTCAATTCCTACAAAGATTTTTATGTCCCGCTAAACAGGCCCATGTCTTATATTGAGTCCATTAAGATTGTCGGCCTGTCCCTTTTTTAGAGATTGCCACAGCGAGTCAACATTTTCTTTTTGTTGTCTCGCATCATTTATTTGGCCAAAGTTTTACGCCGGATGCCCTTCCTGATGCTAACCATTTATCCGGGCTCGGGACCGGCACTAAAACACACTGGCTTGCGCTCCCTAGTGGCTGGTTTAGTTGAAAGACAATCATTATATTTCATGTCTTGTACATTTTGTTACGTTTAATGGTGGACTGCAGGTTGTTGTTAACATGAACCCTGATTTGTAGTATTCACAAAGTCTGTATATCACTCACCGAAGTAAAATATACCATTTGCACACACACACACACACACACACACACACACACACACACACACACACGCACACACAAGGTGCAATTTAACAGTTTCCACCTGCTGCTATTTATGCCAACAAATCCTCCCTCATGTCAGTTATAACCTGAATGCATCATTACCTGCTGACAGCTGAGACTATGCAGAAGATACATCCAATAAAATGGTTGACACGAGACCCCCTCACCGCCCCTCGCTGGGGTCTACACATCATTTTTTTTTTCTTGAATTGACAGCAGTACATCTCCTGGGTTAAACCTGAGGTTGACACCTGTGCCGTCTTGCGTTGGAGTGAAAGTACTTTTCTGTGCAAGCGGCTTCTCTTCCCATGCTACAGAAATGGCAATAACCAAGAGTGCAGTGAGAATGTGTCTCCATGGTTACAGGTCAGTGTCCTGTGGACCATGCTGTGCATGTAGAGAGAATTATTCTGTTTCCTATCTGATGTGTGGCCAGCCACTGAGTGTGTGGCTTAGATGCTATCTAAAGCTTCAGTGAGTGGTTCCAGTTACTGAAACCTTGAAGGTGGGAGATTAAATTGATTACCTGAATACTAAGGTAATTCCAAGAGGAATGTTTTTCTGAATATATATTTACTACCTAACACAGATAAATGCACAGATACATCTTTCGTTGATAAGTTAATGTCAAAAAATCTCTATCATCAGTAATTAATCAAGTCCTTTTTTTATTTTATAGATGAAAAGAAAATTTGAATAAATCAGATCATGCATTTTAAATATCCATGTCTTCCTAGTTGCATGAACCTCCCACTGGTGCTGTGGACAGTGTCTCGCCCGGAGCGCCAGGCAATGAACGGGCAAGTATTAATCATTGATTAAGTGCATTTAAATTTAATTCCAGATCATCATATCTTGTTGCTGGAACAGTGTGAATGCCTTGTACAATGTATTCAAGCTGGCAGAAAACTAATTGAGAGTCTTTTCCCATTTGGGTGGAAGTGCATCATTGACTGAACAGCCTGTTGTAGCACATACAACTTGGCTGATTACTGATTAGTGATTAATCAGTGAATTTACAAAAGCTTCACGACGTACTAGCTCAGAAATGGGCAATCGATTTGTCATTTTGAGGGTCCTAAGAGTTTGACAGGAACGCCCGGATAGAAGCAGATATATGAGTTGTAAAAAATGATGCCTCAATGGCAACCTGGCAACCTAAAACCTTCCAGGCCCAGGTCTGTTTCCATAACCGCTAGGCTAAATTTTAATAATTAAATTAATTAAAAGCATAATAGCACAAGGAAGGAAAGCAAACTCCCTGTCATTTTGATTCACACCACAGCACACAACAAAATGTGACCTCTGTATTTAACCCATCACCAAAGCGAACATTGGGCAGCTTTGAATGGGAGAAGTGAGTGGGGGCGGCGGCATGCTAAGTGCACCTCAGTGGTAACCTAGCAGCTGGTGGATTTGAACCTGGAACCCTCCGGACCGTTTTCCGGTCCCTCAACCACTGGACCACCAGTTTGCCCATTTCTGTGCTGTCAGTGAGAACAAAAATAACAAATAACAAAAATAATAATGTGACAGACATTATACTAAACATTGTTTGCTGTTTTTTATGTCTAGAAATTCACAGCTCGATTTAGTGCTGGTTAAACTTGTATTGGTTAGAAGAAAATGAGGGCAAAGTGAGTCAGACTAGATGGACTTGGACTTGGAAAAACTACAGAGGCTGAGTTCAGATGCTTTCGTCAAGGCCAGTTGGCAGTGAGAGCAACAGTCCTGTGGGAAACAGGAGCAACAGCAGATTATGTGAAGCATAAGATACCACGGACTTATGAAGTATTGTTTGGATTCGATACAGATTTCATTTTCTGCTCAACAACATCATGCTATACTAACCAGGCCTCCTGCTGAGGAGCAGCATTCATCTTAAGTGCTCATGTCTGCGACGCCTTAGTGCTCTCAGCACATTTCAGTCACACAATCAAATTTGCTTTTTTCATCCACAGATTTTATCTGCGCTCGCTGTAGTATTTTATGGTCCAACTTGATCCTATTTCAACCATCATTTTTTTTGAAAGCCTCACTGTTGATCTGACCTTAACTTCACTGTGTAATAAACTGAATCTCTGTGCAGATTATTGACTGTATGGGCTGCGCTTTTCTAACCGTATTACGTTGTTATTTGTATAACTTGTTTGCTTTGCAACAACAATTTAGTTTTATTTGGTATTTTTTGTTAAATAAAGGAAAAGTACGTACAGTGTGTTCCCTTCCCACACCGCAATTCACCTTCAATCCCTCTGTACTTCACGATTTTTAAAAAGTCCAATCTCAATTCTCAATTCAGTGTAGCAGAAGTTTTTTTAAAGAGTTATAGGGTAAACATTGGAGGTGGACATTTCTGAAAATTACCCCATTTCAATTTTAGGCTTGCGATTCAATTAAAATCTATTTGATTCAGTAACGATTTTCCTTTATAAAGAGGGATTCTGAATAACTTTTCATTATTACTGCAGTTGACAGACAAGAAGAAAAACAGAGTGAATCAGTTGCGGGTAAAACTACTCCATACCTGTGGTAGGATTGGTTTATTCCATAAAATTATTCCAGGAAACCACTACAAGGTGCAAAGTGAATTATTTTGGTGAAATAAAGGGCTTTTCAAATTAAAGTGCTGTACTCCAAAAACAAACAGAAATGGCAAACATTGGACTATAAATGTTTGTATATGTTTATGTTTGTATACAACATGTTGTATACCCCAACCATCACATTATAAATAGTTTTTTGTTATTCATGATTCAGTTTTTAATCTTTATAGCTAAACCTCGGATTAAAATGTGATTATTTTACGCACCTCAAGTAAATATGTACTTAAATAATATAATATAATATAATATATTATCTTGTCTATACTTTGCGATTTTTCCCTCTGTGGTTAGTCTTGGACACAACTACCAAGATGGATGGGAAATCACTGTAATTGCCCCAAACCTTTAGATGTTGTAACAAAAGATGATGTGATTATTATCTATGATTCTGAAGAGTTTCCAGTGGATAATGGACCCAGTAGGTGGCAGTAACAAAAATCTGAAGATGCAGGGCTGCCATTTAAACCCCAGCAGGAAGAAGCCATGTGTGAATTTCAGACGTCATTTCTGAAATGCATCTACATCGTAAACAACAACAATCTAAGTTGTTGGATATGATACCAAAACAATACTAAATACAAATGTTATACTCAATAAGAATCAAAATGAGGGTCATGGTATGTTTCTGCACAAATGTCAGTTGTTGTAAAATTTTGATCCCAGAAATTAAATAAAATACAAAAAACAATGACCTCAATACATATTTATTTTACCATAATCTTGTCAACTACGAATGATGACAAAGACTAACAGAGACTAAAATTGTATTGTAGTGTCTTTTATTGATGACTCTTAATTCATTTCCATGATACAGGTTTGTGGTAGGCTGTGCAAACATGCGTCAAAACACTACAAAGCCACTGCACTTGCTCCCACCGACACTGCATTACACAGTTACATATTCATATACAGTACTGAAATACATATGGACTCTGTTTCTCAAAGGTATATTTAGAAAAATATAAAGCCCTAACGTCTTAACCAATGGACGGACACGTTTCACAATAAAGCACACCAACGGTGGTGGATCACACTGGTGGATGAATGAATATGAGGGATGGAGGGATGTGAACTCACAGCAGCAGCTGCCGTTCACTTGGTATGCAGCCGCACGGCCACTGTGGCATATTGTATGCAAGTGGAAGAGATGAGCAATAAAGATGGTGAGTGAGCGTGACTGGGTTGAGTCTGCACATCAATGTGTGAGTAAGTGAGTGTGTTAGTGAGTGAGCGTGACCAAGTTGTAGATGCCCATCAGTGTGTGTGTGTGTGTGTGTGTCTGTGTGTGATCATCCTTCCATCTTAATTAGTTTTATGAAATTACCTTGTGAGGATATTTTTGGTAGGTGGGGACACTTTGACAGTCTCCACTTTGACGTCCTTGGACATTTTTAAAAATATGGCCATATTATCTTTTCACCCAGATTTTACTGAAGTGCATCTGCAGGTGGCTTCAAAACCAGATAATGTTGCAAAATCATATATCTTAAGAGAATATTCTTGGCATTGGTCGAGGAGGTGAGGAAAGGTATTACACCAGAAATGGATCTTTAACTTGACAGTGACCAGATGTCTATAACTGCAACAGTGAAATTGTTTTTACTCTTAAACTGTTTCACAACATTACAACTTGAGAAAAACTCTTTAAAGGGGAATTTTTCATAAACCTGTGTAGAAGTTGTGTTGTAAGATAACCTCCTCGATACTCCCGCAAATTGGTGATGCTACGGTGCTAAACCTAGTTGCAGATATAAATTCAAGTTATAAATATTTAGTTATTGGTTGTTTTTTTTCTGTGTCTATATTTATAATTTCGTCACTGTAAAAAATGTCAACACCTTGAGGTGAGAAAAAGTGCAACTCATATTAATAATGGTAGCTCTTGGATTGTCCTACTATGTACATTCATATTTGTCAAGACATAATCAAAATTTATATTAATTGTATTACATAATTTTGCTGATATTTCTATGTTTTTTTTGTTCAATGTTGTAAAACGTTAGCCTATAAATATATAGGATATATCGTGAATACGCTGCCATGGTGTGGCAGCTCTAGGACCATCTGTCCGGTCATAATTGTTCTCAGTGATACGGTCCTAACGGAGGTAGTGGGAAGTTACAATAGATGAATGAGCAAGTGAGGAGGAGAGGAGACTCATTACTTCCTCATTAATGCCAGATGCCGATGCCAAGAGGGGTTTAGACGGGAGATACAGGACGTCACCAGAGCAGATGCAAACCCAAGATTGGATCAAATGTCTATCCTAAACAGATTTGCGGTGTATGTTTGGGAATAAGCCAGATACTGGAGAGGGACGTGCAGATGGGGACAGACAACAACAGAGAACGCTTTCCAAGGACTGATTAGTGAGGCACCATTGAAGAGAAGGTAGGGTAAATAAGGTGGTAGGGCAGGTACAGTAGAAGAGGGAAATGAAGGAAGGACTGTTCGGTAAAATGGAGCACGTGGCTCAACTGGATTTCTAGAGACTGTGGCATCACATTTCTGGGACAATTTTTATTAACTAATACCTGCTTGATTACAAAAAAAAAAATGTTTTTAGTCTTAAAATCCAGCAACTGACATTCTATATTACAGTTTTCCTGACTATAGGTGGCACTTTTTCTATCCTTTGGTCGGGTTTGCGACTTATACTCAGGTGCGACTGACATCTCAAAATACATCATTTTTATATTTTCTTAACTACAGCCACTAGAGGGCAACTTAGGGTTGTGTACTAGTATCTGCCCACGTCCG
Source organism: Paraplagusia blochii (assembly GCA_016785265.1). Classification (NCBI taxonomy): domain Eukaryota; kingdom Metazoa; phylum Chordata; class Actinopteri; order Pleuronectiformes; family Cynoglossidae; genus Paraplagusia; species Paraplagusia blochii. The sequence goes on from JAFBJS010057759.1 coordinate 269,098, forward strand.
TATCAAAGACAATTTACTTTTGTTATTTGTCACACTGGCTGTTAAAGGGCACTGGTGCGACTTTTACGTGGGCTTTTTTCATATTCATTATGCATTTTTTGGCTGTAACTTATAGTCTGGATAATATGGTAGTTGTACCTAAATGCATAAGAATAACTAACAACCTGAAATGTTGGCCAATGTTGCTGTAAGGTTTGCAAGCATCAGCTATTTTATTTATTTTATAATTTATCAGAACTAGAATTATCCATTGGGAGAATAATGCAGTCTCTACTGTTTATCCAATTCTCGTGCTCTGCATTCTTTAATACGTAGTGGTTACACATGGTTATTCATACATGCTGTGAAAAAATTGTTCTGATTTTGGAGAAGTAACATTTCTCTGAGGCTGGTGGTAGCTAAAAGAATATTATTGAGCCTAATAGATAAAGATCCACTCCTCACGCACACCAAAAAGGTAGTGTTTGCATCACAATCACTAGGTGATAGGCAGCACATATTTTTCTACAGGTAATAGGAATCATTTTTGTGATAAGGTGGTTTAAGACTGAAACACAAATTGGTGCCATTTCTGAAGTTGTCTGTTTATCAAAGACCTCCCTGTGAAATCCCAAAGCTCTTAATGGAACCTTAATGCAGCACCATTCTCTGACGGGCCTTTGTAGAAGTAAACTAAGTGACAGTCTGGTAAATATTACTACGCAGGTGGTCCTACAGCAAGCTTTCCTGAATGTTGGCGTGGATGGTTATTGTCACCGTGTGTACGTGTGTGTCCACCTAATATTTTCTCTACAATAAAGTAGACAAAAGGCCAAAAAAAGAGTTCTATAACCGAAAAATAGAATTTAACACACAACACACAAAGGAACATGCCACGTACAAACAGACGCCATAGTATACACACCTGCCCTGTCCACACTTATACACACAACACTTCTATAAAGTTCAACAAGACGTTAAGAGCACATAGTTCATCACTACAGAGAAGGAGAGGAAGGACACGGCTCCTCTATATTATATCAGGAAACAGAGAGAATCTATTAACAGTCAGCAGCTCCATGGTCCCACAGCTGGGGCTTTAACACACTAACTGCCCCTCCCCAAAAAAGCTTTGAAATGATCTCTCATTTACACGTTTTTAAATATATCTTCCTCCATGTCAAGTGTATTCATACAAGCAGCATCTTTTCACCAGCGTTCCAAACAACTGAACTCAGCATGCTGCTGATCTGCATCAATTTGGAAAGCAATATAACTGTGTATGTCCTTAGGTGACTCTTACAAATGATAGACTGATTAAAAACTTTGGTCAGCTCACTGTAGGAAAACTTTGAATTGCTGCACAGCAGTTTGAGTCAGGAGTTCCAGTGATGTTTGATGAGTACTGCCAGGAGTGGAAGATTTAATTAAAATTAAACACCATAAAGAATAAAAAAACATTACAGGAATTAAAGGTGATTAAATCTTTTTTCAAATTTGCCAATTTATAAAAAACATAGTTTAGGATTTAGCATCACCTACAGCTGAAGTGAGGCATTATTATATAATATTTCTAACAAACTCTTCCTGTCAAATGAAGAAAAACTTTTAGCAGCTTTCAGATACTGTTAGAACACCAGGCACAATCATTCCATCTACTCTGGTGTTACACATATATGGTATGCTGCATTTCCTTAAGCAATTGTGCTTAAATGTTGTCACAAAACATTATTATTAGTCACTATTATTCTTTATCCTAAACTTCCTAAACACTTCTAAGATGTTCCTACAAGGTATTTTCCACTAAGTCACTGCTTTCCAAGGATAAACATTAGTCCAATCCAGAGGAACTAATACAAAGTTTAACGTCATTATCTGCCATAATTACATCGCATATGGTATGTTTGGATTAAGGTTCAGAGAGGCATTTAATAATTTAATATGGTAATCTACTTATAGTTGAGATTTTTATTGTCATATCTTTGTGAACTGTTGAGTTGTGCCATGTGTCTTTCCTTTTAATTTCATCATAATCTACAACCCCTTAAACCTTTTTTCCCTTCTCTAGACTTTTGTGAATAATATATTGATATATTGACTTTGTTTTGCTTATAAAGCCACATGATTTGTCAGCAACGTCTGGAATATTCATTTAGTGGTCAGCAGCTAATAGGATTAGCACCAAAACCAAATGATGTGTAATGTTGCACAGATTGACGTTGATTATGCCATCTTCTGAAAACTTTCTCTCAAACAAACTTTTTCTCTGCAGTTGTGTTGTTCCAAACACTTTTCCTTCTGATAAGTCCACTTAAAACTTGTTCAACCTCGCCACCTCTTTCACTTCACACCGCTGAGCTGGAGACCTGGAGCCAGCCCACCTCTGTGTACGCTCCGGTCACATGCCAGTACACCGCACCCATCAGCTTGGCCCAGACCACCTGCACCTCCGCTGGGAAGAACTCTGGAAAATCCTCTTTTAACACCTCCAGCATCACACCACTAAGAATCTGAAAGACAGAGAGAAATGGCGTGTGTTCCATAAGAGACTTCTATCACATCTATGATTCTGTCTGATTTTTCTAAGGTGTGCCACAGGGCAAAGTCTTGGGGCCCTTCAGATTTTAGTTTTTGGTTGTTTTGTCATACATATGGCCATTCTGGAGAAATCAGAATCAGAACCACTGAACCAAACAAAGTTTGTAAATCCTCTGTAGAAAAATGTCTCTTTACCCAAACAAGTCAATATCAAGTCTGCCAGTGTCTGTGTTTAAAGTGGTTTTGTTATTGCTATTCACCAAAACTGCACGAATCAATAACATGTGAACTTGTAAAAATATGTTATGTCACGTAGGTTGACAAGGTATCTTACCATATGGCAGTGTTCATGTTTTATTCTCTGCTTTGAGACCTGTTTCTTTGCGTTATTTTTTGTCAGGTCTCCTAGAATAAGAGTTTTAATATCACAGAGCCATTCACCTACTGGGGGAGAAGGGAATGAGGCTGTGATAATATATCTCTGAGGTATAGAAAAAGTGAAAAGATAGGGACAAAAATCCAATTCAGACAGTGGAGACATGAAAAGAAAAGATATGAAAACAGTGGATATATGGACAATACAGAGTAAATCCATATAACAAGAAGAGCATAATGACCAGACTGCAGCAGGGAATGAAAAGTAGAAATGTAAAGCAAAAAATAGGGTGATGGACAGTTTTCCAGCGCTGCAGCTGGAGAGAAATATTGGAAATTCACCCAGTAGTTAGATCTAAATAAACAATCATGAAAAGAGTGGGTAAACGTTTTCAAACTTTCTTGCAAGGAATATTGTGTCACTTTAAGGATTTATAGTTTTTAATGTAAAAGAAAAATAAAAATTTAAAACCCCATTTTTGGGGCAGGTATAGCAGTACTAACTGCAAGGTCAGTACTGCAGATATTCTGTGTATTTAATCCTCACATGAACACCAAAACTCTATCAAATTTGCCTGTAGAATTTTCCCCTTTTTTGTTGAATAATAAGATGATTGATGTAAAAACGTGATGCAAAGTCAATGAGAAATCAGCACAGCTGCAGTTATGAACCAGCTGCTGATGACATTCGAAGACATTTGAAGAGGGGAAGCATTTGCTTCCTGTCCTCACTCCAAAGGAGAGGGAAGGAGCACAGTCGATTTTCACATTGAATTAAACAGGGTGTAAATTAATCTCTGTATCTTTGTTTGCCATTAACTGTGCTCCTCTGCTCACACCAAAGAATCGTTATTGTCAGTTCAGTCCCGTATTTGTCCCACAATGGAGAAATTCACAATGTGAGTATTTGCAACTCATACAGGCTGCCATGGGAGGTGACTTCAGGTATGTGCTTTCTCTTTGGATCAAGCCCCAGATGTTTCTTGTGTAGTCGCTACACTATGGAATCACAAATTAAGGCACTACAGCAACCCATATGTCATTCCTTGCCTGAACCAGCAACCTCAGGGACGAGTTCAGCTGCTGCAGCAAAGATGAGTCTCCTTCACTTTTTTTGAAGTGTTTGAATAGACAGATGATGAAAGAATCTCTTTTACATGCAAGCTTGTGTTTAAAGGTTCCACTGAAGTCAGCGAGTAATTCCAATGTTATTCGCTTATAGGTAGAAAGCTGCAAAATGAGTGGTTGGCATAAAAATGCACAGGCAACAACTGTAGAAACAATAAAAGGAATTTAAAATCCCTGTAAACATGACTGACAGTCACTGAAGTTGAACATGAAGTTACCTTGAAATACATGGGCTCCACCTTGTGTTTGATGGCATGGGCCTTTCCTACCAGAGCCAAAACCGATGATACTTTCTCAGGGTCATGGAGATTCTCCACCACGGTGTTGATGGCGTTCATGACACGGCGTGCATGGTGTCGAAGCTGACTGCTTTTCTCCATTTCTGCAGGATCCTCCATGTCCTGAAACTGGCTGAAGTACTGTTTTGCCGATGGGAACGTCACAAAGAACCTAAAAAACATGTGTAAATAGTGCAAGGTTACAAGGAGCAGAGGTGGTGAAGGTGGAGTAGTTTAGTTTATCTGGGGTCAACTGTTCAGAGCAGTTGCTGAGATGCTGATGCTGAGATTCTCTTTAGGAGAGACAAGGATGGACAGGATAAGAAACGAGGTAATCAGGGGGACAACATAGACAGGAAGGTTTGGAGAAAAGCTACAGAAAACAGATTAAGATGGTTTGGACATGTTCAGAGGAGGAACAGTGATTATATTGGGAGAAGAATGCTAGAGATGGAGCTACCAGGTAAGAGCCGAAGAGGTAATACTTCATTGGCCAATAGTACACTCAACAGGTGTTACAGTAGCCAATAGTATTCAATGTACGTTGTTTAGGTAAACAAAAATACCGGCAATTATTCACAAAAGCACTCATCCTAATTTCAGAATAACAATCAATAAAGTTTTTATACCACACTTTTCACATGGATAGAAAACATTTTTTTTAAATCGTGATGTACTGAGTAAGCGATAGTGTAAAACAACACATTCATTCGCATTTGATGCTGCTCTCTGGCTGAGCAACATCAAATGTCACTTGTTTTCTACCAGCTCCCCTTTTCAGCAGCTCAGTTTTGGGTTGACAGCAGCCTTCACTTGGCAGCAGCACCTCTGAGATTCGACTGCTGAAGTCTCAGCCTTCCAGACTTTAATACGATGCAGGTGTGCTGAAGAGAGTGTTTAATTTTTCCAGGAAGTCTAAGGGCTAAACAACCGGGGAACAAAAATGACAGAATGCCAATGATTTAGAAGCTGTCTATTGTCCACAGCCATGTAATATTGATGAGTCTAGTTAAATCAAGCTTTAATTAGTCCCACAATAGAGAAGTACACTCAGCAGAGGACAGAAATTTAGGCTTCTACACTACAGGATGTACTTCCAGGATATTTCTTGTTAACCTTCCTTAAAAATTACAACCACCAAGCAGATGAAGACGAATATATAGTTAATGCGAAATATATAGTTAATACATTGAAACTAAAAGAACAATATTAAGACTTACAGAAACTTTCATAGGACCCGGGATAGATGTTGTCTCCCTAAACCACATACCAACTAAGTGGACAGACTCCCAGTTTAAGTGGGCTTTAAGTGCTAAAAAAACAGTTGTAAAGTATCTTGTCATCAGTTGTCCTGATGTGCAAACTTAAGAGCGTGATGTCTCTTTTTAAAAGCATCACAGGCTCCTTTCAAAAGAACCTTAATATTATTTTCTAAGAGATTTAATCCTAGACAGAATTCTGCAAGAGGCCTTCAGTTAATAACATTTTTTTAAGGTAGTTTAAAGTTACATTCATGTGTCAGCTGAGTTGAGATCAGTTATTGTACAGCAAAGTGAAATGAGTTCCACAAATGCAGCTGTTGTTATTAAGTGTAAACACAAAGGCAAACATTCTCAGTGCAAACAAAAAAAAATCACTGCTCTTTATCATCACAGAGGCAACAACTGACTGATGAATTTACATGTGCTGATACAAACACACGTACACACACATTTGTGCTCTGACCCACTTTAAATCTTCACTTAGCTCTCCAGCTGACTTGAATTGCCAGTGCAGTAATTTTCCCAGTTTGAGTTTGCCCCATGGCAGCGTTGCTACACCACATCAACCCAGATCCCATGTCATACTAGGCCTTCAAAGCCTGATTTGCCTGTAGCACGTCTAGCTTGGCTCTACCTTCTGTCATAAAACCTAAACACACTTTTCCCTAAGCGACAGCAGTATCACAGACCATCCAGTTGCTCTTAATCAGACACAGCTGGCCAGAGTGTTGCTCTGGATTTATTGAAATATCATAAAAAGGCAGTTTTTGTGTTCTATTAAAAAATAAGAAAATAATAATAATTGGGATATTTTATCCTATTTGGATCCTATATTTTAGTTTTCCTTTTGGAATTGCCTTTCTATTTCCCAAAGAATCTGGCCGTATATCTCTGATACTACAGCAGTTAATCTTCTTCCTCCGCCTGTCCACATGTGTTAGTATGAATATTGTTTATTCCCCTGCAGCTCAAAGCTTCACAGGGGGAATGACACGACGCAAACTAACAACAGGAAAACATTGGTTCTCTCAATGTGTTGCATTGTTTAGGTTTAAATCCCGTGAATTTCTGATTCTGAAAGTTAAAAGGATTAGCAGTATTTTACAGCAGGCTGTATGTTTTATTTCCATTGACAACACCTGTTATTCTGAAAAACTAAAAAATGGGAGAAAAAAAGCAATCAGATTTTGTACACAATCGCAAAATAGACTTATGGGAGATACTGGCTGGGTAACATTAAAACCTAATGGTCAACCTCACTGTAATGTTGCATGCAGCATGTACCACATAATCCGTTTGGAAAAGATACTTCTGTACTATACTATACTATACTATACTGTACATCTCTACCTGATAAATGACCGATAACAAGCATAAATATTTAAGCAACTGTGCATATATATCATTAGAAAATATCATATGGCAAAATGGCAGCCTCACAATGCTGATATACTGGCAGGAATTAACGAAACACGCTTCTCTAGAAACCTTTTTAGTAGCCTCTTTTTGTTTGCTTGTTATTTTTTAGTCTGTCAACTAGCATAAGAAGAATTAAATGTTCTGATTTCCACACTCTGATGAGCTTGAAACGCTGGTTGGGAATTGTTGAGGTGTTTTTAATGTTTTTTTTAAATGGTTTTGGACTAACCATAACAATAACCTTAAAATAACTTAATTTAATTTTAAGGTTACCTGAAAATACCAAGGACTTTGCTCCATTTTTCAGAAAATTAAGAAAAAAAATAACAGATACAGTCACACAAAAGTGAAATGTAACATCTTACAGTTCACTGAGTGGTTGTCACTTTGTGTCTGAGTGGTGCAAAAAAAAACTATGGTGACCACAGTAAGAACCTGATCAGGAAACTAAATAAAGCCGTTAAACCACAGGCTTCTTAAAGGGAAGGGGAAATAGTTTGTCTATTCTTGTGAAGAGAGATGAGAGAAATTGTGTTTTTAATGATTCAATGACCTCTGAGTGCTTTCTTCTTCCTGACTGCGCAATTTAAACGGTTATTAAGGTTTTTAGTAATGTTTTTCATCACATGCTGGTCCGACTGAAGTAAACAGCAGCCTCTGTCGATAAAATACTGTTTCCTTGGCAAAAAACCATATACTATATATAACCATTAATATCTGTTTCAAAGCAGTGTTTCCATATTATTTTTTTCCTAGGACATCACTGCCATCGCTTGTACCCTAAAATGTTAGTTTAGTTTACTTTAACTAGGGCAACCAAATGTTGAGAAGACCTTTGACGCTAACAGGTCTGCTTATGTTACTGGCAGTTGTGTAGCAACCGCACGGTGTGTTTACAAGAAAGAGCTGCATAAGAGAGTTAATGAAAACCTAACACAAGGTGGGGGTGGTGCTTAAACTACTGTGTATTTCAGCTTGATTTAAAATCTCTTACTGAATTATGCAGTCAGCCCAATTTCTCTGTGTCTGATTGCGATGTCAACAGTGTGATGAATCAAAAGATGTAAAATGTACAGGTGGTCCTTGAAATCTATGGTGCAAGATGTATTGATTTTTACTTTGAGGTAGGATTCACCTATACTAGCAAACTAACAGAACAAATAACAAATTAAATTAGGGATGTCCCATATTAACTTTTGCCAATGTCCGATATTGCTGATTTTGTCCAAACACTTAATTTCCAATATCGATATTAACCGATACCGATAAATGCAAGTGATTTCCACTGAACTATTTTGTTGCCAGACCAAAGGCATTGCATGTCTATGTCCAAAATAAAAACACTACTTTAACATAAGTTATGGAGAAGTGACATATTTATTTTTAAAATTTTGACTGAAAAAGTCCTATGATTCTTTGTGCATCATTTAAAGTGTCTAGTGCTGGACAGAATAACTTGCAAAACACAATTATTTACATTATAAACTGGGCTCATTCAGCACTCACAATAATAGACTAACAGATAGGCACAAAGATGGAAAAAGCTTCAGTCAAAAATGTTTTTAAAATGATTCCTCTTCTAATTGATGACAAAGAGAAGGCATTGCACGGCGGTTCACTTGAAAATGTCTGAAAAAAAATGAATACAATTGGGCCTGACATAGCATAACGGGAGAGAACGGCTGTTATCCAGGGCAATGCAGTCCATGATATTCACTGATTGCTTTTGCTCTTGGTTATTTTTTATCCAATTTAACTTTGGTTCTTTGAAAGACAGCTCTACTGTTGTTATTCAGTTGTTTTTCCTTAGTTGTTTTACATTAATTTGCTGCATCTGTAGCGCTAGGTGTCGTCTGATCTGCTTGCCAACCAGTTCCCGCCCAAAACTCGCTAGCATACTTTAAACTCTGTATGTTGGACTGTTTGGAACAAAACACTAATGAAGAATTTATAGTAGAGGGCAACAAAACTACAAAACAGCTTAGGTCAAGAGTAAGCCATAAACCAAGGACCCCAGTATGGCTATCTGTAGCTTTATTATTATCATGTAATGCAACACAATAGAAAAAAATCATCATATTTATCCATATTTATCATATTTTGTCATATTTATTCTATAAATAAATATGACTATACTTCCAAGTGTACATAAACATGAAACATTCTATTAGCAGTTCACCATATGACTGAAATAAAAAGCGTTTGATTGCGTCGTCACAGCTGCCATATGCACTGTGCTGCCAGTGCCCGGGGCTTACTGTACTCACTCTTTGGTGCAATTGCATTTGTATGCATTGGTGAGATCAAGTAAGGCTAATGTCACTGTCTATTCACAGCATGTTTCCAAGCAGATGGATACAAGACAGAAACGCAGAGTTGTGTTTCTATTTTCGTATTTCGGCTGTTGTGCACTTTTTAAAATAATATTGTAAGCATATATAACCTTGATCCATTGTTGGCCTGCAGTGATGCTGCTATCCAACTGTTGACAATGACCATATTTACTGTATTCAATGCACTGCACCAAGAATGATTTAAAATGTCACATAAAGGTCTAAGGTAATTGTTTAAAATTGATTATGATGAAGGGAGGAAATTATTAAACTCCACTTATGATAATTGATTTGGCCTTTAACCAACACGAAATACTGTTTCTACTATGCATATAATAAGACAGTCTCTATTCAAGGAAAGGAAAGCAAAATCCTTGTCATTGTGACACTGTGATCCACACCACTGCACACAATGAAATGTCACCTCTGTATTTAACCCATCACCAAAGTGAACAGTGGGCAGCTTTGAGCTCCTGGGGATCAGCGAGTGGGGACGGTGCCATGCTCAGCGGAGCTCATTTGTAACCTAGCAGCTGGTGGATTCGAACTTGGAACCCCCCGGACCACTAGGCTACCACTGCCCCAATATTGTTCTATTTATTGTTATATAAGAACAACTATAAGCTTAATGTTTTTCCCACCATTATTAGTGAATTGGAATGATTTGCCAAGGTATAAGGAATAATATGTGAGGTCCTGAAGAGACTGTCAGAGGAGAGCATGAACAGAGAGGCATGCTGGGACATATTTAAGTGCCAAGGCTGTCATCCACAGATAAGAAAACCCACCGCACGCACGCCTGCACGCTCGCACACATGAGAAGGCTCTCTGCCGCCTCGTCTCTCTCGCTTCAGGGACTTTCATTACCCCAAATTGAAAATCAAGTTTGTGCCTCACACTGGGCTCCTTGGCTGTAACTTTCTGGCCATTTTAATAAGCTCTTACAGGATTAATTTAGTGTAACCCTGAGACATTTTTAGGAGGGAATGGTCACACAAATCATACCTTCTTCAGGGATAGAATTCAAGCAAACACAGGGTAACATCTAGCTTGTTTACAGAACTGGTTATCCCTAGGATGAAAGTACAAATGTCTGAGCAATACATTTCAGTCTATTACTGATCTAAAGGACCATAGAGACATATGTTTCAGAATGCTCTTAAAGAGGGATACTGTTACTTCCATAGATTCGTCACAGAGCTTAGTTTCTGGCAACGAGGGAACGTGTACAAGTGCACATATGTTGTTGTGATAGCCTGTGCTGTATTCATCACACAAATACCCACTGATTACTGGAGAGGTGATCACACTCCATGAAAACCTTCCTCGGTTTTAGAGTATCTTATAACCAGGCTATGTGAAAAA
>JAFBJS010057759.1:280208-291244 GCA_016785265.1 Paraplagusia blochii
TGCACTTTACAGTTTCCAGACCTTGGGCTGAGTAATTTCCTTTCTTCAGGAGAGAGGGTTAGAGTCAGATCTTTGTAAAGTTGGTTTGGGACCTTAGAGGAAATTAAAAGTAACTGATAAAGTTCAGTCGACAGTCAACTCGTTACAATTTTAGATAATGACTTTTTTTATTCCCCAAGGATCTGGGACTAAATCTGTTTATTTTTTACTTTTGAATAGAAGACAGCAGAATTTTAATAGTGTAGAATCCATCAAGGTTGTTTATCTGTGTTCTAACTCCACTGTGGGGCTCTTCGTGCGGCCACTATCTGATTGGTTCTGTCAGCTGTGGACACAGTGCAGACTCTTGTGTCTCATTGTTTTTTTTTGGACACTGTCGTCTCAAATAGTTTTCTTTAATCTAACCAAACACTCTCTAAAATCACATATTGCAAAGAAAAAGAAAATGGCTGTGTTTGCAAACATTGATCCACTTCTAATCTGGGTAATCTGCAGTAATGTACACACAGTTTCCTTCACAAACTCGTCTGGGGCTTCACGGCGGTATCAAGAGAAAGAGTGGTGCCAAATGGATTGGCTGAGATTTCACGATGTCAGCGTAAATCTGCAGTAGAGAGCGTTTGATAGTTTGAAACATAAACTCTATAATAATATTGTGCTTGCACGCAAAATACTGCTGATTTTACTAGTATTTATTTGCTTATTCAGGGGAAAAAAAGGAGGCAATAACTTTGGCTTGCAAGTGTAGTGACTCCTCTCCCCTGCAGAGGGTGCCAGAAATGTAATATAAATCACGTTATGAGGGTGGAAAAACAAAGGTCACCAATTTATTCATCTTCTACCATTATGGGACATGATTTGCCTTTACCTGGAGATACTCCTCCAGTTACCACATAAAGAGCCAGGAACGGCACTTTTTGACTCGTGGGCCACATTTCGTCCTAAAATTGGACAGGAGGGCCGAGTCAAGAGCAGAAGGATAGACAGTTGGTTTGAACTAAGATAAATGGCAAATCCTACATTTCTAATACCCTTTATGACGTCATCTGGGGAAACATATTATTGCAGGGAAAAGGCAGCAGTATAATAATATTTTGAATAAAGGATTTAATTTGGACAAGGTTGGCGGGACGCATTAAAATACTTAACGAGCCGCATCCGGCCCCCCGACCTTAGTTTGCCCATGCCTGGGATAGATGCATATATGAATAGATGGATGGATGGATGGATGGATGGATGGATGGATGGATGGATGGATAGATTAACATGTTGTTGATCCGAGAGGGAAATAAAGAAATATCGCATAAGTATTGTTAGAAAGTATTGCACATACAATTTTAATCAAAAGGGACAGTTGTTATTTAACATATATTTTAATATTTTGTTTTTATTTGCCTTTTATATAGAAAATGAAATACTTTTAAAATGCATTAAAATGTCTTGCATTGATGAAAACAACACAACCCTTCTTTAGTGACTGGACTGCATGGACTGATCCTTTCAGAAATGCATCAGCATCAACAACACCAGCCTTAACATTTCACCTCCATCACAGTAAAGGGCATCACAAGGACGAGTTTCTCCGTTAACCTGTGGCCAAGCGTGTAATGAAGCGTTCAGTGTCAGGCTGGAGCAGGCAGAGCAGAGACTGCTCAAGATAGAGGCCAGCAGGGTTTTATCAGTGAGCTGCTCTGCAGATAAATATAAACAGCCAATTGGTTTAGTCGGCTCCGTCCGCTGGAGCACAGGGTGTTACATATGCCCACACACATATTCAGCAGTTTCTCATTACTGGGAGCTCAGAGAAGATGGATGTTTGACTGTTTTTTTTTTTTTTGTAAATCTAAGCCTTTGACACCACATTTCAGCCAACGCCTTGACTTTTCACGACTGATCAAAAATAGCTTTAATGCTCATTTAAGTGAGAAAACGCAGATTAAATTAGGCGAATGTAATGAAAATTGGTCACGGGGGTTGTAATGCGGGGAAGGTTATGAGTTTTGACAGGCTGTGATTAAAAAAGAACTGGTTTATACATGTATATGTCTATATCTATATATATAAAGTCATATAAAATGATTAGACCACCTTTCTTTTCTTCCATTTCTTGTTTGTTTTAACGCGTGGTACCACTAAAGGCATATTACCTAAGGAATACAATGAACAGGAAAACATGGAATCCCTCAAGGTACTGTTTATGGCTCAAAAATGTTGTTGCTATAGATGAAAGGAAAAGGAATGGAAAGAAAAGCAAACTCCTTGTCATTATGATTTACAGCACACAACGAATGTCACCTCTGCATTTGACCCATCAAAGTGAACAGTGGGCAGCTCTGAGTGCCTGAGTGGGGACGGTGCCATGCTCAGAGGACCTCAGTGGTAACCTGGTGGTAGGGGGATTCAAACGGGGGACCTTACGGACCCAAGTCCGCTTCCTTTACCATTAGGCCACCAACTGCCCCTTAGATATAAGAATTGAAGTGATTTTGATTATATCAAGAAGAATTAGCTTTTGCCACAAAATGACAAGAAATCTTTCACACTTACATTCCCAGTAAGAGTTAATTAAGAGTTAATAATAGAAAGAACTTTGAGAAATCAAGAACAATTTGCTCTTAAATTAAACTCTTCAAAGCTATTTTTGTTGTTATTATATTTATCCCAACAACTGCACCTATAGTGGAGCCACACACAAAAATGAACAGAAATTGAAGAACACAGCAGGATGGTCTGATTATTTGCCCACGACTGTTATAATTATGAATTTAAATACATATTTGCGATAATTTTTTACAAAGATCTGTGACATTTATTTGTTCAGTTTTTCCTCTCTTTCTGGCTTCTTCCCATGGCTCTCTTCCTCCCTGACCTCCTCTCTGTCACCTCCCTTTTTCTCCTTCCTGACGGACGACTGTATATTTGCAGTTCTGACAGGAGTCATCTGGGCCCTGTCTGTGAGGCTGATATAAATCAGTTGGATGTGGATTGGATTTCTACTGGTTGTCTTTTACGCTCAGGGACTAATAATATAAAAGCAGCCATTAAAGCCTTACTTAGACTACATAAAGGTCAGAGCATGAAGAATTCCCCTCCCTATCACCCCGTAGTCACTCCTCCTTACAGTCGTTCTCTCCTCCTCTCTCTTCAGTCCTATAATCCCGTCATATCTCACACTTGTGCCTCACTCTTCTCCCTCCCTGCCTCCTCCATTTTAGCATCTTTCTCACCCAACTCCAACTCGCCCCTTTTTCCCCCCTCGTCTTCTGACTGTGTAATGATTCAGAGGGACGGTAAAGGGAGGACAGGGTGAGGGGAACAGTATGGGGAGCACCGTTCGTGGGACTCACAGCAGAACGGCACCATCTGCAGCCCTGGCAGTACAACAGCTCTGAACTGACCGTTCCAAACACACACTGACATTCAAACACAATGACAGCCGCCCCCAAAAATTCTTTCACGCCAGCAATACAGAATCAGACTTAACTGTTAAATATATATTCTATTCCACATGTGATTAATTCAAGGCTCGCGGGCCAAATACTGCCCACAAAGACCTACTGTGTGGCCCTGGGTGTTAAATTGCATTAAAGTAACAAATTACATACTTTTATTGAGACATTGTTTTGGATTTGATAAATTAATATTTCTCCTTAACTTATAATCCATTCATCCTCAACTTCATATCTGTTGCCAGGTCACAGGGGTTTCCATGACTGACGCCCAAATCACACTGCTCCATACTGTGAGCCTTCCTGTGGGTGGTGTCTGTGGGTCTGGACGGTGCTATGATCAGAGCAACCTGGCAGCTGGCGGATTACAACCTATAGCCTTTCAGAGCCAAGTCCACCTCCTTCACCGCTAGCACTGCTGCCATATCATATGCCAGTGGTTCTCAACTGGTGGGTCCTGACCCAAAAGTGGGACGCAAATAGCTGGTCAGAAATCAAAATGATGTGAATCAGCTTTTGAACATGTTGAGAAAATTAATTTGCTTGGTTTGAATTCTGTGAGAGCGGGTTGTGACTTAATGACCACAGGAAAATGTGGGTCCCAGAGTGAGACCATTTGAGAACCACCGTCCTTCACCACAGTTATGAATATGAAAAATCATAAACTCTGCTTTAAGGATGTTTTGCAACCTATTGTTCCAGAAGGACAGATTGAAATGGACAAGAAAGTCTTCAGATTTATGGCAATGCTTGGATTAAATTACAGTCTCAAAGTCAACTTCAAGGCTTATTATATCAAATGAATAGCAGATATTTGAGACAAAAGTGGAGAGATATTACATCTGTGCATAACTATTCAGAGGAGAACGGGTGAAAACGCACGCAATGTTACGCATCGCAGATGTTTGAGGCCCAGCGGGCAACAACAACAACAACAACAACAACAACAACACTGAATGTCTTTCTACAGTCTTTGGATCTTTCATTTTAGATCCAGCCCAGGTAACAGATGTTGTTGTGACCATGAGGCTCATTAAAAGCTCATTTACAGCCTGTAATTGCATGTCATGGTTCATAAGTTCATTGACGTCCCAGGTCAGCTGCTGCTGAGGCTCACGTTATGGGACATACGGTGTGGGGTAAACCCATTTGGAAACAGGATTATGTAAACATATAGGTTATGCTGCAGCTGCTGAACACAGACGAACAATAAGAAAGTGGAAGTCGTGTGGTAAAGCTGTTACTATGACCCAAACATAACAAAGTTCTCAACTTTAGCGCAAAAAGAGACATTTTTACCATTTTATCACCAAATATGAAACATTTACGAAAGACCTCCACAGGACATGCAATTGTTTTTGTTATACAGCTGAACCCTTTGCTTAGCTGCTAGACACAGAACTGATCACTTGGTGTTGGACACGGAAGTGGAAGTATGTTATTTTGCTGTTAGCAAGTAAGCACTTTAGGGTGCCATGTTCGGGGAGTGGTGGCCTAGTGGTTAAGGAACCGGACTGGAGTCTGGAGGGTTCAAATCGAATCCACCAACTCAGGCTACCATTAAGGTCCACTGAGCATGGTACCGTCCCCACTCACTGCTCCCTGACGCTCAAAGCTGCCCACTGTTCACTTTGGTGATGGGTTAAATACAGAGGTGACATTTCCTTGTGTGCAGTGGTGTGAATCACAATGTCACAATGACAAGGAGTTTGATTTCCTTCCTTTCCTTTTTTGAAAGAATATTGTTTAATATAAAATTATCAGCAGTATGTGACTTTTACTGACAAATGTTACTTGCTGACAGTAGGGGGCACCAAATTATTTGATTCCAAGTAGCCATTATCAAAGCCTATGCTTGATTCATTCACAAGCTCAAAGTAAGTCCTTGTGAAAGGCCCAGGAACCATAGGTTGCTGATCGCTTCAACAGTTTTCTATTCTGATTCTTTCATACATATAATTCAATATCATCACCATCATCGTCTGATTCATCATCACCACCATGTGGACAAGCAGCATTTTATTTATTTATTTTTTATTTAAATGAAACTAAATAAAAACTCAGCTTCTTTCATCAAATCCTGCTGCATCTCATAAAAACATAAAGATCAATTAGTCCTTCATAGTCTGAGCAGGAATAAACATAAGAGTGATTTCAGCACTGATTTTAACAAGTGAACAGCTAATTTAAAAAAATGTCTGATCGCGCTCAGAGTAGAGAGACACAGTTGTGACCTCATGTTTTCTATCTGGATTCCAAAGTGCCTGCTATAAATCTGTCAGTACAAATGTGTTGTCTCAGGGAAGTGCTGTCTCTGTTCCAGATCAATTTGGAGGACAAAAAAAAAGACCAGTCAAAACTGCAGAGGCACAAGGTATTTCTTAAAGTGTTGGTGTTGTAGGTTGGATGAGGTGGGTGAGGCGGGTGAGCAGACAGACAGTCTGCCTCTGGCCAGAATGTTACATCATTGTGAACTCTATCAGCCACAGATGGCGTTGATGGTAATGATGATGATGATGATAGTGGTAGTAATGGTGTAACCCGTTTTAGACACAGTTCTGCAGGGACATGGACTTTGACATTTCTCCTAAATATTTTCCTAAAATTTGACTAAAAATTTGACTAAAACCTCTCGCAAGGCGGAGAAAAATAAGCATCCATTCTGGGACAGACAACTGCATTGTGAAAAATTCCAACTAAAAAAATTCCTAACCAGGCAGAGGCTGCCAACAGAATCTATTTACAGTCCTACTTGGCTTTTCTTGTCACATGTTTGTTGCCAGACACCTGACACAGCAGGGCCACACTTACTGAAGGAGAAGCCCAAAAATGTCTTGTGACACTGTTTTTTTCAGCTCTATTTTTGGCTTGAAACAGAGAAAGCTTTAGTTGAATGCTACATGTGCTTGCTTGGTATTTTGTTGACCTGGAATTAGCCGCAGTTAGCCTGCCTTCAATAAGTCAATGTCTCCCTAAAAGGGTATTAATGTGATCAGCCGCCCCATTTGACCAGAATTCCACTCATTTCAGTCTAATGGTCATTGGACTTTCTCTGTATTTATGACGCATAGATTTTTCCTCTCAATAAAACGCATTGTCTGATGATTCATTTGCTCATGGACCGTCATCGTTTCCAACAAATAAAGTATAATATTTACAGGCACAATCCACCCACCCATCCATCCATTCGTCTGCCCATCCATCCACCCACCAATCCACCCATTCATCCATCCACATCAATCCTCCCATCCATCCATCTGCCCACCAATACACCTATTAATCCACCCTTCCATCCATCCCCACATTTATCCATCCATCGCCCACCCATCTTCCCACCCGTCAATCCATCTCCACATCCATTCACCTATCAATCCACCCATCCATCCATCCATCCATCCACCACCCAGCCCTCCATCCATCATTCATCCACCTATTAATCATCCCTCCATCCACACATCCATCCATCCATCCAGCCATCTTTTTTTCAGTTTAATCCTGCTAAGTGTCATGGGGATCTCAAGCCAATCCCAGTTGACAGTACTATATATAGTGAAGACACAACATTCACCCAACATTTCAGTTCCAACACATCAATTGTTTCCTCCTTTACTGAGAAAACATTTTCCAGTCGACCCAGTCTGTTTTCTACAGTAGATATTTTTCTGTGTGTGTAAATATAGAGCGTGTTTTAAAGTTTCCCAGTGCAGTCAGAGGATTTTATATGAGCAGAATTATCATAAAGACGAAGAGCTCACTCACGGTTGCCATGGTCAATGTGTGCCCCTGCTGTGCCCCCTTATGAACCTCCCCCAACCTCCTCCTCCACTGCTCTCTTCTTTTCATCCCCATGTTGTCTCCTCTTCTGCTACTCTGACTCGCGATCCATTTTCACCATCTTGTCTTTAGTCCCTTCTTCCTCTTTTTCTCTTCATTTGCCTATTTTTTTTTTTTTATGTTTTTCCCCCATTTAAATTTCTCTTTCCCTTCCCCCGTCTTTTCGCCTTCCCTCCCCCATCTTTCCTTCACGCCACAGTAGCCTCCCCACAGGCCTCAGACGAGCCATCATACAGCACAGAACAACGCGACCTTCACTGCACTGTGGCACAAACACCAACATGTATGACAAGACAGCTGCTCCAGAACATCGCCAGTCATCATCCCACACTCCGCACCCAACATTTCCAGCACTGATGACTTACTAATGTGATGTAACAGCAGCTTGTGTCTGTTGCTGGTTCCAAACATAGTTACTCATTGTGACCATGAAGAATATGGAGAACTCAGATTCAGCTTCACAAAAAAGTTTTTTTTTTTCAGCCTTTGCTTCCATGGTATATATTGATCCAATGGGAAGTTCTATGCTTTTGACCAGGGGTCCCAAACTTGAGGCCCGTGGGCCATTTGCAGCCCCTGGAACAATATTATGCGGCCCCCCACTTGATGTGTGAGTTGAATTTATAATAACATTTTATGGATTTGTTCTCCACATTTTAAGGTCAATCCTATCATTGTCAAAACCCCGATCCACAGTCTCCTTCTGGTTCAGTGTTGTATTACACAGAATCTATGGGAAACAGATTTGTATTAAATTTTTTCTTTTGTATTGATGGTGAAATGGTAGTATGGGTGGTGGCCCTCAACTTATTTGAGTTTGAGACCCCTGATCTAGAATATTATACATGGAAGATGATCAGACGTAGAGCTGGATGGTATAAAATATAACTTGTGTTCAGTGGCATTTTCCAGAAACCCTCCTACAAGGCACAGCCTGCCTCCATCACCAATCCATCAATATCAGATGCTTGGCAACATGTGACTGCCTGGTTGAGTCGTGTATTTCAGCAAACGTCACATGGCAGTCAATATAAAGCAGCACAGTATAGTTGAGGAAGTGTAAAAGAGCCAATAAAAAGTTGGCAAAAACACTGCACCTTGAAACAAGACCAATTTCTTTGTTCTTGCTGATCACCATTTGTTATCTGGGGAAACCAGGAGCAGCAGGAAAAAAAAGCTGAATCTACAAACCACACTCTCCAAATGTTGACTCAGTCAGAGAATCTTACATTAGTTTGGATGATGAGCAGTAAAACCCAGAAATTTGGGTCAGTTATTGACTATCTCTGCCTAGATGTCCACAAGAAAAGTCCACTTGGGGCTTAAACCTGAACATCTGCAGAAGCTTGAACCCTGGATGAAGCTGAATCCACCGCCCTGGTGTGTGTGTGTGTGTGTGAACCCAGTGAACTGAAACGAACAATACTGTGACTGTGTTGTTGGTTCGAGGTGTCACCTGTCAAGCTGTCGTAGCACTCGATCTCGGTGCTCTCCACGGCTCTCCGCTGCTCCTCGGTCAGTTTGGCGGCGGCTTGGTTCAGCAGGTTCACCTCGGAGCCCGTGGTGCCGTCGACAACATGCACGCCTTTCAGCTGCAGCAGCGCCCGGTGGTATTTGCCTATCGCTTCCCGAAATTTCTTCTCTTTGTAGCAGCGGTTCCCTTCCAACTTGAAGTCGATGGCTTTCTGGATCTTAGCCTCCATCTCCATGTCGCCAGAGCCGGGTCGGTGGCCTCCTCCTCCTCCTCCACCGCCGCCGCCTCCTCCTCCGTCTCCGTCGGCGGCTGCTGCCAGACTCCGGCCGCCGGTCTGCGGGTAGCTTTTAAGGCTCTTGATCTGGTGCTGCTTGGCATCCATGTCTCTCAGTAAAAGCGGCTGGCGCCGGCCATGGTGCTCGGACGCGGACGTGTGCTTAGTCGGGGAGGACTGGAGCAGCGTGCTGTGCATAAAGGATGCGGGAGGAAAGCGGTGGAGGCGGTCTGATCAGGCGGAGGCACCGGGAAGAAGATGAGCGTCGGGAGCGCCGATGCTTAGAGATGATATCTTTAAAAAGAAAAAGTCTGGATGGTAAAAAAAAAAAAAAAAGACAAAAGAATTATGACAACAGATCGCAGTCACACGTGGACGAAGGGTGGAATCATCCAAGAATTCCAAACCATCAGTTTTCCAATCGCTGGCTCAGCTCCTGTGGTGGAAGGATGCTCGGCTGGATGTCTGTGGAGGCAGGAGCAGCTTCAGCACCACAGACAGCGCACATTCACGCGAACACGCACTCGCACACACATATCACAAACACACGCCTCGCAAAGCATTGTGGGAGAAAAAAGTCGTGAGGCGTTGCTGCAGTCCACCTTTCTCTCACGCAAACCCAGAACCTCTTCCTAGAAATTAGTTTTATTTACATTTGAATATGTTTTCAAGGAAAAAAGATTTAAAAAAAACATACAGGTGACCTATATTGTTGTTGGTACATAATAGTATCTGTTTTTGCACATTTTTCTGGGATGATAACGGGGATGACAGTCGAAGCACTCATATTTACCACAGTTGAGGCACAGCTGCAGTGTTGCAGCTGACTGAACAAACGGTGGGTCTGCGAAACATTCATTTCATGACGTCACCTTATTGTCTGGAGACGGAGAGAGGGAGAGCATCGTGGTAAATAATTAAATAAAATATATATAAGCATCACGTGTTTCGGATGAACCCATTTCATCTCTTCCACTTTAAATTCACTGGATGACAACCAAACTGATGACTTCAGCTGATAAGGTGTTCATGGAAACCGAGAGAGCGAGAAACAGCAGGAAGCTGAGAGAAACGTTGGCAAATAGCGCGCCCCAGAGGACAAGGAAAGCAACTGCACCCGAGAGGCTTATGTCATTGCTGGTTGGTGAAATCGTAGACAGACGTGCTTTGCATTATTGATCAACGATTACGTAAGGCCGGTGAAAGAATGTTTCTCCTCAGAACCACCTGTGGACTCCACTTACTGCAGCCAAGAGAAACCAAGTAAACTATATATATGTTAGCGCACTAATTGGAAATTAATGTAGAGAAACTCGCCACAGTGAATCACCTTGTTGCATCTCCCCGTTCTCCGAATCTTCTACTCTAACTCCAACTACCATGTCCTCCCTCACTGCATCCAACAATCTCCTCATTGTCTCCTACCTGCTAGCTCCATCTCTAGGATCATTCTTCTACCATCCATCCTTGTCTCTCCTCAAGAGAATCTCAGCATCTTTAACTCCTCCACCTCCAGCTCTGTCTTCTACCGATTCCTAGTATCTCTAATCCATCCATCATGACTGGTCTCACAACTGTCCTATAAACCAGTGTTTCTCAACTTGGGGATCCCCACCCAAAAGAGGGCCACGGACACGTTCTGAATGGGTAGCGAACAGCTAGTAAAAACAAAAAAAGAAATCAGGCTGGTTGGTGAAATCGTAGACAGACGTGCTTTGCATTATTGATCAACGATTACGTAAGGCCGGTGAAAGAATGTTTCTCCTCTGAACCACCTGTGGACTCCACTTACTGCAGCCAAGAGAAACCAAGTAAACAATATATATATGTTAGCGCACTAATTGGAAATGAATGTAGAGAAACTCGCCATAGTGAATCACCGTGTTGCATCTCCCCGTTCTCCGAATCTTCAACTCTAACTCCAACTACCTCCATGTCCTCCCTCACTGCATCCATCAATCTCCTCTTTGTCTCCTACCTGGTAGCTCCATCTCTAGGATCATTC
>JAFBJS010057759.1:291257-325201 GCA_016785265.1 Paraplagusia blochii
TCTACCAATGTATCCACTGTCCCTCCTCTGAACATGTCCAAACCATCTCAATCTGTCTTCTCTAGCTTTTTCTCCAAACCGTCCTGTCTGTGTTGTCCCTCGAATGACCTCATTCCTGATCCTAGAGAATCTCTAAAAAGATCACAAAACAGCAGCTGTTACGACCGGTACATGATCAATACGAAATTATAATAATAATTAAATTAAAGTGAATAAAGATAATTAAAGTGAATAATGTACAGTGAAAACCTTGATGGTGAATCACGGTCCGTGAAACCACATCGTCTAAAGTGCAACCAACAAAAGCGAAGGTTCTGACTGGTTAGTGTGCGCCACTGGTGCGACTCGTGCTCCACCTAGTGGTCAAAGGGAAATAATTATTTAAATATGGTTAGCAATAGTTATGGACCACCCAGCTGTCGCAATCAATTTCTTGTTTGTTTTAATGACTGGTACCAACAAAGGTTATTTAGACAAATATAATAACAAATATAGCTAATAAGGGTTTAATTTTAGAGCTGCTATCTTAGACATTTTAAATGATTTTCTTGATAGTAACCAAAAAACTGAAGTTATTTTAACTAAGTTCCTTTACTTATTTTTTTACACCAATAGCTATGGCATTTACTGACAAAAACAGCACTTAAAGGCAGTCCTTGTTTTTCGGTTCATTATATTCTTTAGGTAATATACCTTTTATGAAACCAGACATTAAAATGAACAATAAATTGAAGAAGACAAGGATGGACTAATCACCTTTTCCATGATTGTATATTGTCATACTTCATTACGAAAAATAACAATCTTTAGACTTACCAAACCTTATGTTACATGTGTTAAAAACCTAAAAACTGTGTTCTTCAGTTTGATGAATAACTCATCAATTTGTCAGCAAGTAAAATTAAAAGCTTTGACACAACAGTTTTATATAATAGTATATAACAGTTTTCTTTGCCAATAGTATTTTGAAACCCTGGCCTCCAAGCAAACCATAAGTGTGTTTTAATGGTATCATTGAAAATCGTTGGCTTAAATGTCCCAGAGGGACACAAGTATTGACTAATCTGTAACTGTATGTTGTTGACTAACAGTATGTCACTTCCAGACCTTTGAAGACTTCATCACAGAAAAAAATTACACAACAACAAAGGTGACAGCTCAATCTCTATTATTTTCCAGGGACATTTTCTCCCAAACTCTTCTTTTTTTTCATGATATCTGTAAAATATTTCACCTTTACATTTTTTTATTCTGATAAACATTCTCTAAACAGAATTTCTGAGTTAGAAAATATCTACAAAGTTTCCAGTATGAACACGACCAGAGTATCACTGACTCTACTGTGCAGTGTTGACAATATAATCGTAGTGCAGTGGTGCCGTGAGAGCTAGACTTGTGGCATCTCTGAGTTTTCTCACATGGAAACGTGGACATGTGACACATCCTCTTAGGAAACCTAACAGTAATGCATGGCTACTGTGTGACCTAATGAGTTCTAGTGAATAAAATCTGTGATACGAAATACTTGAATCACTATATTTCTTCTTACTCAGCAGTGAGGTGTGTATGTCTGCTGCAGAAGAAGAGGGCCTAGTGTGAGACTTTCTATGTTTTTTCCTTTCGTTTACACAAGAGGTCACTGCATGCAACCATTTAGACTTACTCTTCTGATTCAAGTCAGAGGCTCTGTGGTCATTCCTTTATAAAAACACATTTGGATTTTCCTGAAATTTCCTATATCGTGGAAATTCTGAGGTGAAGGTTCCAAGGATATATCGTGGACTTCCTGTTTATATTCCTATCCTGTATCTACGTACTATTTTTTCTTCTTCCTAAAAACACTACCTTTCAAATACAGGATTTGAACTGCAATACACTGGAATTATTTACACTCATACGGTTGAGGGGAAATTTCAAACTGAGAAGTTTAAGCAGCAGCACCTTTGGGAAAAAATAGAATTGTTAAATAATCATGCTCATGCATTCTGCTCATCTACATTACATAGATGTTTATGAAAAAACAAACATGTATTATTGAGGCAAGATGTAAAAAGTAAAAAAAACTTGGTAAAAATAATAGGTACCTGATAAAATTCCTACAAAACAAAACATTTTTAATGGCAGCAGAATAAAGTTAAAAAAAAAATCTTTTAAGGTGGTTAAAGACATGATAACTGTTTACTCAAGCAAAAAAAAAAAACAATTCTCAGTCCAATAAAGTGTACAGTCCCAAATGTAGTAAAAATAAATCATATAGAAAACAATTAAAATAAAAAAAACTAGAGAGTGTCACGGCTTTTTCTTAGGTTCTCTTGTTGCCCAGTCTTTTAAAAACGCTAATGGCTTTAATGTCCATCTGGGCCCCAACAGATTCTCCTGCAATTGCACTTCCCTCTGCTCCTCCACCTCCTCCTCCACCACCACCACACCCAGTGCTACTGCTGACCTTTGAGTTTGCTACGGCCTGTCTCTTCAGGGTTCTGGTTCTGGTGCTGCTCACTCGGTTGTCCTGCGTGTCGGCCAACGAGGACGACACGGGTGTGTTGGACTGCGGTGCCGGAAGCTTCCCCAGTCTCTGAAGGACGCTGATTTTGGCAGGAGGAAGGCCGTTGGGGGCGGTAGAGGACGACGTTGGGGTGTCAGAAGGAGGTAGCTTGAATTTCCCCCCAAGTCGCCGCAGAGTGGTTGGTGCAGGTTTTTTAGCTGGCTCCTTTTTCTGTGGAGGAGAGGGTCTCTTCAGGACCCCGGCGTACTGCAGAACAGAGCCCTCACCATCACTGTCCTCCTGCTCATCGTCCTTCACCTTCCCCGCTTTCGGTCCACCCGGGACTCCCTGGTCGAGACGACTGAACACACCAGTTGGCTGCCAAAACACAAGCACTCGCTGTGTGAGTGAAATGTCGTAACACAGTGTGATAACTCGGTCCAGTGACCAGCCTCACCTTGTTATTGCTTGTAGTATCTGCCGATGACTCTGATCCAAGTCTGGCGAATACTGAAGTGCGTTTCAAACCTGTGTAAATAAAAAAGGCGGCAACAGAGTTCATTCTCACAGTGCAGTGACAGCTTTAATGTGGATGTAAAAAAACATGCAGTGTTGTTTCTAAAGGTAATGGTGTGTTATATGATTAAAGTGTTCTTACTTCTGTGCCCAACTATGTAACAATAAAAATATAGGGTAAGATAACGTTTATAACACAATAATAAATGCTAATAAATGAAAGATCAGCTACACAAAAGAGGGAATTTGATCACAAATGGACAAGTTCTATAGACCTGAAATTTCCAGACACCCACTGAATCACTGCATCATCAATCTTTTCAAACCCAGCAACCCGCCCTGTGTACTTTTACTGCAGATATTACCATCAATTTCTCACGTAAGACTTTTATTATGCAGGTTTTGCTGAAAAGGTACATTTATTCAATATATTGATGATGCAGTTAAAGCAGGGCTGTCAAACCTGTGGCCCGGAGGTAATTTGTGGTCCGTGGAACGATTTTTTGTGGACCCAACATTGATTGACTTTATTTTAACACAGCCCGCAGGATTTACGAAGGGGTTTCACTGCAATTCAACGATATGCAAAATGGTCATGTTTGATGCACTCAAAGGTAAACACAGCGCTGGATTTTCTTCTCATTTATGGAGACCAATGTTCATCAAATGATGGGTTGATGACGCAGGTTCATCAGAAAATAAATAAATAAACATTCTCTGCTGGGCAAAACATACTCAGAAAAACACAAATATCTGAACTAAAATGATATTATTGTTTATTTTTTATTCATATAAAAATAGTTTCTACATTGAAAAGTTGGATAAAAACGATTTATCCAATCATATTCAGCGGCCTAGTTTTGCCAGGTTCCGTGAAATTAGCCAGAGCCCTCAGAATCAAAAGTGAAGGTTCTGCCCGCTGTAAGTTAATGGACACAGCCCGTTCAGTTTGCAGGACTCGGGACCAATCATCTCGCAAGATTACAACCTCGGAGCCTTCTAGCTGACCTTACATTAAAGGCATCACATATGTGTCCCTTGATTGAGTATTGATTTGACATCACAAAACTATGACGTTACTGGAGGCCTATGGGTGAATTGGCTGGAAATATACATCAAGTTTTCATATTTTATAGATTTGCATTTTTTCGTAAATCCTATAGTTCTCAAAACCCTGGTCTACAGACTTTTTCTGGTTCATTTTTTGTTGGGTTGTTTTCTTGTTTCTATTTATCTCCAGTGTTGCAAGACAGATATATGCTCAGAATTTTGGATATTAAAGAATATAAACAACATGGCAGAGAACAAGAAACTTGGATACATTAAAAACAAACTGTAATTTCATGCCAGGGAAAAGGCAAGAGTTGACTACAGGAAAGTAACATGAAACGAGGACAGAAGTACAAGAAGAGAATTGTTAGTGAGACACAGGATTAGATTACAAGAGACGAAAGGCGTTGATTTGTCAAAGTCACCTGGATTAGTTTCAGGAAGAATCAGGCCCACGTAGATTTTAAGTGAGGATTATTACGGAGTTAGCTGTTTGACTGAGCTGTCTGCAAGGCCAATGGATTGGGCATACCTTTCTTGGCCTGTTGCGCCAGGATGCGTTGTGTACGAGGTGTTGTGCCTTTGGGCATGTTGATGATGTACTTGCCTTCCATCTCTGCTGTCACTCGCCGGCGCTTCACAGATGGCAAACTGTTCCCCTCATCAGCTGGTTGACTTATGACTTAGGACAAACACAGTGATGAGAAGACAGGGATAAGACACAGGGGAAAAAAAGGAAACCGGGGCTGTTGAAATAGGTGGTGGTAGAATCTACCTGCTTTGTTGTTCTTGGTTGCTTGCATGTTGGACACTGTGACAGAAAGACGATTGTCAGGTCGACGGGCTGGGGTTGCTGGTGGGGAGTCATGGCTCAAAGCATTGGCAATCATACGAGTAGCAGCTGAAAAGCAAAATTTGGTTATGAATAGGGTTCCAAATATTCACATGACTTAAGTATTACAATCACCAGAGAGAAAAAACAAATCTATTGCTGCTTACATATGAGCTGGAACCCTTATCTTAAAGGCAAACAACAAAACTCAATTTTATAACTGATAAAACATCTTTACTCACGAGTATTGGCAGTTCTTCTGAGCTCAGCTTGAACACTTGTCTGTCCTGAGGTAATGGCTTCTGTGGCCATTTTGCACATATCCTTTGTATGAGAAAGCACATTTTTACATTCTTGACACATAAACCATAATTGACTTTAATATTGTTTAACTCTAATACTAAATCTTAGTCCCATCAACGCAATAGTGACTTATTATACCACACAAAAAAAGGGTTTTCATCTCACCTGTCTGTACACCTGCTTGGCATGTTTAAGAATGGCAATGATATCACCAACGACAGTAATGCCGAGGTCCATCATGATGTCTTTACTGAGGTCCATCAGCATGTTCTTCTGAATTCTGCCATAAGAGTGAGGTAGAAGCATGTTAAATGTTACATCTAGACTACATCTAATAAAAACAGCCCAGGTTTTATGCAGGAGATACAAGAAATAAAGGCAAATACGCTTAATAATTTGTAATACATAGTTTTTAGAGCAGTTTTCCCCAAAGTTTTTGGGCCACCAATCAATTAGATGTGTGGTACTTTTTTCCACGGACCAGTCGTTTAATTGTGGCAGATAAATACCCGTAATAAAATGAAATTTGCGGTGTTCTGAAATATTTTACTACACACAAAATTTTCCAACCCGAATTAACCATACACGCATACCACAAGGAGTGCACATAATCTATAATTATCTGCTACCAGACGGTATACAAGGTTAGAATCTTGTCATCACGGAGAAAATGTTTCCTAATCAAACATAGTTGCATTATTGATGAAGTATCAAGTGTAAGTAATAGCCAGATGGGGCCAAAAGGAAACATTAATTCTCTGCGGCCCGACACCAATTCACCCACGGACAAATACAGGTCAAGTGGTTGGGGACCACTGCTTTAGAGAGTGTAACAGGGGTACCTGAAACAGTATCATTTGGATTACCTGTTATCTACAAAAGAGACAGCGTATGTGACGGCCAGACCAGGTGGGATCCCAGCATCTTCGAAAAATTGGATCCACTCCGAGGTGGCTTAAAAGAAACAAAGGCAGAGATTTAAGTAAACACACTGCTCAATAATTATTTTTAAAAATGTATTTGTGTGTTTATTTCATCTTAAAAACTGCTTTAATGATTGCTTTAATTATAAAAGCAACTGCTGCATATTGTTCATGCATCTCCCCTTACAGTTGATCACCAACCTAAAGTAATGTGAACCATAGTGAGGCAGAACATATGCAATTGAGACTTTTCAGCAGAAAACTGACCGCCCTACACCATGAACATCTACAAGAACACATTTGACTAAAAATTTGGGGATGTAGGTGGTGAAAAGAATAAAAAATGATAATCCTTTAGTAACACAGAGAGTACAGTAGAGCAGGAGGCTGCCCTCCCACAAAGAGCCAATGGCAGACATAAACTGGAGGAGACGTCAGCATGCTGATCCCCAACAAATTCCGACCAGAGCCAGCTGGAGGTTATTTTTAACACCAACCATGAATAAGATACAGTGTGAAAAGAAAGTACAACAGCTGTTCCAACAATGACCCGGGTGTGATGATGTCAGTTTTGCTGAGACACAAAGTTTGTTCTGTGGCCACATTAGAAGGAACAAGGACAAAGTAACAATGACGACTGCACTTTTATTCCCGATGACGTTTTTTTCTCATCTGATCAAATGTCACCAGAAAAAAAAAACAGATCGGCTATTCAACTGAGAATATGTAAACTACTTTGACATTACATGCTGAATTAACATTAAAAATTTATAAAAAAAGCAACAATAATCAAAAAAACATGTGGGACAGATACATTTATGTTTAAAAAAAATGGCACTTTGACGACATTCAGATTGTTCAGATTAAAAGCCTAATTGTTAATATTTCAAAAGAGACAAAACTATTTATAAGAGCGATCATACATATCCTTTTGATTAATACAGATAAATAAATAATCAATAAAAAAAGTTCATTCGTAATATTATTCAAACCGATACGATAAAGTGACGATAATTACCAAGGTTTATACCTCGCCTGTTAGCGTTACTTCGCCATTTTCATACAATAGTCAATGACTTAAGTAAAATCCCCAAAAACATTTTTTTTCTATGTCCATTCCTTCAGCTCAAGCTGAAAAATACCAATGTGTTCAAGCGCTGTTTGAATAAGCATTTAGCAGTACGCGCCAACCGCCTGAACAACGGACGCTTCACGGCATTAAACTGTAATAAAATAAGAGTTCACTTGACCGCAGACTGTCAACATGCCATTTTATGTTACAAAATACTTATGCGAATCGTAAACAACGACTTAAAAGGTAAAAATAAACGTCTACTCGCCGGGCCTTTTATTCTCACCTGTTCCCACAGTCGCCATGTTGGAAACAAACGCAATTCTCCGCCCCCGTGACGACACTTCCGTCACAAGGGTCGATAAAATGCAGCAGCGCTTTTAATTTTAGACGCTAGAGGTCAACACACACGCAGTTTAGAACACAACCATTACTTGGTCGGTACTGACGTTTTCCCTTGCAAATGTAGTTAGATTGATAGCTGAAATCGCATCATTAAATATTTGTAATAATAATAACGATAATAATAAGATAATAATAATGAACACAATGGAATTGTAAATTATCATTAAATGTTGTCCTCAGATAACACATCATATTCAGAATAATGATTTTGGCAACATAAATTCACAACAAATGATTTAGCTTATACTGTTTATTTAATTTTGCACAACTTAAGATAATAGTATTTGGTCCAAGAACATGAATAAGCTGATTTACACAGGTTTTTACTTCAGAAACTGATCCTGTGAGTTTTACCGGGCTTTTAAATGTTAAAAATCTCAAAAGGCAACCAGACAGGTTGAGGTTTTACCTCTCATTCAAGAAAGTTCTTCAGTTCTTCAGAACAAAAGAAGCCTATGTTATAATAACAGGGGTTTTATAGAAAACACTGTAACATAGTCTCCTCCTTGATTTTTATATGACTATGTATCCCAATAAGTAACAAGGATTACCTTAGTATATGGACCAGAGGTTAATGCACTAATCATCACACCCAACATATAGTAGCGATCAGTTAAAGCACTGCGTTTTTTGCTACATTATGTTCATTTTGAATATATATAGGCATTATGGCTGGGTCATAACAAAGAAAAGATCATTTGGACCACTGGAAAAAAAAATATGAACACATTCACCTTATCATAGAAAATTAGGAAAGCTCTGATACAGTACAGGTACAGGCAGTTTCTCCGATAAATGAAACCTCAGTTTTCTTCTTCTTCCCATCAACCATCACTTAGTATCTTAACACAACAGGTGCTCTCTTATTAAGACAAAAAAAATCAATGAAATACAGGTCACAGATAAGGATAAAAGAGTGGGTTTCAAATACTGAGGAATGAAGGGTTTGTGGTGTGAAAAGCAGTGGTGGATTAATAAAAAATGACAATGTTAGAGAGTAAGTCCTGTGCATAATTTTCACTGTGTTACTCATCTTAAAAAAAAAATCTTGGTGAGACAAAAACCAGTTTGTCACTCAATTCCATCTGCAACAGCTTACTGTAACCGGAGAACATGAGAAACTGCCTTGTATTAATAGTATACTCTAAGTAGCACCAGAAAAAAAAAAATATATATATACATGAGAACTAGTGAATATGTCTTAGGCTTAGGCAACGCAAGAACATATTCTCATCACATTTGCATTTGGAGAAAAGTGAGGAAAGAAATACATCCCCGACATGTGCATGAACAAATCTGTAATTCCACTGTCAGAAGTGTGAGGTCTGCCACCAAGAGCCACATGTCATACCATCAGTGTGGTCATTGCTTTGAATAAACATGTTTATTTAATAAAATATAAAGATTTCTTATTCAGCAAAAATAACCACTTTTTTTCTAACACTCTAGGCTGGCAACAGAGATGGAAACAAACTGGAGCGTTTGGAGTTTGTATCAGACTGGACGCCAAAGTTTTACTTCAACACATGATAGCGATGATAAAAGACAAGGTGTCTGAGTGACGTGGTTAAACTGGACAGCAATGCATTCTGGGTTGTTTGTCCTCAGATCTCTACAGATGACTGTTTGTCCATTGCTATACTGTACTGATTTTTTTAGTTTTTTTAGTTTTTTCTTTCTTTTTTTGCGTAGTGGCATTGGTGTGTCAGACCTTTGTGACAGACCTCGTACAGACAGATCAAGGAAACCAAAAAAATAAGAAAAAAAACAAAGACAAAGTGTCACCACAACTTTCCGGAATCAGAACCATTAACATACATTTAATGTAACTGAATAGTGCCTTATATTGTTTTATAAAACATAAATACACATTGACAGAGTTGGAGACATCGTGCTTCATGTTGAAGGACAGGGCAGTTTTTTTTTTTTTTTACATTTTCTATACGTTTGTTGTTCTTTTAGAAAAATACTATATTTTTTAAAACTAAATATAATAATGTTTCATCTTGTTCTTTAATGACAAAAATATCCCATTTAGATTTGCAGACATTCATACGTTACAATCATGGTACATACACTTATACATACATATTATTTGTAAATGTATATGCATATAGCCTTATTATTAGATTTTTCTTTTTCCGTAGTGCACAACATGCCTCTGGAGTTGCCTAACAAAAATACAATAACATAATGAAACAATAAGAACAACTCAATAATAATTATTATTATAATATCATTAATAATAATAATAATAATAATAATAATAATAACAATAATAGTAACAGATATGAGGGAATCTCAGAAACAGAAAGTTAAAAAGAAAAGGAATGGCAACAGTAGGCCTACATAGGAAAGCAGAGGTCAATGCAAAAAACAACTGAACACACAACAAACCAACAAACAAACAAACAAACAAACAATAGAATATATAACAATTGTCACTCAGATGCACAGGAAAAAAAACAAGTTTTACAATTTCACAGGCGTTTATAGGACAGTCACTCCACAACATCGGCCCACATTTTTCCTCTTTTGTTTTCAGGTCATGCTTTGTGCTCACTCGTCAACTCAACCTCAATAAAGAAAGAAATAAACGGGCCCGGTGCCTCGGCGCGGACGCACACTGAATGCAATCATCCCCACTGAGTGAACAGAGGAGGCACGGAGACGACTGAGCCCAAGGCTTAGAGGTTGTCTGAAAGCTCTTTTTAAATAAAGGCATCGATTCACATCTGATTGACTCTGAGCAAAACACTGAGCTGGTGCGATGCAAGTTTACGTCGGTATTGTCAGTTCGGCGACTGGACAGTGATGGTGTGAATAAGCATATGTAGGCCCTGCGTGATGAGGCTTCCTGGTATGGACTTGTCTTAACGGAGGTCTCACTTCTGCACAGATGGCAAAAGCTGAATTCTCTTTCTTTCACTTTATTTTTCTTACATCTGCCTCTATCTTTTCTTCCAGGTTTTCATTTTTGACAACTTCAGCATCCGTTTCCGTAGTTTGCTGCTCCTTCTTGTACTATAACTCTAGATCCTTCTATCTCATTGCCTCTGGGCATGACTATAATATTCTTGTTGCGAACATCACAAAAAAAATGGCTCAGCGAAGGACAGTGGCATCCGTCTTGCATTTGGATTCATCAATTACTTGTCAGCGCGCATGAGTTTAAAGTGATTAGCTGCTTCACTGTGAGCATCCTCCTTGAGCCATGCACTCCATGACAAAGTTTCTTCTGTTTTTGGGTCTTGCGTCCATGTCCTTGTATGAGAAGGTGCATAAGGATGTGTTAGTTGGGCTGGCAGTCACTCGAGGTCCCAGGGGCTGGTGGGGGTCTTCGGACTCTCAGGGGTTGGAGACTTCAGAGACAGGGAGAAACAGAGAGAGAGAGGAGAGACAAGCAGATGGGTAGAGATGGTTCGCATGGCAGGTAGGCACAGGGCAGAAAAAAGTTTGAAAACAAAGGGGGAAAAAAAGCACACGGTTTAGTGGAGGCGGTCACGGTCACATCTCCAAGTCCTAGCAGCAAATGAAGAAGCAGAGGGAAGTCGGGCACAAAAAGAGTTAGGAGGTTTAGAAGCAAAAGCAAGGGATTATAGCAGTCGTCAGTCTCCCACATTAGTGCAGAACCTGAACAAAGTCTCCTCAATCCCATTCACGGAGTTGTACAAATACATAAAGAAGAAGGAAGCAGGAAACAGGAAGAAGGATGGAGAAGGATGAGAGCACTGGAACAGGGGACACCTGACAGAGGGAACTAGGCTGGGACTCGGGTGCTTGTTGTGAAGTGACTAGTCGCGTGTTGGAGATTGAGAATATTCACTTTGAATCTGTTCAACTCAAACACTAAATTTGGCAACTTGACTCAATGACTACATTATACTCCCTTAACTGGGATTTTCTTCAATGATCCAGTGGGTAACATTAGTGACATCTAATGGTGGCCGCCAAAGTTAGCGCACAGAAAAGTCTCTCTGTGCCGTGCACCATTTTTTTAAGTTACACAAACATAGCAATGCAAAATGGCTGCCCCAATAAAGCGAAAGGCGTATCCCCCGGGCTACAAAAACCACACTGCTTTACATTATTGCTAACAATCTGTCCCAAATGTTTCACACTGGACCAAGCAAGATTTAGCTGATTTATTTTTTTTTTTTTGTATTTCTCAATCTGTGAGGCTGATTGGCACATATGCGCGTACAGTATACTTGCCTCAGCCTCTACCTCCAGCGAGTATAATGTTTAGGGGTTTTGATATGTGCCTGCTTGGGTCTGTCGGTTAGTCAGAGCGCCAGCAGCGAAGGTGAGTTCAGGGAATCAGATGACTGCTCGCTACTGCTGTTCCTGTGGTTGGCACTGACCCCGCAGGCTCCCTCTGGGTAGGTGAACACAAATGAAGATGTGTATGAGGTGTTGTAGCTGCCAACGGCCGCTTCGTCACGGTTACCACCACCAACACTGTCGCTGGCCATGAGGCACGGCCCACCAGGTGCAGGCTCGCTGGAGCCATAGAAAGAACTAGAAAACTCTACCTCCTGCATTATCCCTGGCTGAGGCTGCTGCTGGACTTGTGGCTGCTGGAGTTGCTGCTGCTGCTGAAGTGGAGGCTGGGACTGAGAGGCAGCCGAATGGGCTGTGTAGGCAGGAGGCAGAAAGAAAGAGTCTTCCTTCATAGTCATGCCGACAATGGAGACTGCAGGTGGTAAGTTCGGGGGCGGCAGCTGGGGCTGGACCGGAGGGAGGTGCACTGAACCCTGCTGAGGCTGGTCCTGGTATGGGATCTTACAGTTGGGCTGGTGGGCCACCAGGACAAACTCCAGACGTTCTTTCTCCTTCTGCAGCTCAGAAATCTCAGCCTCCAGCTCTGCTTTTGCCTCCTCCAGTATATCTGTCTCCTGTGAGTAGGTACAGAAGATGGTAGAGTCAAAGGGGCAAAGGAAAGGAGATGTAGAGTGGGTGAAATGAGTATAGAAAGGGAAACGAAGGAGGATGTTACAGTTATAGAAATGACTTTGTCAGCAGATATAGAAATGTAAGGTCACCATGGTAAAATGGCTTGGCTACAATCTCTAGAAAGCTCTAATTAAAACCAGAAAAAACACCAGTTACTGGCTCACTGACAATTATTAGCACCTTCTACAGTTTTACCAGGAGTGACTGTTAGTCATTGTTACATATTCAGGGCCACACTCACCGACTGCAATCTGTCTGTGAGTTCTCGTCTGCGATTTCGGCACTTGGCAGCGGCCAGTTTGTTCCTCTCTCGACGAACACGCCTCTTCTCTTCCTCCTCAGGTGTTAACTTGGAGAGCAGAGAAAAAATAAATGGATTAGAAAAAAATGTTTTGCATTGAGAGTAGAAAAATCATTGATGGTTGATGAAGCAGTGGAGGCTCTGTGTTCCTAATTGTATTGCTATGTCTGCTGCGTTCATGTTCTGCCATGACTGACATGTTTGTTTTTTCTATTCTGTGTTTTTGTTCAAGTGATTACTTTTATTTATTTATCAATTATCCAATACTATTAAATGACTGATTTTTATGTAATTTGTTTATTACTGTATACTTTCAGTATAGGATTTATCCTATTTTCTATTGTTAATGTACTTTATACATATATATATATATATATATATATATATATATATATATGTAAATCTTTAGATAAGACTGTAGAATAATAGACTAATTTTAAATCAATGAACTGTGTATGTGTAACAGGTGAAGTCCATCAAACAAACCGTTCAAACACACACACTTACTAACACACCAACATCTCCATCCTCACTCACAGACTCGTCTCTGGTTCGACGGCTGCGGGTTCTAGATTGGCGGGCGGGCCCCGGGGCTGGGCCGGGAGTTTCTGAACTCGTAGGAGTGAATCCAGAACTAGAGGAGTAACTGGGACCTGGCATGTCGTACGGGTCCACCAGTGACACCGGCTGGGTCATGGTGGTGGTACCGGTGGAGCCACTCTGTCCAGATGCCTGTGAGGAGATCAGGGTGGGCTGTACCATCCACTGCAGGTCCTGACTGGTGGTTATGGCAGTGACGGTGGGCACAAATGAACCAGGCATCTCCTCTCCTATGTTTGCTCCAAGCCCGCTTCCAACAATGTTCAGGCCAGCTCCCACTGACACACACTCCTGTGGGTGAAAGAATGACAACATGTAAGGACACATTTTATTTTAACTTTTGCCAATATTGTCAGCTGATACCAATATTTGACCCGTTTGCCCCAAAACTGAGGTAAAAGTCTGCGTGTTGGGCAAATTTGGCAAAACCAAGGGATTATTGGATTTTGAATATCAGAGTAAAAAAAAATATCAGTCCCACTAATATCATGTAATTATAATATCAGGCCAGAAAATCCATAAATTCAATCAGTGAATACTTTAATTTCTGAAAGTAGATTTTGATCTTAAGTTGTTGTTGTCTATCACAATAATTATTATGATACAATACAATTTGCAACTACCTTTACCTACGGTCATGCTTATATTGTGATTATGAAAAACTTATCACTGCTCTTATATGAGTTAATAGCATGAAATAATTGGACATGCATTTTCCTATTCAATGTAATGTAACATGCTATTGCTCCTCCCGTTATTATCATCCCAGAATGTACTGTAAAAGGACCTTAAAGTATTTGAACATAACTGAGAAAGGTTTATATCCACGCTAAGTATCCCTTAATTCTTATAATATTTTAGAGTTGTGGCTCGTGGGGTTAGCTTGAGCTGAACATTGGTTAAAACAATATACTCTACATTATTATTATTATTATTATTATTATCGTTATTATTATCAATACTAACGTCTGGTTATTACAGCGTTGTCCTTTTTAAATATTAATTCAATGCGTGGTCAGAGAGCGGCGCTGTAAAAAATTTTAACCAATCGCATCTGTCCTCCAGCGTCTGCCTCCTCCTCTTTCCTCCTCCTCCGTCCCGCCCCCGGTGTTCCCCCTGGCAACGCAACGTAGCTCTCCAAAATAGAACGAGCATTGACGTCACGGTGAGGCCGACGAGAGGAGAGTGGAGCGTGTGGAGGCAGGGGCGGGTTTACGGCGTTGACGTAACAGAGAGTTCCTTCACGCTGTCATCCGACGTGCGGCGTGCACGGCGTCAGAGCCGGCAACCGGCAACGCGGAAAGGCCGGCAAACATGAAATGGAGGGTCCGTTAGCTGGATAGTTTGACCGCAGTGACGCTTCACGCCCACGGAACCTTCATGTTTGCTCCGCATCCGCACTCATAAGCTAATGCGGGTAATAAAAAACATCCCGAACCGGGCGAGATGAGCTTAGTCTCCTTCACAGCACCGCTGACCGTCCACAATAATGAGGGACACAGCATCAGTCTACGAATATTCACACTAAACGGCGGTTTTCTCTCTTTATTTACTCGACTAGTTCGTAATATCTTACAAAAATAGCTTTAGTCACGGAGGTAACGCGTTCAAGGTCGGTTGTCAACAACCACAAAAAAACTTACTGGAAGTTATTACGTAGAAAAGGACACGCAGAGAATAGCATGCAGAATTGACGTAGTGAATAAACAGCAGTAGCAGTCACATCGTCTATGAAACCCTAAAAATAACATTCACCAGCTTCTTGTGGACTTACCTGAGGAGCAGTGGAGGTCGATGGACTCCCGAAGGAGTCCACGGATGAGAGACACTGGGACTCTACGGATGGAGACGAGCTCTCACGGGATCCGCTGTCGGGGTCACCGGGGAAGCCTTGGTACATCTCCCCGCAGGGCCCGAGAGAGAGGGTGACACCTGCTG
The DNA here is from genome assembly GCA_016785265.1 of Paraplagusia blochii. Lineage (NCBI taxonomy): Eukaryota > Metazoa > Chordata > Actinopteri > Pleuronectiformes > Cynoglossidae > Paraplagusia > Paraplagusia blochii. The sequence continues at coordinate 306,639 of JAFBJS010057759.1, forward strand.
TCACAGTCGAGAGCAGGGCAGTCACACCTGCACACACGCACACAAACACGCACGGGTCAGAGAAGACGCCTCTCCTGTAGGATGATCAACACACGTCACTATCAACACACAGTGACCTATGACTAAAACGTTGAAGTGTCCCCCCCTACAGGAGCTGATCTCCCCGAAAGCTGCTCCTATCTGTTTACTATCTGCTATTTTATCCGTAGAAAGTTGAAAACATAACTCACTGTTGCTGATTTTGTTAGTCCCCGGTGAGATGCTCTTGGTTTCTTTCCAAAAAAGTTGCATGAAGAAGCTTAATCCGGTTCCCCTGCGTTCAGGAAGGGGAAAACTGCGTCCCTGTCCTAGCTCTGTCCTTCGGTGTCTGCCTTTAGATCCTTACGTTCTTCCGATCATAGATCCATAAAGTCCATACACGACGTGCCGCTGGAGGAGGACAGCCTGGGTGCCACGGCGCACGGAGCAGGTCTTGTCTTATGAATGAATACATCCTCCTCGAGTACAAACAAGGCATTTCTAGCGCGTAGGCCACGCCCCGGGGTTCCGCTGATGACGTACATATGCCCATATTTGTGCTTCGGTGTTGTGTTTGGTATCCTTGGTGACGTTGAGGGATTCCCTCTCCCACAGAAACGGACCAGAAGCTCACCTCGCCGGCGGATAATAATAGACGATTTTTTTTAAACATTAACATAGACACGAGATATTTCTCACCGTCTGACAATTTAGCAGAGGAAATTTCTACAAACTTCGCAGCGATAGGAATGGAAATAATCTATTTCTGTCTATCAGGGCAGACGTCTGCGTCCGCGTCGTTAGACCGTGGTTATATTCCTTCAACATTTACAGTCGCGACCGTAGCCTAAATATTTGCGTTCATTCTACATGACATCAGTGGCACCTGTTTTACACTTGGTTTTATTCCTCTTTTTTGGTCAGTAGTTAACTTAAAAAACAGAGTAGGCGAAAAGACGATGCGATAGACGAGTTGGTGAAGAGGATATCAGATGAGAGCCACGGATAAAATAAAATAAAAAACAGCTGGAAGTTGGAATTAGACCAAAATAAGTTTATTTTAGATAACATTTTATGACAGAGTACTCAATTAAATAAAATGACCGTAGATAAAAGAATACAGTCTCATGAAGTAAAATGACACATTTCATAGAGTGACCTAAAAATTGAAGTTGTCATAAAACAAGGTGAGAGCAGATCATTGTAATGTACTGTTTATATTAGAGTGGGTTGAATCAGCAGTCTGTTTGTTTGCAGCAGCATATATTAATCGTTCATGGTAACAAACCACAAACAAACATCACGAGGCGAACATGCTTTGAAAAAAACCCAGCTCTACATACACAGTGTTTACATGACGCAACACGCAGAGGTATGAACTGTGTCGGAATCCCTTCAGGCGTGTAAGGGATGCCCTGCTGAGAAAGTTCTCACGACAGGACACGCCCTCAGCTCCTCAGAGTCTAAACACACACACACACACACACACACACGCACACGTACACACACACACACAGCAGCCCCTGTATGAACCTGCAGGGTCCGGTCTGCCATATATATCTATATATCTGGATCTATCTCACTCTCCTTTATACATATACTGTATATTCATGTATATATATGTATGTATATATATATATATATATATGCAGTATATATATATATGTATGTATATGTATACTGTGTGTTTATGTATATACTATATATATTCAAAAGTATATTTATACATATACATATAGATACAATATATAGGCCTTCCTAATGGCTAAGGAAGCAGACTTGGGTTCAGGTTTGAGTCCCCAAGCTGCCAAGTCACCACTGAGGTGTTCTGACCATGGCATCATCTGCACACTGCCACTCTGCTCACTCTGGAGAGGTGTTAAACTCATAGGTAAATATATACAACTAAATGATTTACACACACATACATATATCTATATATTTTTGACCCTGCAATGATTTTAAAGTTTGTTTTTTTTACAATCCTGTAGATCCCTCTATGTTTGTCCCCCTTGCTGCCTGCCTGTCCATCCTGGGTGAGGATCCTCCCCTCTGTGGATAACCTTTTTCCTTCATCAAGGTTTTTTTGAACGTCGTTCCTCAGCCGATGTGAGGGTCTATCTGTAACATTTGTGTAAATCTCCAGCTTGCCTGTAAAGTGCCATAATATGGCACTTTAAACAAATATATATATATAATATAAATATATGTATATATACTATACTATATAACTATACTATATATATATGCACACAAACAAATATACAATATATGTGTATATTATACACACAGAGACGTATATATATTTATTTGGATGTATATATACAGTACATATGAGGAGTGGGCAGCATGGCAGTGACGGAAATCAATGTCACTGCACAGCACAAAGTGATTCATTATTATAAACCCACAAACAGACACCAGTGGGAATGTGGCAGGTGGGAGGTGGTGGTGGTGGTGGTGGTGGTGGTGGTGGTGGGGTCGATTGCGCAATTTGCTGCAAGAAATAAGGCGGGAATAAAGAATGTGGCAGGCACTGAATGAAACATCTGAAACACAAGTTCTTTTTGTGTGCCTGTGATGTCAAACAATGTCACGGGGCGGGAGAGCTGCTGCTTGGTATAGAGCCACGGCTGTGGCTGATGTGCGAAAAGGAAGGCGTGAGTAGAGAAAAAAAAAACCGGAGAATTGGGGATAACAAGTGATTAGTCAGCGCTACAACCACGTCAGAGACGAGGATCCACGAAGAACGCTGTGTCCCATCCGGGATACCGTTACCGGTGGTGTGCGGCTAAACCGGGTGACTAACTCCGTTGATGTAAGTCGTTGAAGATGAGGAATTGTTGGAATGAATGGTCGATAACGCAGGCGGGCGACCAACAGGAAATTACAGCAACGACAGCAGGACTCAATGATGCGAGGACAAGATGTGGGCCAAAATGGATTCGATTATTTTATTTTATTTCATTTTTTTAAATATTTATCTGTTTCTTATCATTCTATATGTAACTCGTATTATTAGTAGCATTACTGCTCTTTTGATCTGGTTATATATCTGTTTTACACTTCATACTTTTTTACACTCTTGTATTTTTATTTTTTGTAGTTTTTCTATTTATGTCTTACCCCCTAAACCAAGATCAAAATGGCGGGCCTCTCTTGAAACGTTTTTGTTCATAATAATATAAAACAAAGCGCAGTACAGAAGGACGTATCCAGGTTGGACCACGTGCTGTCCACGGCTCTGATGCATGTGTGTGCGAATGTGTGTATAGCGTTGCGTCGCCATGGATACGCCGTCGCCTCTGACGTCAGCACGTATAAATTTGGTCCTTTTTGTTATGCTGCCTAGCAACCGGTTTCCGTGGCAACCAGCTCTGAGTGAAAGACAGCAGTAGCAGCGGCAGAGGCAGCGACACTTCCGGGTTCTTTCGGTGCAACAGAGGGACGGAAACTCAGCTGCGAGTCTTTTCGATATGGTCTTATTTAAACCGCCGAACGCTCACGCTTACGTGTTCAGAGAAGCAGTGAAGCCTCACTTTGAGTTTTAATGACGTTTGGTGACATTTAGCAAAGACTGAACGCGCTTTTCCGCCCGTGCTAGTTCTAGTATTACAAATGCTACATAGTTAGCGTGTACAATTGTAGATTTTCAGTGCTTTTTCTTCTAAATGCGACGAACGGTGCTCTCAAAATAGTACCTGTGAGCATATTAAATGTACTTGGCAAGCTTATATTTTTTTAAAAGATAAACAATAGGCTCTTACAACCGCGCAGGCAAATTTAAAGCCTGAATTATGCTATATGTTGTGATATGTTTTTAGAGTAATGTATTTAACCACAGAGTGGATGTTAGGAAACTTTTGCAAAATCATTAAAGATCTCACCAACTTCATAATAACTGAGGTTCTGTATACCGTATAAACCATGACCCAAATGTTTCCAGAACAGAAAAAAGTGGCGCAGGGTTGAAAATGACCACATTCCAACTTCTAAGAGTTGTGTGTACAATAAATGCCTGGGCCATAGTAAATGGCTCAGCACAGTGTGACTTTGTAGCGTAACAAGCAACAGCGCCCTGCTGGGAAGTAGACTGCATGGCTCCACACACAAACCCAACTTCAGTCAGAAGAGCGCCTCTAATTCATGCTGGAAAATAATATAGTGTCTGCTGAGGATGACACTGGTGAAGATCAGACACATCGGAAGTAATAAAAATAATTAGAGATGATACAAAAGTAAAATTATCCAGCTGGTGCTAATGCAAATCAGAGGCCAGGAATGTGAGGGTGAAACTACCTCCTGAGGACAAAAAATATGACTTTAACAACTTTATTTGACCCTAATGTAATTCTGCTGCAGATGACTGGAATATGTTGCAAAAGACCTTAAAGCTTGATTCATTCATCCCACTTCCAAAACTCAATTCAACCCATATTACAACATCGTTGCACGTGTTTTCTAGCTCTAATCTTTCACCTACATTTCTTTTTAAAGCTGTAATGATTTCTATGTTTGTTTGTATTTGTATTCCGCCTTCTTGCTGCCTACTGCCCAGGTGGCTTTTGTCAATGAGAAAAGGTTCTCAAAATTTTTTTTCAAAAGTCCTATTGGTGTCAACTGTTTTCTTTCAAAAGGACAGTGATCCAGATGTGTGATACAAACTCTAGTGAATTCCATGACTTTGGAACAGTCTGCACATAATGTAAACTTTAAAACCGAGAGAATTACATGTGTTTTTGTTGACTACCAAAGCTCTGAAGAAAACACAACAGGAAATTTCAAATGAATATATATTCTGCATTCACCTTTGTCCTACTCAACTTTAAAATGCTAAATTTACAACATGAAAAACTTTTAATGGAGCCTTAAAAAGCCGTGACAATGAAATAATAAACAAACAAAAATATGTGGCATACATATTTTGAATACATTCAATGTTAAAGGTACTGCTGTGCTACAGTCAAAGGCTTCCCTCATTGATATCTCTTTATGCGACAGACATGACAAAACCCTGAGCTGACTCTGTTTATTTATCTTTCTTTTTTCCACGAAAGTCTGGATAAAAAGCTTAAAAGAAGACCACAGTCCCGACTTCAAAACGATTATTCCTCGAGAGTTTGTTTGGTTGAAACTCGTGATGGTCTAGACTTCTGTCGGGGGAAAACAAAAAAAAAGCCACAGTGTTGTCTGATGCCCTTGATGTGCTTTGTTTTGCTTGCCTCTGTCTCTTAGTGTATTTTCGGGAAGCCACTAACTTGCACTGTGCTCATGAGGCCAGCCCCTGTTTCCTTTTGGAAGGCGGGCTATGTTTTGCCTAGTTCTCCTGCCCAAAATATTTGTTACCAGGCAACCGTTAGGCCTAACCCACCACAGTAGCTTTGTTTACACCCTTTCTGGCTGCAGAGCCTGAGAAGATTGCATAAGTCAGAGGCTTTCCCCACGTCACAGAGAAATTTGACCCGTCTGCTGCTCCTGTCCAACCCAAGTCTCTGTTACTCTCAGTCTCATACCATAGTTTTTCCTTCAGCTACTCAACAGTTCTATTCTGCTTCTGTCAGCTTTTTTTTCACAGAACTCTCATTGTCGTCCATTCCGTCTAAAAGCTGTAACACAGGTTCACACTGCATTTCCTGAACGTTTGTGTTTCTGTTTCCAACCTCCTAATGTCAACTTTAACAATTCCCCCATGTGAACACAACATGCCAACTGTATGTAAAAACAGCAGTAGCTCAGCAAAAACTCCAGGAGGTGGAGACCTACATGCATTAATACCACAAGGGAAAGTGAGCCGTAAACTTCTGAACTTGGATCATCCCTGTTTCACCGCAGAGTTTCAGCCCCGTGAATTTTCGGCTCCGTTGGAACCGTGTCAAGTGCAAACACAGCAGTTCTTCTGTTTCTTTTCTACCTCCTCCTGTCTTTTGCTCACTGACTCACTCGGGTCATACTGAAGGACAGTGCAGTACAACTTGCGGAATTGTCTTTTTCCTGCTGAGATCGGAACATTTTCAGCTTTACCCCTTCTAATGTATGTGTCAAAAAACACATTTAATACCTAACACGTTATCTAGCCTGGGTGTTAGTTAATACATGCGTCCAATAACTAATTTGATGTAAAGGAATTAGCCTTTAACATATTCAAATAACAACAATGAATTGCAGACATGCATTTGATTGTACCTTTCTCCATTTTCTGTTACATCACTCAGACCGTTGCACACAGTCCAGCCCAGTAGGGGGCAGCAATGCACCCTAACTAATTTGGAAGCAAGAAAAGAATTGCAAGGCTGTATTGAGATGTTTTTGCACAGTAGTGTGACTTCTATAAACGGACAACAAAGCTCCATTAAGCTGCATTAAGTGTAACTTCACATGGAGTTTAAAACAATCTGTGCATGTAGCCGTCAGATAAAGAGAGCACAGATAAATATAGATCAAAATAAACATAAAGAGCACGTCAAAGTGTATATATTAAATATTTCTATGTAATTATGTCCAACCACAACTATCGGGCACTCTGCCATTAAGACAAATATAAATATTAAAAGTAAATACTAAAGATAAATAGCTGATGAAGATCAAACTTAACACTTAACACAAGGTTATATTCAGCAGATGCTTTTTTTTCAAATAATTTCATCAAGCAATTAGTCAAAAATATTGCCATAGGGCCAATATTCTGTTGTAACAATACAATGACTACAGGTAGCAATAACACAGTAGCTTTAGCAGTATTGGCCAACCAGAGGACAAACAACACAATGTCATTTTCTCTTATGACAGTCAAACACCACAGAACAAAGTGGGAAAAGAAAACTATTTGTTTGGACAAATAGTACAAGAATAAATAATTAACAAAGCACAGAGAAACATCATCGTTTCAGTACTTGCGTCACGAAGACAAACTTAATCAACATTGACGCCAAGAGCGAAATAATAGAGTGTAGTGTTACAATGTCACGAACCCTGACTATAAACAAATATACACAGTGATGACAGTATTATCAAAGGGAAGGTTCTCAGTCACCGCCATCAGTGGACAAACAAAGGACAAAAATGCAATGAAACAAAAATAAAACACTTGCTTTGAAGAGTTTTATCTATGCATCCGTCTATCTGCCTGTTTATGTGTCTGCCTGTCTCTCTGTCTGTCTGTCTATCTTTCTATTTATTTGTCTGTCCACCTTTCTGTCTATTTTTCACTCTATCTGTCTGTCTAAGAGGTCTTCAGGCTGCGTAAACTGGCTGCTAAAGCAAAGAAGATGCAGATGTTTAGTGTTGCTTCCCTTGAACATCTCATCATCGAAGCCTGAACATCGGTGGTGCCAAAGCGGATCTATCTATCTATCTATCTATCTATCTATCTATCTATCTATCTATCTATCTATCTATCTATCTGTCGGTCTATCTATCTGTCGGTCTGTCTATCTATCTATCTATCTATCTATCTATCTATCTATCTATCTATCTATCTATCTATCTATCTATCTATCTATCTATCTATCTATCTATCTGTCTATCTGTCGGTGTGTCTATCTGTCTATCTGTCTGTCTTCTGACTCATGCCTGTGTTCAGTTTATGGGCCATGAAAATTGCAGCAAACCGGACATGGTCGTGTTGAAGGACAAGGACACCTCCTCTACTGCGAGGTCCTTTTAGTTCCATTAGTTCCCAGTCTAATACTCTTGCTAGAGGCCGCCCCCAAGGACCAACAAGTGTTTTTACAATGTCTTTTCAATCCACGATGACAAATCTCAGCCTCAGCTCCAACTAATGGCTGTAGAGGAGTAGTTCATCTCCCCTAAACTCCCCGCTTCTCCAGCTGCTGTTGCCAGGGTGAGGATTCTCCCCTGAACGTTTTAGTAGCTGCGTCTGTACAAATTGACTTTAACTGTTTACACTTGTAACATTCCAGTTTTTCTTGTTCTCTGCTCCGCTGCGCACACACGCTGCTCCGCTGCAGCCTACAGTTACCTTGTTTATGTTAATGAACTGGTGTTTACGTGGTAATGTCCCGATGGCTGTGGCGAGAGAGGACAAGCTTTTGTGTTTATAAGAAGCTACACACGCACAGTGATAATCTGCAACAATTATTGCATATAACAATCAACCGTACATGCGTCAAAGCTCCATTTGTGATCTCTCGTGAGACTCGCTTGTTTCTGTTGAGTAACAGACTTTTCTGCATTTATTCAGGTACAGTGATAAAATGAGGCTGCAAACTGAGGCTAATCTCATTTTCTCTAGATTGGTTTGTGCCAGTGATTTCTGCATTGGGGATGGAAATACTGCATCAATAGTCACCGCTAAATGAATTTAGAACAGGAAAAACCTTTTTTTAACTGTAAGTCCCACTCTTGACGTCATTGCATTGCATAAAGAGGATCGCTGTGCTGTATCATGCACTGCATGGGAGTGGAATGCCTAAAGTTAAACACAGACAGTGGGTTTTAACATTGCAAAATTCTCTGTGAGTCAGACACAAGCAGAGCGTCAATCCTAGCCTACTTTCTTCAGGCTGGCTGCCAGATGGAGAGGAGAGAGTGTCAGATAGAGGGCAAGAACAAGAAGCTGAGAAAATGAGCCCGGGAACAGAGGTGGAACGGAGCGAAATATATATTCTTATACCTGACTTAAAAATAAAGCTCATCATCTGACCTGTTAGTTTTTTTTATTCTCTGCTGTTTGGCTTCACTTATTCATTCAACCATGTGAAGGGCAGAGATTGTGGGCTCAATAACAGTCGTATGACGGAGGATAAAGAGGATAAAATGTTACACACAAGTAAAGCCATACTCAAATAATATATTTTTCAACATTCATTCATTTTATCCTTATCCGCTACCAGGTCGTAGGGCCAGCAGTCTCCATGACTGCCACACAATTCTCACTGCTCCATACTGTTAGCCGTCCTGTGGGTGGTGAGACCTTTTTTTTCTCTTTTTGTTTTCTACTTTTTATTTATATGCAGCAGTACCACTCCAGCAGGTGGCACCATGATTGACCTCACCTGGTTTGGTGAAGCCATGTAGTTTCATGTATTTCTGTTTGCACATTAACCTTCTGAAGAGCACAGGAGGGTGACCATATCAGGACAGGACTCACATGAATATCTCTATCCCAAAGAAAAGGGACACTCATTCAAGGACTCTGAGTTGCATATTTTGGACAAGGAGGACAGGTGGTTTGAGAGAGAAGAAAGCCATCTATGCCCATCTAACAACCTTGCACAACCAGGTCTGCATCATCAAATGTTTGATAAAAGCCATTCTGACTTGAGATCACATCCTAGGAATCCTACTGCTCATCAATACCACAGCAGACTTCAGTCTTCACACCTTAGTCCAGTGGTGAAGGGAGTGGCCTAGAGGAGTAGAACTACTTTGTTCCCCCTGACATCAACCAGGAACTGATGAAGTTCCTCAGTTGAGGAATAAAACATCTTTCAATTCCAAAAAAAAGTCCAGTTGCTGACAACTTAACATTTTGGCAGTAAAAGCACTGTTTTTGGTCAATAAAGAAAACTTTGAACTAATCAGAAATACAATGTATCCATGGACAATGTGGTAAAGGACCATTCTAGCTGCAAATGTCTGGTTTTGGTGCAATACATACAAATTGTCTGGATGTCCCCAAACCTTTGAACAGTGGTGTACATTTGAGCCAGTCTGAATTCGTACGTGAACATACCTACACTAACTTGCACAGTATTGACATTATAATAAGTTTTGTCCAACAAGGGTTATTTATTTTTCTAGTTGACGGCACTGGACCACGCTGGAGAAGATGATCTCAGCTTTTTGACTACAACATTTGGACTTAAATTGCAGAGTTGCTGAAGCACTTCTACTTCAACAACAGAGGAAAACTGTCATTAACTTACAGTTCCAGCAGGGGGCGATTGCCACAATAAATTCCTGAACACTAAACAATGTTTCAGGCAGGGATGTTCAAAATGTTCCCCAAAAGGGCTACTGTGGCTTTAGGTTTTTGGTTCCAGCCAAACAGTAGAACATCTGAGTTGACAGGTTTGATCAACTGATCCCAGTCATCAGAAAGTTGATTGGTCAAACTATGCGTTCATGGTAGGTTGGAACCAAAACCAGCCGCCACACCAGGCCCTTTGTGGAACAGTTTGGACGTCCCTGTGTTAGGGTGAGAACAATAGAGTAACAACATAACACGATCAGGGTCTTCTCCAGGGTTGAAGGGTCAGAGTTGAAACCCTGAACATTATTATGTTTCACTAAAATACCTTACTTGACACACGTTTGTTTTATTGTCAATAACTTATTTTAATGATGCTATTTTAAGCATTTAAGCAGTTTATTTTCAACATCTTCATCAGCATTAAAAATGCATACAGATAAATGGACAACAACTAATTGACAAACTCTGATAATTATAAAATAAATAAATATATCGAGCATACGATACGAAAGAAAAACAGACGATTGTTTTGTTCATTCTTTTATTTAATCCATGTCTACGTGGGTCATCAACTGTAAGTGTCAGTGATTAGTTGAAAAACTATGTTAATACTGGAAAAAAACCCAAGAGTTGGTTATGAAGCCGTTGATAAGTCACCTTTCCAGAATGACTCATCACATCCTGATATAAAAACATGTGACGATGAAGGAAAAAAAAAAAAAAAAAAAACCTTTTCCAAAAGTAACATCTCCATACATAAGAAGCTGTTTTTCTTTACTCACATTTCCCCTCCCCACGTTTACTTCCCCGCTTACATAAGGAATGCCCTAGTTTTCAGGGCAAGAGAAAAGAGTAGGAATAAAGGGAGTGAGTGGGCGAGGGAAGGGACGGGCAGAGGGTGAGCTCTGATAAGGAGGGAGAAAGAAGGACAGAAAAAACCAGGCGGCGTGTACAGAAGAAAGAATCGTGTACTTTGCACATGACAGGAAGACGCAAAGCAGCATGACTCCCTGACTCCTCGTCATCCCCGTCACCTCGATGCCCTTTTTTTTTTTTTTACTCACACTTTGTACTCCTCCTCCTCGTCATCCTCCTCCACTGCGTCCTCCTCTTCCTCACCAGATCCCTCTTCCCAACACCTGTGCCCCATATCACCTCGGGGAGGACTTCTTTCTCTCTGCAGCTCTGTAGCTGCCTCTGTCTCTGGCAGTGTGAGCAGTGTTGGACAGATTGATTTACTGTCTGCTCTGAGGACACGAATGTCGCTGAGGAAACGAGAGGACGATGAAGTCCTACATTAAACATTAAATGGGATTACTAGAGATCAAATTGGACTGGATTAGATTTTATTGAATGTAATACATATTGATTAGTTTGAATGTTCTATAAATAAATTTACATATTTATGTAAAATTATAAATCAGACTAGATTAGATCAGATCAGATTAAATTCTTCCAGTTGGACTACATTAGATTCCATTAGTTCCAATTACATTTGACCGGATTAGATTCAATTAGACCCAATTATTATGAATTATTTCAAATTATTGCACATCAAATTTTATTACATCAGATCCAGTTAGATTAGATTCAACAGCATTAGAAATAATCCCAACAGATCCAATTCACTCTGTTGATATTAGATACAATTAAATCAGATCTGGTTAAAAAAGATCACATTTGCTCATAGATTTGGTTAAATTCACTTAGATTAGTTTTTTATTTATTATAGATTAGATTAAAATGGATTAGGTTAAATCAGATTACATTAGAATGGGTTAGATCAATCACATTAGATCCAAATCAATGAATAAGATAAAAATGACCACGCAGTTGATTGGATCAGATCAGATTTAGATCAAATTTGATCAGATTTGATTAGTTAATTAGTAAATTGGTTCCAATATTAGATGGGATTACATTCGTTTGGACCAAATCACAATGGATTATCTTTATACATAGTTATATCTTAGTTCATAATATATTCAATTTGATTTGATCCAATTGAATTTTGTTCAATTAAATTAGATTGTATTAGATCAAATCACATCAGATACTCTTCAATGTGATTAGGCTAAATTGGATCAATGTACGTCATGTTAAATTGGATTACTTACGATTAAATTTGAATAGTTTCACTTAGATTTGATTAGACTAGTTTAGCTTAGTTTAGATCCAATTATAATCTATTACAGTCCAGTTAGATACATTTGATAAAGTCGTCTTAGATTATAGATTAGTTCAGATTAAATCAATTTAGTTGAGATTACATCAAGTTTGATTCAAGGTTAGGTCCAATTAAATTTTATGAAATAAGACTGGATTAGATTTTAATGGATGCAGTACATATAGACTAGTTTAAATCCCAAATAAATAAATAAATAGATAATTATCAGATTAAATCAGATTAAATCAGAATAAGTGATTTATTCTGATTTTATCTGTGGTTTAATGACAATATGAGCCTTTTTTTACGGTTTTATGGGATATAAGAGTCCTGGAGTGGAATTTTACTGATCTCCTTGTGTCTGAATTACTCAGAATTACTCAGTGGATATTACAGAAGTGGAAAAACTAAGGATTTTTATCTTTAGTCTTTCAAAATCTTAGTGACCCACCAGTGAATCAGTTTGCAGAATTTCTCCCTTTATTTTTGTTCACCATTCCTGGGTCATTGCTCTTCTTCTTTCAAATGTAATTCACTAAAAAACAAGGGTTAGTCTGAAATTTCAGTTTTTCAGTAAAAACATCTTCAGTGACATTCCCTTCAGAGAATTCTATCTATGTAGAACTCCGGACAGAGTGTTAGTCTTGGACTCAGTTCTTTCACCTTCACCTCAACCTAACTATGCAGAGAATTTCACTTTTTCATATTTTTGTAGTTGCATATTAATTATTCTTTGATTTGTTTAATACTTTTTATAAAAAAACATATTTGTTCTTTTTATCTAAGTCTGTTTTTGAGAAGGAAACTTATTGATCACACCAATAAGTTTCCTTGGGATGACCTGAGCACCTCACACCATGGTGTAATGTGATTTGGGTGGCGATCTTGGAGACTGCTGCACTTGTGACCTAGTCATGGTGACAGAATGAAGGTAAATGAATGAATAAATAATAAAAAGCATGTATTCTTCGTGAATCGTGTGGATCTTCTTTTCCTCTTCTTTTGCTTTCAATTGGTCACTTTACTACTTCCATGTCCTCCTTCACTGCATCCATAAATCTCCTCATTGTCTTCTACCTGGTTCTTCTACCACTGTCCCTCTGAACATGTCCAAACCATCTCAATCTGGCTTTTCTAGGTTTTTTCTTCAAACCTGCCGCCTCCAGCTCTGCCTCCTCACTTCTGCCACTATCAAATGCAAAGTTCATTCATGTCTGTGAAGATTCTCCTTCATCCAGGTCATAATGTCCAAAACATTTAGTTGTCAGCAACTGAACTTGATATTAAGTTGTTTCTGAACTGAGGAATTTCAACAGTTTCTGAAACTACAACTAAACTTTTTGGAAAACTTCATTCCTTCCTTCATCTTCATCTGCTCATCCACTATTGAGTCACAGGTGCAGACGGTGCCGCCCAAATCACACTGCTCCGTACTGTGAGCCTTCGTGTTGATGTCCACTTCTCCAACTGTGAGTCCACCACTGCTGCAGATTTTTTTTCTTCATTTCTTGTGTGATTCTATGTCACAAACTTACGGTTACCGTCCATGGAGCAGCCTGTCCAGTGACAAACCAGTGACAAACCAGTGACAAACCAGCGCATTGGCAGTAGCTAAATTGTGCAATTTCAGAAATAAATATCAAAACAGGATGAAGATCACTGCCCATAAGGGAGGTCGGGGGTGGGGGCGGTGTTGTGCCATAACTCATCGCAAGTAAATTAGCTGTGAATCTACGTGACATGAAAAAAAAAAAAAAAAAAAAAAAAAAAAACACACACACACTCACACCTTTAAATACCACGGCTCTGACGACAGAGATAGTACTGCTCATAATATTTATGCATGACTGAGGCCAGGCTACATTTGGAGATGGGGGGGTGGAGAATTTACGCAACCCTGCCTGGTCTCCCTCCTGTCTATATGATGGTTCAAGTCTCACAGTGTTCAAATCAGCGTAGCCCTCACCAGATTCCACCTCCACAGCATACTCTACAACTCGCTGCTATTCCTGGAGCAGCCCCCGCTGCTGTGGCACAAAATTACCAGCACCTCCAAGAACAGATGCCATGCCTGTCAGAGCGTTCTCACAGCCCACAGGATGACTTGAGGGTGGGGGTGAGAAGGGGGTAGCAGGTGGATGGATGAGCACAGATTCTGTTGAGTGGGAACAAAATCAGCCGAAATAGAAAGAAAATATTGAAGGTGAGAAGAAAGAGCGTAGATTAGTTTCCGTCCACAGATTGGTGTCTCTAGTCAAAAGGGGTTTTTTTTGACTGACTAACAGTGATGCTGACGTTTGGATGAAATTACTGCTCAGAGCAGGGGCCAAAAACTGATTTATGGTCCAAGGGCCACACACAACCTGATTAGAGGCCAAGGCCATGAGAGTCATCACAACGTTATCCATCCACAGTCTTCACGACTGCCACCCAAATCACACTGCACCATACACACACAGCTCCTCATGAACTTTCCTACAGGTGGTGAACCCTGGACCTCAACACCAATAACCAAGATATTGACTCTGAGCCAAAGCGCCACCACATATTTACCTATAAAACAATAATAAGTACATGCTTTTACACTTTTTAATGTGAAGAAATACAAGGAACTCAGCCACTAGTGAACACAAGTTTTCAGTGCCGGTCCCAAACCAGCATCTCGCACAAAACTTTGGCCAAACCAATGATGCAAGTCAACAAAAATGCCCTACATTCTGGATCGGTTGGGATGCTGTTGGGTAACAGGGTACTGTTGGTCGAAGGCAAAGAAGAAGAGGAGGGAGGATATGCAGGTATAAAAGATAAAGTGTGTAATAGAAAACAATGATTCACCGTTTAAACCCTGAACGAACCCTGAAAGTAGATGCAAAAAAGTACAAGGGTATAAGAAAATAAATCAAATTTGACAAAATATCTTGAATATGACGTTTTGGTGCATTTTTTTGTTTGTTTTTTTTGCTTTGTTTGGTTGGAATGAACACCATTGGGGCCCAGCTTTGGCCCACAGGCCGTATGTTTGGCCCCCTTGTAAATGTGGTCCACCACAAAAGGCAAACCTCCATAAATGCTTGGATTTGCTAGAAAACCTCCAAAAAACACGGAAATGACTGAGTAGGAGAGAGAATTAGAAAGACATTAAATATTGCAATCTGTACCACAAATCAGCATTGTTAACTTCTCATTTAAATAATCCGACTGAACTCATTTTGTCCATATCTGGTGAAATCTCACAAGAACGATTTACATGAAAGCACCGGTCGCTCCGAACCAAAATAGTTTCCCCAGAGAATTTCTCTGAGCTAAATGCAAATTGTCCCTATATTTATAACAACACTAAAACAAAAGGAAGTTGCGGCTTATGCTCAGGTCTGGTTACTGCCAGTTTGGGACTTTTATGTAAAATAACCAAGTAAAAAATAAAATAAAAGCATTTTCTTTTTACGTCATGGAAGTTTCGCTGTCTGACTCGTAAGTTAAGAAGACATTTCTTCTAAGAACCAGTTGCTGAGCTACTGTCAGAGAAAAGAACTTGGCCTCTGAGTCCCCCTAGAGGTCATCTGAGTTCATAATGTCATGAGGAAAAGACAACGAGGTGAACAGTGTTTCACCATTAAGGCCGTACATACATATATGATGCATACACAAATATATATATATATATAACATACAGTATGTGTATATAAAACAGAGAAACAGGGAAAGAGAGAGAGACTCAACGTTAAAGCAGGTGAAGGTAAAGACTGACTCCCTCTCTGCAGGTCCTTCCTGTCTTTGCTCTCCATCACAATGTGGATGGATGGTTGCCGAGGGCAACCTGTGTGTACTCACCTACCGTGAACAGGAAGTGGTGTGAGGGCAAAGGTGCTATTTATAGAAGCATGTGTAGAAAATGACATTTGCTGGCTGGTAGAATGTGTGTGTGTGTGTGTGTGTGTGTGAGACCAAGGGAAGCAGTGTGTAACAGGAGGATGGAACTGGTGAGACTCAGATTATTATGTGAGAATACTGGGAGGGACTGAGGAGAGTGGGGGCTGAGAAAAGGAAGAGAGAGAGAGAGAGAGAGGAAGGATGGATAAAGAGGAGAGAGAGGAACGTAGTGGAGGAGTGTGTTGACGCTGTACGTGGCGTCAGCGTGATAAGAATAGAGTTGGTGCGTGTAACGATGCTGAGACATCACACTCCATGGGGCAGGCGGTGCTCACTGATTGACTTTGTGTGTGTGTTAGAGGGCACATGTGTGTCCACAGATATTGAGCAAGGGGGCGCTCATGTGTGTCTGTGTGAGCAAAGTGATAAAGCCGTTGCGAGTCTTCTTCACTTGAGTAACAACAGTTACGTGTGTCATTTCATTCAAGTGTCACCGGAAACTATTTCTCAAGAGTCGTACTGTGCAGGAGAGCTGCTCTGTCTCTCTGTCTCTCTCTCCATCTTAATCTCAATTTCCGGAACCTCTGTAGGAAATCGTCTACCTCCACCCATCTCACCTTCACCATTTATCATGAGATTCATCATCATTGGCTCTGAATCATTCATCCTCTTATCTGTTACTAGGTCGCAGGGACAGCAGTCTCCACAACTACCACCCAAATCACACTGCAGGACAATCTTCACTACAGCCACAGAGACACCAAAGCGAACAAGTTTCTTAAGTGAATGAATAACTCTTCTACCAACACTGGAATCTCAGCGTCCGACCAACGTAGATCCATAAACAATGTGGAGCATCAGCAAAGTTGTGAAATGTGTCTGTCCATCCCCGCTTTTACAACCAGAGGCGGTGGACAAAGAACTATTTTTTTTTTGCTACTGTGTGCACTGATAGGGTGGAGCCTCAGCAATATCTTACTTGCAGCCCTAAGAGACCACCCCATAACACCACCCCTGTTGGAGCAAACACGCACTACACTTTAGAACCATACATTAGATCATATATGTTCTTAAATGTAAACCTATAGCTGGCATGATGGGGTGTAGAACTTGATCTAATTGGAAATCTTGGAGAAGAAATACTGTACTCATTCATTCATCTCCATCCTCCATCTTTACCGGGTCAGACTTCCTGTGGGTGGTGATCTGAACACCTCAATGGCAACAATGACAGGAGGATTCAAACCTGCAGCCTTGCAGATCAAAGTTTGCATCCTTCATTGTGAAGTCACCACTGCCACCCTCAAGATTCTGTACTCCCAAGATTAAGGCTGAACATCACCACAGAAAACATAAATATATTCTAATGTTGCACAAACAGCATCATACAAAGACATTGATCTTGGAGTCTGTTGTTTATTGTCCTGTTTACACCAGGTTTCTACCATTTTAAAAGCCATGTTGATACGTGAACAAAGCTTAAGGAGGCACTAACATATTTAGATTTATGATTTTCTTATAAAATGTTATGAGAAAAAGACATTTGGAAATGCAGCTTTATATCTGCATTTATGTTTTGTACTCTAACTCTCTCCTCAGGCGTAGATCGTCCTTAGAGTGTCAGGAACCTGATGAGCCACTGTGGAGGAGACAAAGCAACGACACCATCGGGTAAAGGTCAAAATGTCACCAGGTGAAGATGGAAGATTTGCAAGACCTGGATACTCACAGCGTTGATCCCCTTGTTTTTCACCTCTTCGTTGGTCTCTGCGTCAAACATGGCTAAAGAGGACAGAGGAACACCACACTTCTCAAAATGGACAGAACTCAACATTACAGAACCCGTGATTGGTGATTGAACTCATTTGTTACCAAAGAGTTTGCGCAGCCTGGTGAAACAAGACACAAAAGAGCAGAAGGGCATGTTCCGCTGTCCAGCTGCGAACCTCTCAGTGAGAAGTTGAATCACCTTTCCATCGCATTTCATACCTGGGGATCAGAAGTGTGACAAAAATAAACACTTGTCGGAGCGAGAATCGCGTACGTTGACAAGACGTACAAATGGTGGCGTTTACGTCAGTGTCTAGGTTCCCGATACACCCTTGACCAGATGGATCACATGTCTAGGTGTGAAATGCTATTTATTACAGCAGGGAGAACCCTATTGGGACTAAACTGGTGACATTTCTGCACAGACACAGTTGGTTGGGGTTTCTCACCAGCAGCTTCCAGTGCTGTGCTGAGCTCAAACGGGCTCATGGTCCCGGAGGAGTCTTCATCAAACTGGAAAAAGAGAGACTGACAGAGACGGGAGAGATGGATTACTGAGGAGAGAACAGGGGATTATTAAGGCACTCAGTCACACTCTGGAGTGTCTCTGCACAGACGAGATGGACAGCCACACTGTTGTCCGCTGTACTGTTTGGAGTATGATGATGATCAGCTAACTCTGGTAGCTCTGCCTCACAAACTGCGACAACTTCTCCTTTCAGCTTGTCCTTTTTTCAGGGTTTGCTATAGTGAGTCAATTTGTATCTCCCCCTGTCCTCTGTATCTTCTACTCTGACTCCAACT